>CM045737.1:46172347-46227347 GCA_024760905.1 Plotosus lineatus | reverse complement strand
GCACAGCATTGGATTGCCGTCAGCGTGTTCCTGCCTTGCAATGGCCTGGTGAGCTGTCCAGAGAGTACTCTACCCTCGCCCAGAGTTGGCTGAGAAGGTCATCAGCCTCCGCCACCACCCAAGGAATCAATCTAGCAATCTTTAGGTCCCAAACTCACACCTCTAACCATTAGGCCACAGATGCTCCCGTTTTATTTTTGTTGAAATCATTATCTACAAGAAACAATAATTCAGTAATTAATTTACCAAACCACTTGATCTCTAGAGTGGACGGGAGGCTGGCACCTATCTCAGCCAACTTTGGGCAAAGGTGAACAGCTCATTAGTCCATTGCAGGGCAACACACACACACACACACACACACACACAATTATTCACACTCTTACATAGGGGCAATTTGGAACAGGCAGCTAGACTAATGTGTATGCCTTTGGAATGTGGGAAAAAAACCAGAGTACCCAGATGAAACCTATGCAAGAACAGGTACAACAATGCAAACGTCACACAGAAACATAATTTTCAAGCTAGACTTGAGATGTGAGGTGGACATGCCAACTACTGCACCACTGCACCTCCCTCTTCCGACATATACATGCATATTCAGTCAAGTGGATGCTCTAAATTAGCCCGATGTGTGAATATGAATGTCAATCGTTGTTCCTCTCTGTGTTTTGCCTGAAATATATCGGATATACCTCACCTCTCACTCAAAGTCAGTCTATATTGGCTCTAGATCCCCCGTGACCCTTTCGGCTGTTCCCTTCAAGGGTCACCATAGTGAATCATCTGCCTCCATCTCACCCTGTCCTCTGCATCTTCTTCTCTTACTTGAACGACCTTCATGTCCTCTTTCACCACATCCATAAATCTTCTCTTTGGTCTTCCCCCAGGCCTTCTGCCTGGTCGTTCCAACCTCAGCATCCTACCACCAATATATTCACTATCCCTCCTCTGTACATGTCCAGACCATCTCAGTCTAGACTTTCAGCACATTTTTCAAGAGTATACTGGATTATATGTATCCACAGTGATTTCGGGCAAACATCAAACTCCAAACACTGTTAATATATATCCATCTATCCGTTCATTAAGCAATCAGCAGTCAACTGTTGTAGTACCCGGGGACATGAATTTAATTTACCTAGATGGTTGTATCATTCAAATTTCTACTCACAGTCATAATTTTTGTGCCTCATGAGTGGAATACCTTACCGTCTTCCCTCCACTCAATTAACTGAATTTCTCTTGATCAAAGTAAGAATTGTTGAGCATGATTTTATAAAGAGCTGACATGGCTTCACAGGAACCGATTCAGTAGTGTATGTCTGGTCTTGTAATAGTTATGAGCAGTATTCCATTTCGACACCATCTTCTATAGGGATCGAACCAGAGATGGAAATGTTGAGGTTCTCTTTAAGAGTAATAAGGATGGATTGGATCAGGAATGAGTACATCAGAGGGACAGCACATGTTAGAGGTTTTGGAGACAAAGTCAGAGAGGCGAGATTGAGATGGTTTGGACATGTGCAGAGGAGAGATAGTGAGTATATTGGTAGTAGAATGCTGAGGTTGGAACTACCAGGTAGAAGGCCTAGAGGAAGACCAAAGAGAAGATTTATGGATGTGGTGAAGGAGGACATGAAGCTCGTTGGTGTAAGAGAAGAAGATGCAGAGGATAGGGTGAGATGGAGGCAGATGATTCACTGTGGCAACGCCTAAAGGGAAAAGCTGAAAGAAAAAGAGGAAGAAGAAGAAGAAGAAGAAGAGATAAGATAAGATAAGATACAGCTTTATTAATCTCACAATGGAGAAATTCACTGTTACAGGCTCTTGAGGTATCATCAGTAGGGGGTGCAAAAATAGATACAAATACAAACATACACACATACATATATATTATATAAGTAAATAAATAAATAGATACATAAATAGTATAAATTAATAAACAATAAAAGAAAAGAAGGGAACGACTTTGTAGACTGGCCTATATTAAAGTGTAATGTATCTGAGTGCAGAGTAGATGGGTTGATATGGTTCACAGTCAGTGGGGTAGATGTGGTTGATTAAAGTGCGCAGGGTTTTTATTGCACATAACCGGTATTTTCACAGACAGTTACAAAGTGGCGTTGTACAGTCTGACAGCGGTGGGAATGAACGACCTGCGGTAGCGTTCCTTCCTGCACTGAGGATGTCTCAGTCGTCCACTGAAGGAGCTACTCAGCTTCTCTACAGTCTGGTGCAGTGGGTGAGAGCTGTTGCCCAAGATGGATGTGAGCTTTGCTACCATCCTCCTCTCACTCACCTCCTCCACAGAGTCCAGTGGGCAGCCGAGGACAGAGCTGGCCCTCCTGACCAGCTTCTTCAGTCTCTTTCTGTCCCGCTCTGTGCTGCCCGGGGCCCAGCAGATGGCAGCGTAGAGGATTGCAGAGGCTACCACAGAGTCATAAAACGTCCTGAGCAGAGGTCTGCATACTCCGAAGGACTTGAGTCTCCTCAGAAGGTGGAGGCGACTCTGGCCCTTCTTGTACAGGGCGTTGGTGTTGTGGGACCAGTCCAGTTTATTGTTAAGGTGAACGCCCAGGTATTTGAAACTGTTCACTATCTCAATGTTCTGTCCCTGGACGTTCACTAGTGAGTGTGTGTGTGTGTGTGTGTGTGTGTGTGTGTGTGTGTGTGTGTGTGTTAGTGTGCTTTTTGTGCACAGGAAAACAAAAGCATCATAAAAGTAAGTTTCCCAGATGCAGTATTGAAGAAAGAAAAAGAAAATTTGAAAAAGATAAAGAAACACGCCTATATACACAATAGAAAAGAGAAAAAAAGGGAAATAAACTGAAGAGCTCCTGTAACTGGCTACAGGTCACCCAGCGCCATCTTGGAAAAAAGAAGACTCCTATGAGGATAGAACAAGCCATCTGGCTTTATTCCCGCTAAATTGTTCATTCATTCATTCATTTCCTGTAACTGTTTAATCTTAATTGTGGTTAAATTGTGGTTTAATTGCTTAATTGTGCCCATCTCAGCCGATTCCGGGCGAGGGCAGAGTGCACACTGGGCAGCTCACCAAGCCATCGCAGGGTGGAAACATGCTGACAGCTATGCAGCTCCTCTTGTCAAAAGTCAGCAATGGTTCTTTTACATGAACCTCCCACCATCGACAGTGAGAGACACTTAGCCGGCCTTTGATAACCCAGTTAGCTGCATTGGGGGGGCAGTGACAACCCTTTAAGAGTGGGGCTTGAACCCCCAACTTTAGGCTCAGTGATCCAGCACCTTTACCACCAGGCCACCACTGCCCCCTACTAATTGATTTGTTTAAACAAACAAACAAACAAACAAACAACTCTTTATTGTCAAAGTACATTACATACATTGAAATTTGCTTTGTGCGCTAGGCACCTGTCGCCACTGTGCAGCGCCAGTTATTGCGTTGTTCTATCCTTTTGATGCTGAGCGCCAAGCAGGAAGCAACAACTGCCAAATTTTAACGTCTTATGGTATGACGCGGCCAGATTCGAACTCCGACCTACCGGAGGATAAAGCGGACGCTCTACCAACTGAGCTAAATCCCCGGTAATCAATCATAGCCTTCATTTATTCATTTTCTAAATTCCAATTAGGGTTACATGGAGACTGGACCATCTCAACCAACCCTGGGCAAGGGCGGAGTACACCGTGAACAACTTTACAGATCATTGCAGGATCAGCATAAACACAATCTTTCTTACATCTAGTGGACATTTGGAACAGCCAGTTAGCATACTGTGCATATTTTTTTGGACTGTGGGAGGAAACCGGAGTACCCAGAGGGAACCCGCTCAAGCACAATCATTCATTCATTCATTCATCCAGTCATTCTCTGAGTCGCTTAATCCTAATTAAGGTCACAGGAAGCGTGGTGCCCATCTCAGCCGATGCTGGGTGAGGGCGGGGTACACCTTGAACAGCTCGTCAGCACCAACACTCACACAACCATTCACACTCACATTTTGGGGAGATTTGGATCAGCCTACTGTGCAAATATTTGGACTGTGGGAGGAAGCCAGGGTATCCAAAGGAAATCTACAATAAAAACATGCAAACTACATAGAAATGCCCTGAACCCAGGAATCCAACCTGAAAAAAATATGCTAACCACTGCACCACTGGGTCGCTCCAATCAAAACCGACCAGCATGATTTCGGAATATGGAAGGATATCTAAACAGGGTTCTGACAGCTTGAACCCCCCCCCCCATTAGCTAGGATGGGCACTAGCTTGCCTGCGACCCTAATTAGGATTAAGCAGATACAGAAAATGTATCAATGGATCCATACTAAGCAATCTGGAACATCACAAAGGAAACTAGAGCACCCAGAGGAAACCCACACAAGCATGGTGAGAACATCCGAACTTCACACAGAAACACCCGAAACCAGAACCCAAACCCAGGATAAATTTGCTGTACGGAGGAGATGCAAAACACCAATGTTACGGTGCCACCAAGCAAATGACATCCAATAGAAAAGTTATACTCAAAATAATAATAATAATAATAATAATAATAATAATAATAATAATAATAATGTGGTACCTCACCTTATGATAGTCCCAGCAAACAAAAAATCCAGGTTTACGAAAAACATTTTCCAAAATTTTTTGTCTCTGTATACGAAACATGTTCTCCTTACGAAATGTGCCAAACACGCCATTCAAACATTACAACGCGCCATTCAAACATTCAAACAATGCACGAGTTGCTCTCCCATTGACTCTCTCCGAAAATCCCGCCCTGCTGGCCTCCCATTGGCTAGGAGGGATGACGCAGCTGCCTTGAGCAGCAGCTTATTTCATGAGTTTTTCGAGTGTGCTCATTGCAACATTATTTTTTTGGGCTGAGGCTTTTAACCTTGCATAAACATTTGTAAGATTATAACTCTGTTAAGAAGACATGGTCATCACGAATTAAGTACCTTAAAAAGGTATGCTTTTATAATTTTTAAAGGAAAGTATCGGGGGCCTTGGAACGAATCACGCGTTTTAAATGAAAAATGCGGTTCAGATTACAAAAAGTCCAGGTTACAAAACCATTTCCGGAACGGATTAATTTCGTAAATTGAGGTACCACTGTAATAATAATGAAAACAAGAAGAAGAGAACAACAGTAAATAGATGTTAATCAATTCTATGAGATTTTAAACTGCAGCGTGAGAACATTGATCGATAGCATTCTACTTTCCAGGCCTTCAAGCTTTGAAGACATTTAAAACATTGATGTAATTCATTTTAATATCAAACTCTGCCTTATTTTTAGATGAATGAGTTCAGGGAAAGGTAAGACTTTTTAATGATTTGTGTAGCCCCTTTAACGAATGAAAATAAAATCCAGTAGACATGTTGAGAACACACGAAGAACATGGAAACAAATCAACATCCTGGAGCTGTGACGGGCAATAATCATCTGCTGTGCCACCATGCTGCCCTTGTCCTGGAGATATGAATCAGGATATCTGGACAGGAGCCAATGGAGGCCACAAGGCACATCCGGGGAAAACTAGCTCTTTGTCAGAACCCTGTTCCCTCCTTCAGACCTTGTCCTATCAGCACTCAAGAGGCTCCATGGACAACATGGGAGGTGGGTTTTGAGTGTGGCTGAGGAAACCCATTACATTTGCTTTACTGTGGCCACTGGTTACAGTTGAGGGATAACGGTGTTGCTGGTTAGCATAAACAACTGGAGCTAGTGATTGAGACTCCTGGACTGCTGTAGACAGCTATGGGTGGATTGTGATGCCAGGGGAGGAGAGATGGTGTCAACTTCATATTGAATGGATGTTTAGGCTCATGATTACACACTCAATCCAAGATCCGACATCATTCTACGAGCAAATGGAACTACGTAATAACATGAATACAATACACTGTCATTCCATATTATAAAATCTAGCATCAATGACATGATGGTGATGGTGACCATCTCTGCAATGGTAGAAGATCTCACTGTGGTGTAGCAGTTGTGCCCCACAGCAAGACGGTCCTTGGTTCGAGTCCTTGGCTCAGTCTCACACACACACACACACACACACACACACACACACACACACAAGTTTATGGGCTGATCCAAGTTGCCTCAAGGTGTGAAGGCGAATGGTTGTCTGTGCGTATGTTGGCCCTGCAACGGACTGGTGACCTCTTCAGAGTATACCCTGCCTTTGCCCGGTATTGGCTTAGATGGGCTCCAATCTCCCTGCAAATGTAGTAGTAGGAAGTGTTTTTGCAAACGATGACTACATATACTTTGTCTATAAAAGTTAAAGAGGTGCAGAAGCAATGATATGAGTTTTGAATTTGTTATGATATTCTGCAGTGGTGCGGTTTGGAGAACAGAGACCATTAGGAGCTGCTGAAAAATCCCATTCATTCATTTATGGCTTTTCATATACACCGGGCCCAAAAGTGTCGAAAAGGTAAGTTTGTTTTTGAGTCGGCTGGTACTTTTTCAGTGATTTTAATTCATTCCTTTATTTTGGATCACATGCAGGTTGAAGTCTATCCCAGCCAACTCTTGGAAAAAAGTAGGGTACGTCCTGAGCAGATGACAAATCCATCACAGGGCTACAACACATACACACACACATACACACACACATACACACACACATAGACACACACATAGACACACACATAGACACACACACACACACACACACACACACACATACACACACACACACACACACACACACACACACACACACACACATACACACACATACACACACATACACACACATACACACACACACATGCACACACACACACATACACACACATACACACACATACACACACATACACACACATACACACACACACACATACACACACATACACACACATACACACACATACACACACATACACACACACACACACACACACACACACACACACACACACACACACACACACATCCTCACACCTATAGGAAATTAGTCTAATGTGCAGGTCTTTGGACTGTGGAAGGAAACTGGAGTAACCTGAGGGAACCCACCCAAGCACAGGAACATACAAACTCCACACAGAAATGCCCTTGCTGAACATGGGACTCAAACCCAGGACCTTCTTGCTGTGAGGTGGTTCTGAGTTGGACTGGCAAGATGTCTAGGGTTGACCTTCTTCTGCTGAGATTTGTTGGCTCTTGTCCAGGGGTGTCCAATGTTATCCACAAAAAGGGCCGGTGTGGGTGCAGGTTTTCACGTCAACCGAGCAGTAGCCACACCTTCCACCTGTTTCAATCACCGATCATCAAAAGAAAAAAGAAAAGAAAAAAAAATAGATTGTACATTACTGTTTCAGTTCTGAAGTGCGGACATCTTGGTGAGATGACTTAAGATTTAAAGAATGGCCCCACTTCAGAATTGAAATAGAAATGTGCAATCCAGTTTTTTCCTTTTTTCTTTTGATGATCGGTGATTGAAACAGGTGGAAGGTGTGGCTGAAAACCTGCACCCACACCGGCCCTTTGCGGATAAGTTTGGACACCCCTGCTCTAGTCTCTGCATGACCCTGGTAGGATTAAGCAGTTCGGCAAATTCATTCCATCCATCCACTTTCTGATCAACTTAATCAAAATTAGGGTGCCTATCTGAGCCAACTCTGGGCAAGGAAGGGCAGAGTTCACCCTGGACAGCTCACCAGGCCATCGCAGAAACACAGTAATAATAACAACCCAATGACCTTTGCAAATGATCGCAATATATAATCTTTTACATGCGTCTTACTACGGACAGTGAGAGACATGGCAGGCCTTTGATAATCCAGTTCGCTCCCAGACAGCTACTTGGTGACAGTAGGGCTTGAATGTCATCCCTTCAGATCAGTAACCCGGGAACTTACCATCGGGCCACCACTGCCGGAGCTCGGCAAATAAATTTATGGATGAATGAACGCTTTGGGGCATTGATGGCCTAGTGGCATTGATGGTCCTGACGTAGTGATCTGAAGGTTGATGGTTCAAGCCCTACTGTCACCAAGTTATCAATACTGTCCCACAGTTCAGCTAACTGTGCTATCAAAATATATTTTGGGAATTATCCCAATGTAAAAGTGTCCATAAATTAGACAAACATCTGTCTTAAATCCTGAACATGCACATGTCACTCTGCTCTGACTACAGTTCCATGACTGTGGGACCAATTGTTTTAAAATTAGTTAAAAAAATATAGACTTGACCTTGATTTTGGATCAATAGAAACATTTGCCAGGTATTTAAGATTTTTTTTTTTTCATTATTATTGTCCAATAAGATAAACTCATTAATCATGGTGCTTAAAAACAGTTTTAATTCAGGAAAGGATTATCAGTTTAAATATTTCTCATATATAAGCATACAACAGCAGGCCATATTTTTTCTTTAGAGGAGCTGATGCACAATACCTCATTAATATTGTCTGATTTCTGTGGTCAGTGACTTATAAAAGTTGAACAACACAATCAATCACGGAGAAGGAGCTTGTGATTCATGGTAATGCATTTCTATTAAAATGTCCAGAGAGAGCATCAGAGCAGTAGTTCTCCAGTCTTGGATTTCCTTTAATCAATACCTGCGACTTTCAGGCCTTGATGTAGCACTGCAAAGATGCATTAAGCTATCTTTTATAAATAGGGGGGGGAAAAAAAAAAAGAAAAAGTAAATAAAACCTTTGCATTAAAACAAATTAAGATCAGTGCACTCTGTGTCTTTGATTAAATTAAACTCAATGAAGAGCTCTACCTTGTTCCTTTAGTGCACAGTGGCTTTCATGCAACATGATGCTCTATATCTGTTTAGTGCTCCAAACATTCATACATGCATCCATATTTGGGCATGGAAAACAAAACTACATCACTTTTATATACACACAATCACAGAAAAAAAGCAATCTGGAGATTATAACTTCATTCAACTCTTGAACTTGTACACCTCCTTAAGCTCAGCTACTTCACATTAGCAATCTGAGGGTCTGCCTGGACACAATGTAGATGAAAGAATTTTATTACTAAACCGGCAGAGTTCAAGGTGTGAACAGGGAATTTTGGCAGATTATTGGCAAATCACCTGATGCAGTGTTTCTCAATTATTTTCTGTGACGCCCTCTATAGGAAGAACCCCCACCCCCATTGGCTATCCCATTGGCTATCTCCCAACATCCCACCCTACTGGCCTCCCATTGGCTAGGAAGGATGACGCAGTTCCCTCCTATTGGCTATCTCCCAACATCCCACCCTACTGGCCTCCCATTGGCTAGGAAGGATGACGCAGCTCCTTCCCATTGGCTATTATGGAACTTTATCTCCATAATAGCCATGATTTTTTTGTGTGTAAAGGACAGAGTTACTGTTGTTTCATGAGTTTTTCGAGTGTGCTCAATGCAACTTTATTTTTTGGCTCAGGCTTTTAACTTTGCATAAATATTTGTAAAATTATAACTCTGTTAAGAGGACATGGTCAACACAAAGTAAGTACTTCAAAAGGTATGCTTTTATAATTTCTAAAGGGTTTAGAGGGTAGTATTGGGGGCCTTGGAACGAATCACGCATTTTACATGTAAAATGCGGTTCGACTTTCGGAAAACCCAGGTTACGAAACTGCCTCTGGAATGGATTAATTTCGTAAGGTGAGGTGCCACTGTACCTTCAGTGGGTTTGAATGTAGGCAAGTGTATGATGTTCTTGATTCAACAGACAAAGCACCACTGTGAATCATAAAGCCAGGAGGTGGAGCGTTAACATTATCCTTGATAATATGAGTCAGAGCATAAGCTCTGAAGAGGAAGTGACCTTGCCAGCCTCGTAAGACAGCTAAGAAATGGATGCCTTGTTGGCTCCTCGTGTCTTTGGACGGAGACTCTGGTTGAATGCTGCCTTGTTGAGGTCTGGAAGGAGCTATTTTGAGGATGCTGTTCTGTTGGTCTAAGTTAGGATTTTGTTGTTGGAGACTACCATGTCAGCCTCTGTTGGAAACTATATGATTGAAGCCTGTTGATGGCCTGTTGGCCCTTAAGAGGAACTCTTTGGTGGATGATGTCATGTCAGCTTCTGGATCATCCCTAAAATATTTTAAGAGGTCCTTTTCTTCTGAGAGCTTGAAAGAACCACTTTAGTATTTCCACAAGTCGAAGTGTCTGAGGTCACTGTGTTCAATAGTGGTGAGGTGTCACCCCCCCACCCCACCCCACCCCGAGAGGCTGGTCTTGAGAGGAAGTAATTCGTTCAACTTACTGAGACTAGTTCTGCAGGTTTAGGCCCACCAGGATTTCTTCAGCAATCATCAATATAGAAACCCATCTAATGAATACTCCACCCACCAGTAGTGGACTAAAAATATTGGAAGGGCGACCTTGTAATGCTGTTCTCTCTGCCCTGCTTTTTCAGCAAATATGGTAAGATATTCCAGTAACGTATTAGGAATCTGTGAGACAGTAAGTCCAGGCAAAATGGTTTTATCGACCAGAACCGGGGTCAAAAACAAGCATTGATCAAGCAATCAGCATACAGTATAAACATGGCGAAACAATGCTTGTGTGTGTTGGATGGTGCTACACAAAACCTCCATCTGAATGGTCCACATGCATATGGATCTTGGAATCAGAAAAAGTGTGGATCAGTCATGTGTAAAGTAATTAAGTGGTGTATATGCATGAGCCCACAGTGCAGTGTGATTCTCTGGATTACTTATCAAAAGACAGTAGGTCAAATCCCAGCACCACTGTTGGACTCTGTTTCAAAAACACCTCACTTACAGAAGAAAAAAAAAAAAAAAAAAAGTTTGTCCATGAGGTGTATTATCCATGAAATGATCCCTCTATGCTCCCTCCAGTCTTGTTTCACCTGGGTGAGTCTAAGGACCAAAATGGCCAGCCGTAGACAGTTCATTTCACACAGGTTTATTTTCGTGGCTGGCGTCACAATTTAAAATGAGCGCGACATCAGGGTACCATGCAACGAGAAAGATTTTTTTTTTTGCCTGTCGATGATGACAGGCTTAGCTAAATTATTTGTCATGCTGTGACTCGATAAAGACCTGCCGGAGTGGTGGCTGGTGGTTCCACCTGTTTGGCTTGGCACTACCCACACTTTACGCCAAATGTCAAATAAATTATAATGCAAAGGTAACCTTTGTCACAGAGATTGTTTTGCTGATACTGTGCCTGTCAGACATTCAGAAGGAAAAAAAAAAACCCACAAAAGCTCGATGACAATCGTTCACCCTGCATCATTATGTACATTAAAATTGCTCACACTCCTGTTATTTAAATTTATAGCGGAATTCATCGTCATCTTCTCCTGATTAATCTGGGGTCGGGTCGTAGGGTCAGGCAGCCTGAGGTCCAAATGTCCCTCTCTTCAGCCACTTCTCATGGGGGTGGGGGGCAGAGATGTTTTCGGACCAACTGAGAGTTATAGTCTGTACAATGTGTTATGGGTCAATTCTGGGGTCGCCTCAAGGCTGGGAATGCCTGAAACACCACCCCAGGGAGGTGTTCAGGAGGCATTTGAATTAGATGCCTGAGCCACCTCATCTGACTCCTCTCAACAAGACGGAGCAGCAGTTCTACTCCCATCGCCTTTTGGAGCTTCTCACATTAGAGAGAGCCTTTCTGGAAATCCGATGATTAAGGTCACGGGGAGGCCGGAGCCTATCTCAGCCAACACTGAGTAAAGGCAGTGTCACCATTCCAGGGTACCACACAATCATTTACAACCCCACCTGGAAGCACTTTGAAACAGGCAATTAGCGTAAGGTTCATGTCTATGGACTACGGAAGGAAACTGCATGACCAGGAGGAAACTCACGCAAGAACAGGTAGAATATATAAACTCCACACAGAAACGCCTGAGCTCAGGACTCAAATACAGGAACGTCTTGCAGTGAGGCGGACATGCTAGGTAACTGGTTAGATGGTGCCCATCTCAGCCGACTCTGGGCGAAGGCAGAGTCAGACAGCTCATCAGAACATCAACACACTGACAGCTATGCAGCTCCTATTGTCATAAGTCTGCAATGGTACTTTTTCATGAACCTCACACCATAGACAGTGAGAGACATGGTCGACCATTGATAACCCAGTTAGCTCCACTGGGGGGGGGGCAGTGACAACCCATTGAGAGTGGGGCTTGCACCCACGACCTTGGGATCAGTGATCCAGCGCCTTTACTACCAGGCCACCACTGCCTATTCTCAATTTTTTACTTATTTTTGATTCTCAAAGTGTAAACTATAATTTTTGAAACTGAATTTTTCCTATGGTTGGGGGCAAATGTTGAATGTGTTTTTTTAACCAATTAAAAAAAAAGTTTTTGCAATTAAATTTGCAAACATAATAAAATGCATAAAATGCAATGACACTACTATTTAATCACTGCTATGTGTAAATGAATATCTGTGAGTCTTTGTGCATATAATTTATTTAGTATTTCTCACAATATCTTAGATAATTAGTGCAATTATCCTGCATACATTTTAATAAAAAACAAATGGTCAAGAATGGTTTAAATATGCATATTTAGATCAGCAGTTCTGATATATATATATATATATATATATATATATACACATTAGTCCTCCATATTGTGATAAAGTTCATTATTTTCTGTAATGTACTGATAAAAATTAAACTTTCATATATTTTAGATTCATTGCACACCAACTGAAATATTTCGTGTCTTTTATTGTTTTAATACTGATGATTTTGGCATACAGCTCATGAAAACCCAAAATTCCAATCTGAAAAAATTAGCATATTTCATCTGACCAATAAAAAAAAGTGTTTTTAATACAAAAAAAGTCAACCTTCAAATAATTATGTTCAGTTATGCACTCAATACTTGGTCGGGAATCCTTTTGCAGAAATGACTGCTTCAATGCGGCGTGGCATGGAGGCAATCAGCCTGTGGCACTGCTGAGGTGTTACGGAGGCCCAGGATGCTTCGATAGAGGCCTTAAGCTCATCCACAGTGTTGGGTCTGGTGTCTCTCAACTTTCTCTTCACAATATCCCACAGATTCTCTATGGGCTTCAGGTCAGGAGAGTTGGCAGGTCAATTGAGACAGTAATACCATGGTCAGTAAACCATTTAGCAGTGGTTTTGGCACTGTGAGCAGGTGCCAGGTCGTGCTGAAAAATGAAATCTTCATCTCCATAAAGCTTTTCAGCAGATGGAAGCATGAAGTGCTCCAAAATCTCCTGATAGCGAGCTGCATTGACCCTGCCCTTGATAAAACACAGTGGACCAACACCAGCAGCTGACATGGCACCCCAGACCATCACTGACTGTGGGTACTTGACACTGGACTTCAGGCATTTTGGCATTTCCTTGTCCCCAGTCTTCCTCCAGACTCTGGCACCTTGATTTCCAAAAGAAATGCAAAATTTGCTTTCATCCGAAAAAAGTACTTTGGACCATTGAGCAACAGTCCAGTGCTGCTTCTCTGTAGCCCAGGTCAGCCGCTTCTGCCGCTGTTTCTGGTTCAAAAGTGGCTTGACCTGGGGAATGCGGCACCTGTAGCCCAGTCCACTGCTTCCACAGGTCCCCCAAGGTCTGGAATCGGCCCTTCTCCACAATCTTCCTCAGGGTCTGGTCACCTCTTCTGGTTGTGCAGCGTTTTCTGCCACACTTTTTCCTTCCCACAGACGTCCCACTGAGGTGGCTTGATAGAGCACTCTGGGAACAGCCTATTCGCTCAGAGATTTCTTTCTGTGTCTTACCCTCTTGCTTGAGGGTGTCAATGATGGCCTTCTGGACAGCAGTCAGGTCGGCAGTCTTACCCATGATTGTGGTTTTGAGTAATGAACCAGGCTGGGAGTTTTTAAAAGCCTCAGGAATCTTTTGCAGGTGTTTAGAGTTAATTGGTTGATTCAGATGATTAGGTTAATAGCTCGTTTAGACTACCTGAACATGATATGCTAATTTTTTGAGATAGGAATTTTGGGTTTTCATGAGCTGTATGCCAAAATCATCATCAGTATTAAAACAATAAAAGACCTGAAATATTTCAGTTGGTGTGCAATGAATCTAAAATATATGAAAGTTTAATTTTTATCAGTACATTACAGAAAATAATGAACTTTATCACAATATGCTAATTTTTGAGAAGTGTATATATATATATATATATATATATATATATATATATATATATATATATATATATATATTTTTTTTTTTTTTTTTTTAATTTTATTATTATTTATTTTTTCCAATTTAACCTGTAAATATGCACACCCTACAGTTTCAGAAATTCTTTCAGGTTTTAACTATTATATTAAGAAAGTGAGTAATGTGGTAAAGCAATGAAAATAATAATAATAATAATAATAATAATAATAATAATAATAATAATAATAATAATAATAAGTGGCAGCTTGGTGGTAAGGTGCTGGATTACTGATCTCAAGGTTGGGGGCTCAAGCACGATCCTCAACTGGTTGTCACTGTTCCCCCCAGTACACTTACTGGGTTTGTCACTGTCCCCCCCAGTGCAGCTAACTGGGTTACCAAAGGCCGGCCATGTCTTTCACTGTCTATGGTGTGAGGTTCAAGTAAAAGAACCATTGCTGACTCTTGACTATAGGAGCTCCATAGCTGTCAGTGTGTTGATGGCCTGGTGAGCTGTCCAGGGTGTACTCTGCCTTCGCCCAGAGTCGGCTGAGATTGGCACCATCTAACCAGTTAACTAGCATGTCCGCCGCACTGCAAGAGGTTCCTGTATTTGAGTCCTGAGCTCAGGCCATGTCTCTCACTGTCTATGGTGATAGGCTCATGTAAAAGAACCATTGCTGACTTTCATCAAGAGTAGCTACATAGCCGTTAGCATGTTTCTGCCCTGCATTGGCCTTAGGAACCATCCGAGGTGTACCCTGCCCTTGCCCAGAATCGGCTGTGACGGGCACCGGCCTCCCACAACCCTAATTAGGATTACATGGTTACAGAAAATGAACGAGTGAATGAATTTAAATGAGGTTCGCTCTGATTTGACTAAACAACTTTGAACTTTGTGTCTTTGAAATAAATAAATAAGGTTTAAGGGCAATGCAGTTTTAACGTTTTTTTTTTTTAATGTAAATGTTTCTGTATTATTATTTTCATATTTTTCTAGTTTACTACATTGAACTGTTTTGATACAAATTGAATTTTTTTTTTTTAAGTAGACACCCACATTTATTTATAGATATGGCATTTGAGATTAACGTTTTCCTAAAGAAAGGATATTAAGTTTGTTTCCTTGGTCACATGCTTCAATAAGACTTCAGTCTATGAAACATATGGGACACATGGGCAGTTTGAAAATTTTCAAATGCATAAAACAACACACAAACACGAGGGGCACTCACCGAGTACAAGCTACGGTCCCTTCGCCACTCAGTATGGATCATTTACTGCTTTTAATTACCCAGGCGCTCATTGTATATTTTGTACTATGTGAACATGACTTAATAAATAATAAAAGGAAGATAAAAATACCCACTCTATTGTTTCCAGATTTAACAAAATGACCAGGTTGAGTGCTTTTAAGTCTTTTTTAAGTAATAGTCTTAACTAAAAAAAAAAAAAAATAATAAAAAAATACAGTGGTACCTCATATAACGAGTGTTCCTTATAATTCCATGATACGAGCTTCGAACCCACCAAAAATCTGATCCATCCAATGAGCAAAAATTCACTTTACAAGCTCCCGCTCAGGACTATAAAGTGTTTACTGAACTTCATATCATTTGCTCGGTGCTTTTTCCCTGCACCATAGTGCCAGCACCACTGCCAACTACTGGAGTGGATGTGCAATTACACTTAAATCTAGTACAGTATAGCAAAAAAAAAACATGTTCCCCAGGGTCATATGCGCCCCCCCCCCCCCCGGCATGACACTCATTAAGAGTGGGGCATGAACCCCCAATCGTGAAATCAGTGATCCAAAACCTTACCAACAGGCCATCACTGAAGGAAACCAGACTACCCAGAAAAAACCCATTCAAGCACTGGAAGAACATGCAAACTCTACACAGAAATGCTGAGCATGGGGTTTGAACCAGGACACTCCTCTTGTGAAGTGGATGTGCTAACCTCAATATGATCTCTGTATTTAACACATACCTGCATGTCATAAAAGTACACATCCGTTTTGTTTCCGAGCTCCAACGTCTCTTGCAGCCAGCAGCAGGACATGTTAAACCATTCCCATTCAGCCATCCATGAGGTGTGACTTTGTTTAGAAGGCCACACCCACTATCGCTTGTTTAATCACTTCCCAGTAAGAGGTTTCGAAACAAAGAAATAAGTTAGAAGCCAGTTGTACTGCTTCACAATATTCCAAAGGCTGCAGACCCAATTCTCGACCTTTACTACTGACATAATAGAGTGAACACAGTGGGGTCTATAGACCGCCCTCGGATTCATGTCTTTAAATTCTGTGCACAACATTGTTTACTTTTCATGTTTTATCCCTCGCCATAGCCTCAAGCCCCTATATCCAAAATTCAATACCTACCATCCCATGCCGAGTTTGTTAACTCCATGAAAGATTCGATAAGATCCACACTGGTTGGTGATACCGTAACACTGAATTAACCTGAGAAAGGTAGCAGAATATCAATTTCATAGAAATCATTCATTACACCAACTCTTTCATTCACTAATTCATTTACATAGCCACTTATGCTTATTAGAAAGGCTGGAGTCTATCTCAGCTGACACCAGCCAAAGGTGGGATGCACCCTGGATGCCTAAGCAGACTGTTGCAGAGCAACACAACCAGTCATGCTCACATCCACATCTAGGGGTATATCGCGACAGCCAATAGGCCAAATCTGTATAACTTTAGACTGTGGGAGGAAACAGGAGAAACCAGAAGAAACCCAAACAAGTATAGAGAGACCATGCAAACTCCATATTGAAACGCCCCAGCAGGATCCGAACGCGGGGTTTTCTTGATGTGCTAACCATTACGCCACCGGGCCACAAGTTTTGAATACTGTTTTTCATATTCATTCATTCAGTCACTTCATCAGTTCATTTTCTGTAACCGCTTAATCCTAATTAGGGTTGCGCGGTGGCTGGCGCCCATTTCAGACAATTCCGGGCAAGGGCAGAGTACACCTTGGACAGCTCGCCAGGCCATCGCAGGGCGGAAACACAGTGACGGCTACGTAGCCACTCTTGTCGAAAGTCAGCAATGGTTCTTTTGCATGAACCTCACACCATAGACAGTGAGAGACATGGCCGGCCTTTGATAACCAAGTTAGCACCACTGGGGGGGACAGTGAGAACCCGGTGACAGTAGGACTTGAACCTCCAACCCCCCAACCCTCAACCACCACTGTCGATACTATTTTTCATTTCCATGTAATATCTTATATCATCTGCTCTGTTCTTTAATAATATTTTCCCTAAAAACACTTCAGAAAATTAAATTACAATTTTTTTTTTTTAAATACTGACATAATTTAAATTATGCTAACAGTAGATACGTTCAGAAAGTTAAAACCAATGAAAAAAATAAAATAAATTTAAACAAAGTTAAACTTTTTGTCCTGGTCAGGTCCCATCCTTCAAACACTGGAATGATGGGATTCCAGATCTCTCTCTCTCTGTCTCTCTCTCTCTCTCTCTCTCTCTCACACACACACACACACACACACACACACACACACACACACACACACACACACACACACACACACACAAACCTAGGAGCAATTTAGCATAGCCATATCTCCTGCCTGCATACCTGTATAGGTGTGAGGAACCTGGAGGAGATACACTGAGAACATGCAAACACAAATTACATAGGGACAGTAACCCAGGATTGTACGAGTCTTCTTGGAGCCGTAAGGCGTGTACGCCACCAAATGAGCCAATGTGACGTGACGCCCATAGCATTGAATTTGAGGCATATTTCCTTGGCTCTGGTAGTGTGAGGAGGAACTCATTGAAACTCCACATGGTTGTGCGATGTAAGTTCTGACTGAAACATGGGCTTCAGTGCCTTAATGTAAAACTCAATACATTCATATAGATATAAAGAGAGAAATAAAATAAAATAAATAAAATATGCTTCACCGAGGTGAACTTACTGAGTCTGATGGTTCCATCATCCTATGAATAATAGATTATTTCAGCCTCTGATTATTTGTTGAAACAATGGCTCATTTCACTCTACAACATGTTTCCATATCAAGATGCGTAACATAATCATTCATCTAATTGCCAAGCTGCCTGTCCTCGAGTCCTGGAGATTCTGGGTGTACAGTACAGTCCCACTCTGACTGATGTCCAGTTGTGCAGAAACCTGTGTTCTGCCAGCATTCATTCATTCATTTTCTGAAACTCAGCCCTACCATCTTTGCCAAGCTGATGAAAGCTTTCCTCGATCATCAAGTTTCCTGCCCAATGGATCAGTCGAAGGGGTCCCCTGGAATGGGCTCCACGTTCTGATGTTTTTCTGAGCGGGTATGTCAAAAGAAAAATGTATGCCACTGAGTCCTGTGACCTGTCACAGCTTGAGGAAATGATCTGCACTGACTGCTGCTAGGCCGGGGAAGCAAAACATCCAAGGAGCCTACGTCCCAAGGTGGCCATGAGGAGGTATACAGCCAGTCCTCGAGGTGTTGGAACATGATGGCAAATCTGAATACATGATGTAAAACATCAATACATTCAGGTTCTTGTGTAATTTTAAGAATTAATTACAAGCGTATAGTTACTTTTTGGACACCTTGGAGTATCGAGGACAACCTTATATATACTCCATGTATTTATTCATTGATCTTCTGAATCCTAATTACAGTCACAGGGAGGCTGTGGCCAACTCTGGGCAAGGGCTACTGTGTGTGTGTGTGTGTGTGTGTGTGTGTGTTAGTATATATATATATATATATATATATATATATATATATATATATATATATATATATATATATATATATACACGGTGGTACCTTGACTTACAAATTTAATCCGTTCCGAGGGCAAGCGTGTAAGCCGAAAAGTCCGTTAGATGAAACAATTATTCCCATAAGAAATAACAGAAAACTAATCTGTTCCAACTTCCTCCCAAACTCATATAATCTGCCACAAACATGTATATTTGACCAAATATATTAAAGATAAACATGTAAAAACTGTAAATATTTAATAACAATAATAATAATAATAATAATAATAATAATAGATGCACATTCACATTAATAATAATTAATAAATAATAATAAAACAAGAATAAACAATGTCAACTAACACTTCCGATCATTGACTGTGGTGAAGATGTCACGTGGGCAGGCATGAGGTGATGTGTAACAGTGGAGGAGGAGGAGAATTTTGTACATGTGCACCCTACGAATGACAGCGAGGAAAGGCTTGTGGTGAGCACCCACAAGGATAGTGCTTCTCAAATAGTGGCCCAAGGGGGGGCACAGTGTAATGCCGAGGGAGGGGAGGGGGTATGGCCCTGGGGAACATAGCGTTTTTGCCATACTGTACTAGAATTAAGTGTTATTGCGTATCCACTCAAGTAGTTGGGAGTGGTGCTCTCATTGTCACGCTATGGTGTAGGGAATAAGCACAGAGCAAATGACATGAAGTGCAGTACTGTAACCCTATAGGGGGCGTCACAAAAAATTATATGGAAGCACTGCCAAGGCATTCTCGGAGTACAGAGGAATACACGCAGAAAAATACTCAGCTAATCGGCCCGGAAAAGCATCTCGTAAATTAAAATTTTGCTCATTGGATGGGGAGAATTTTTGGTGGGATCGAAGCTCATATCAAAATTTGCTATAAGGGACATTTGTAAGTCGAGGTACCACTGTGTATGTGTATATATACTACTTTGTGCTGTGGCTTCAGTGCATCGTGGGTTTTTTTTTTTTCAAAAATATTCATCAAAAAATCTGCATTATTTTTTTAATGTCTAATTGTTATTATAAGCATTTATAGTGTTGAATATGTATTTATTGATATTATATAGACATATACATGTACGTATATTTCAGTCAGAGGTTGTGGTTGGGGGGTTGATCCTACTTCGCGGAATTCGGTGGTCGCGTGGGGATCGGCTCATCAGTCTGGTGTTTGTTCCCAGTTGCCATAGCATAAAGCTATCAGGAGTTCAACTTCTCCTGAATGGGGCAATCGTCCATCGCAGGTTACCTTCCCAGTATTTTTACTGGTACCCATTTATACTGCTAGGTTGACAGAGACACTTGTACTTAAGACGTTGCCCAGGAGTCTTCGCTCAGTAGGAGTTTAACTGGGATTCGAACCCAAGACCTAACAAATCAGGAGCCCAGCACCCTTAACCACTACACCACTGGCCTCATGTGTGTGTGTATGTGTGTGTGCAGGTGGGCTATGATGACAATAAGTGTGTAAATCTATGTCTGAGCAATGTACATTAAAATTCAGCACAGAGAAATACACCTAATGCACCTCCTCCCCATTAGTGCTCTTTTAATTATATAAGCAATCATATCCTCTTATGGTGATTTATTCAGCAAATCAAAAGTAAATGATGACAGTTTTTAATAAACTTGACCTTGAACTGCTAACGCAATACTGAGAACTCAAGGAGAGGAACTGATGTAATATTACAGAATGTGTTGCAGGAATGTCAATGCACACTTAAAAGGATCCCCTGGCTGACCTTTCAGCTGTCTCAAAGCAAATGACAACATTTGAAGTTTAAAGGAACTCACGATACCTCTCTGGCTGCCGTCAAACATCAATCAAGGCATGCGATGTCTGTACATTATAATGTGGGTCTTCGCTACTGACACATCTACTACCACACTGTAACACTTCATACATGTCAGACTCTCACTGACCGATTTATTAGAAACACATACAGTGGTGCCTCGGAATCCGAATGCTCCACAGTCCGAACAAATCGGAATCCGAACAAAAAATCTGTGAGTTCTTCCGTTCGGGAAACCGAACAAAGACCAGAAGTCGAACTCGAGAAACGCACGAGAAAAAACGAGACTGAGAGGGAGGAAAAGTGTGCAACTTCCGGAAGTCCGGAAGTTGTTGATACTATGTATGTTCTGGGGAAGTCTGGAAGTTGTTGATACTGTGTATCCCCCTAAAACCTGTCCTGGGGAAGTCCGGAAGTTGTTACTGTGTATCACCCTAATAAAGCTGTCCTGGGGAAGTCCGAAAGCTGTTCATACAGTACTATGTACATATCACAAGCACTAAAGCTAAAGCTAGCACTAAAGAACGCTATCTAATCACTAAAGCCATATACCACCATCAGCGACAACTACAATTTAGAGTATCGAACAGAAAACCCACAGATCGGCTTATAGGCATAACCGCCTAAACGAAGCTGTATAAGATGTATGTATGTATGTATGTAAGTTAAGCTGAAACACTAAAGTTAAGCTAAAGCGCTAGCAGCGCTGTGAACACCTTTAAGAATGAGGTCATGAGCCACTTCTGTACGGTTTTGAAAAGAAGGCAGAAACAAGCCATGTTAGAAAAGTTCTTCAAGAAAAGAGGAACATCCTGAAGAAGAGTTATCCACGCCAAAGCGGTAACAAGAGAAAGAAAAAAAAAACACCTTTTTTTACCTGACTTACCTGAATTGATTTACCTGAAGCTGTTATGGAAGGGAATCCGCTTCTCTTCCTCTCCAACATTTACGTATGCCAACTGCTCACCACCAAAAAGGTTAAAATTTTTATCTTTATTGTTCATATACTTTAACTTTTCTGTGGTTTTACTTTTAGTGTGTTATGGTCTCTCTCTCAAAAGAGTTGCGTGTTGAAATGTGCGTTGAAGAGGGATGTGGCTCTAACATGCCGATTAAGTGCTAAACACACACACCTAATTCCATTTAATCATGAACTATAAAACTAGCAATGCCCTTCCCGGTGCTAGAAGACTATCCCTAGCTAGCTCTCAGCTCCACCAATTCCCGCTTTAGTTTGATTTCCATGTTTCTCCGCATCTCTATTCCAGTGACTACAATTTCCTTGTTTCATCTATGAAAACGGTTGCGCGTTATTGTTCACAGGGAAGGCACTAGAGCACTGACACTAGAGCACTAGAAACATGGAAATCAAACTAAAGCGGGACCTGGTGGAGCCAGATAGAGACAGTCTTCTAGCACCGGGAAGGGCGCTGCTAGTCTTTATAGCCCGTGATTCAATGGAATTAGGTGTGTGTATTTAGCACTCCACTGGCGTGTGAGAGCCACACCCCTCTCTAACGCATGTTTCAATGCACAACTCTTTTGAGAGGGATCATAACACACTAAAATTAAAACCACAGAAAAGTTAATGAGTCTCTCACAACACAGACCATAACATAGTGTTATTGTGTTGTATTGTGTACTGTATTCAATATTTTTCACTTAATTAGCGGTCCTATGGTATGAGTTATGGTACTGTTAACTTCTGTTCAAAAGACAACTGAACGGATTAAGACCATTAACATTATTTGTAATGGGAAAAGCGGATTCGGAATCCGAACAGCTGTCTGGAACGGATTAAGTTTGAGTACTGAGGCTCCACTGTATATGTACTTGAGTGCTTATATCACACAGCAATACATATTAAACCAAGCAGGTATAGGTTCAGCAGTCACACCTTGCCGGATAGCATAATTTAAATAAATAAATAAATGATGTGGCAGCACAGGGGCAGCAGTGGCCTGGTGGTAAGGCACTGGATGTCACCCCAATGCAGTTAACTGGGTTATCAAAGGCCGGCGATGTCTCTCCCTGTCTGTGGTGAGACGTTCTTTTAAAAGCACCATTGCTGACTTTCTTCAAGAGTATACTGCGTCAGAGTGTATCTGCTTTGCGATGGCCTGGCGAGCTGTCCAGGGTGTACTCTGCCCTCACTCAGAGACTGCACCAGCTTCCAGGTGACCCTAATTTGGATTAAACGGTTCAGAAAATGAATGAATGGCAGCACAGTGACACCGTGGTTAGCATGATTAGGTCCTGGAGTTGGTGTGTGATGTTTGCATGTTCTTTCTGTGCTTGCATGGGTTTCCTCCATGTACTCCGGTTTCCTTCCACAGTCCAAAAACATGAACATTAGACTGAGTGGTGGTTCCAAATTGTCCCTAAGTATGTGAGTGAATGTGAATGGTTGTGTGCGTTGAACGCCAGCCTTCCTCCAACCCTAATTAAAATTAAGTAGCTTGGAAAACCAATGAATGAGTAATAATAATAATAATAATAATAATAATAATAATAATAATAAAGGGTCAGGCATGACCTTAGTTTGATAGGCAGGATTGGAAACAAAGGGTCACTTTTCGATTCCTGAACTCGCAGAAAATATGTGTGGTGGTGAGGGGAGTGAACAGCACCCTCCCTATTCTCCACCTTCATGACTGAAGAAACTTTAAACAAGGAACCTACCCGCCAACTGCTCCTCAGGCATTGCAGTCTCACATTGTGCATTTTATTCAGAACCCATCCGTTCCTCATGGTGTTCTTGTCAGTTTCTACCCACTGGTTCTTTGCCAGGTCTGAGATGGACAGTGATGTATGTGCGAGTGTTCTGAGATGCTTTCCTGCTCAACAGTTTTAAAGAATCGCAAACTGAGTTAAAGTCGGCCGTTTTTCTCTGATCAAGCTCTTATAAAACCTCATGAATGTCTGCTCACCGTCGATTTATTTCTTTATTTTGTGCCCTTTCTATGAAAATACTAAAGATCATTTTAGTAATAAAAAATTCTCGGACATCAGCAGCTTCCAAAATATTCAGAAAAAGCCCATTTTAGACTTGGGTGGCATATTGGCGTAGCACAATCGTGGTTAGGGTTAGACCCTCCTACTGTGCTAAGCCCCCTGGGGAAGGTCTTAACCAAAAGTGTGCCTTTGTTCACCCAGCAGTATCAATGGGTCCCAGTAAAGATATGCTGGGAAAGTAACCTGTGATGGACTAGCGTCCCATCCAGGAGGAGTTGAACTCCTGGTAGCTTCACGATACGGAAACTGGGGATAAGCACCGGCCTGATGAGCCGCTAGGTCCGGGTGTAAAAAGCCTAACAGATTTTACCTTTTCCTTTTTACACCGTGGAGTGTGCCTCAAGACAAGGAGGTCCTGGGTTTTGGTCCCAGGCTCAGGGGTTGCAGTAGGAGTTCACGTGGTTGAGTTGGTTTTCTCCGGGTACTCCCACAGTCCAGATGTACGTACAGTAGGCCAATTTTCTCTTTCAAATTGTACCTAGGTGTGTGTGTGTGTGTGTGTGTGTGTGTGTGTGTGTGTTGGCCCTGCAATGCTCTGTACACCTCAGCTGTGAACTGTCTCAGGAATGGTTCCGAGTACGGTGGTCCGACGGTATGGAAAACCGACTGAGCATTCGCATTCCAAGAATTCTGAGAGAATTAGTGTTTCATTCACCGCCGTCTATTCAGCTTTCAGTCGCAGCCTATCAAACAGGAAAGGTCACAACAGGTGTCCCACACCATCTCTTTTCAAAAGCGGTTGGCTATCTTCCATGGTTCCCATGGTGAATGTCATGCACTATTTCCACTCTCCAAATGTACAAACACCCCTGCAGATCCTTTTGGAACTCACATTAGTGCCCATTTTCACAGTTTCCTGTCACCTCACAGCAACCTTTTCCGTCCTTGGAAGACTTAAAAAGCCTGCCTCATTTGCGCCCACGTCTTGTATTGGTTAGAGTCTTTCTTTACAGTTGTGGAACTAAACAAATTATACTGTATATAAAAGAAAAAGGTAAAAAAAATATCATTGATTCCTTCATATTTTGTCTTTTCTTGTTGCAAAGTATACAAGGTGAGTATCTCTCTCTCTCTCTCTCTCTCTCTCTCTCTCTCTATATATATATATATATATATATATATATATATATATATATATAATGTGTGTGTGTGTGTGTGTGTGTATATATATATATATAAACCCACCCACCCAGGTATTGCATTCCCTATCACATGACCACCACCAACCAGGGAGGGGCGAATGCATGTTCCCGCCCCTTCCATGGCATGTGATGCTAGCCACCCTCCTCTTTTTGAACTGCAGCACATGCGTATTTAGGGGTCGTCTAACACACTCAGAGGGAAAGCAAGATCCATCTCATTTGAATGAGCTCACAGATGCTCATGATTAGCAGGCAATCACTGTTAGTGACGGGGAAGTGAGTGCATACCTCTTCCTGTGAGAGCTCGACCAATCAGCTTCCATGGACTCCTCATCACAGATGGCTGTGGCATGAAACAGTATTTGATCTTGTGATCTCCAGGTTAATGATTGTCTTGTCGATGCACCAATCATGAGCCCAGATATACTTATTTAGTACTCAACCTTCACTTGCTCACTTGAAAGATCGGAAGTCCAGATAAGCCGCGCTTTGTCTCGAAAGTGACCATACGTCACTTGCGACAAGCGCCTACTTTCGGTAGAGTGCCTCACACACACACACACACACACACACACACACATATGCACCATGGCCTGTCTGTCTTACAGCAACATGGGCTGGGTTTGATTGTCAGCTCGGGCGTTTCTGTGTAGAGTTTGCATGTTCTCCCCGTGCTTGTGTGGGGTTCCTATGAGTTCTCCGGTTTCCTCCCACACTCCAAAAACATGCACAGTAGGTTAATTAGCTGTTCCAGATTTCCCCTCGGTGTGAGTGTGAGTATGAATGGCTGTGTGAATGTTCGCCATGCGATTACCTGGCGAGCTGTCCAGGGTGAACCCCACCCTTGCCCAGAGTCAGCTGAGCTGGGCGCCAGTCTCCCTGTGACCCTAATTAGGATCAAGCAGTTCAGAAAATGAATGAATGAATGAGTTCAATAACATGCACAGTAGGCTTAATGACCGGTAATACAGTGTTGGGCCAGGCAGCATTGCTTGAGTATTAAATGTGAGTATTAAATGTGAGTCGGACTGGATGATGTAATCATTTCTTTTTCAAGCTTAAGAAGCATGAAACCTTGGATTACAGAGCTAGTCAAGTGGATGGGGGTCAAAATGCAGTGTGCTTGAACTTTGACCTGCAAAGTCTAATTGGTTCGTGTTTGAGTCATGGTGGACATTTGTGCAAAATTTGAAGAAAATCCCTTAAAACACATTCACAAGTGTTGCACATATAAGGCCATAATCACATTCACCTTTTACCCATGATCCTTTGGAGTCTAATTAGTTTGCCCTTCACTTAAAAATCTCTGCAGACATTCTTAAGCACAAGAAAGGCTCAGATGGACGGCATACTTACATACGGACGGACAGATGGCTGGAAAGAAAATCCATGTCTCCAGTTCTGACTATTGCCGTCACTGACACATAAATATCCATTCATTCATTTTCTGAACCGCTTAATCCTAATTAGGGTCATGGGGAGGCTGGCGCCCATCTCAGCCGACTCTGGGCGAGGACAGGGTACACCGTGGACGGCTCAACAGGCCATCGCAGGGCAGAAACACTCTGACGGCTAAGCAGCTATTCTTGACGAAAGTCAGCAATGCCGCTTTTACAGCCTCGCACGACAGACAGGGGGCGACACGGCCTGCCTTTGATAACCCAGCTAGTGTCACTGGGGGGACAGGGACGGGGGAACACATCAAATTTTATGGATAAAACATGGGCTGAGGACATTTCAATAGAAATACAGCTTTTCAATAGAAAACAGCTAGTGTTAGAACTAGCATTGGTTCTTGAAAGACCAAAAGATTTTGCTGCTTTAATATTATTTTGCCATCCAAATGGGAGTGAAATAAACCCCACGTTCCAAAGCAAAGGATATAAACCAGTGGGTGTGAAATTGATAAGTGAGATAACAATGAGTTCCTTTTAATTACACAGTTTAAGTGGTAGCATTAACTCATGCAATGTGGTCTCCTTCACCCAGCAGGTATTTAGAAATCTCACACACTGAACTATATTCAGCATACCTCATTACCTCATTGGAATTAAATCAAGCACTGCTAAAAATGTAATCGGAAAAAAAAAAAAAAAAAAAAAAAAAAAAAAAAATGTGGGCGGGGGCGGGAACTCGTATTTATTTGGTTCTTTTGGATATCAATATGCACATGAATTCTCCAGCGTAAAGCGCAACATTTATACAGGGATCCCTCACTTTCAGCGGTTAATGGGAACCGAGACCCCCCTGCGACCGCCAATTTCCGGAAAGTACGATCGACCAACCTGACTGACATATACGTACATGTATATGTATACATAGTATCAATAAATACATATTCAATGCTATAAATATTTATGATAACAATTAACCATTCAAAAATAATGCATATGATGTAAATAAAATATAAATACACCCACATACAGACGCGCGCACACAGATGTGCACCTCACATAAAAATGTAAGTAGTTTTGTTGGGGGGCTTAGAGTTGTTTTGTTTGTTTGTTTGTTTGTTTTGGGTTCTTTTTTTTAATTGGCCTTTTTTGAGACATTTTCCTTAACTTTTCGTCTATTTTTCCTTATTTTTAAATTTTTCTATCAATATTTTTGAAAAACCCGCGATGCACTGAAGCCGCAGAAACTGAAGCATGCAGTAGCGAGAGATCACTGTATATGATGTCCGCTTTCCTATCAACATGACATTCCACTTTGCAGCTCCTTTTTTCTCGCCATACAATAACAACTTTCAACTTCCCACTCATTCCAGAGGCATTTCAAGTCAACCGACTCAACCCCATCAAATAAAAGGCATAATGGAAACGTGAACATGGAGGTTGTTGACGGTTTTTTTTTTTTTCGTTTTTTTTTTTTTCCCTTTTCTGGGTGATACAGAAAGGACCTGAGCTGGTCAAATCCACAATCGAGCATGTGTTGGAAACCGGACAAGCGACGGCGAGAACACCAAAGACATCTTCTGACAAAGCTGGCGCACGATAGCAATAGTCTCGGACAACTGGAATCTATTGTGACATTTCTCATTTATTTGTAAATGCAACATTGGCAGCACTTTCACTCGTAATGACAGCTTAGCTCTTACAAAATACACAGCAGTGGTAAAATAGAGGAATTCTGACAGGTGCTCTAATGAGATTCTGCATTAAGGTCACTCATCTTACTCCTTCCCCTCCGTTGAGGAGTGTACCCTTCACTCTTGATCTCTCACCTGACTAAACACACACACACACACACACACACACATCGTTTCACACGTCCGTCTCACACAGTAAGAAGATCCCGGGTTCGAGTCCTGGGTGCAGGTGTTTCTGCGTGGAGATTGCATGCCTTTGTGGGTTTCCTCCGACAGTCCAAAGTGATGCATATTCGATTGCTGGTCCAGATTGCTTGTAGATTTGTGTGTGTTACTGTTGCCCCGTGATGGTCTGGTGAGCTCACTACAATAAACTCCAGCCTCCCTGCGACCCTAATAGTAGGACTAAGCAGTTTGGTGTATAAGTGCTAATATTGCATTAATGTTCAAATGAATACGAATGAAAGAAATTAGAAACAACAATAAAAAAATATATAAAACATAAAATAAACAGATTAGACCATATAAAAATTGTATTGCTTCACAGGGAATTAATTCTAGTGTTTACTTAAGTCTGCACACAAAACTCTAATGCTGGATTGAACACACAGACAAAAAAGAGAAGACTTATAATAACCGCACTGACAAGTCTTGCATGTTAATGAGGTAGCATTACTATATTTCACTTTTCTATGAAATATAATACACTGTGGTGCTGGCGTGTCCTTGTATAGACATTTAAGAGAGCTTACAATAATAATTAATCAATGTAAACAAGTATTCCACCCATCGCCCTCCCCCCCCCCCCGCCCCCCCAGCGCATTAAGCTAAGTGGCTGTATTAAATGGCCTCTATAGGCATGAGTGTGAATGGGTGTATTTGTGGGTCTTGTGAGAACTTCAGGGTGTACTCCACTTTTGCCCAGAGTCAGCAGAGATAGACGCCGACTTCCTGGCCACCGTAGTAGGATTAAGCGAAAAGGCAAACGAATGAAAGAACAGACTTGCACGGAAATTTGTTTTAGTTGATTCTATATTTTTTTCCTTTATTTGATACGAGTCCACTTGGTGGCGGAGTGGTTGTTAGCACATCCACCTCACAGAAAGAAGTCCCAGGTTTACTTTCTGGGCTCGGGTATATTTGTGTAGATGTTAAAATCCATGCTTGTATAGGTTTCCTCCGGGTTCTCTGGTTTCCTCCCATATTCTGAAAACATGCAAAGAAGGCGAACTGGCTGTTCCGAGTCACCCCTAAATGTGACTGAGAGTGTGAATGGTTGGGAAGGGGAGGGGGGGGGGGGGATGGTCTGACGAGCTGTTCAGGGTGTACTCTTTCCCTCTTCCAGACGTCAAGATTGAGATGAGCGCCGACCTCCCCGCAACCCTAAGTTTAAATTGTTTAGGACATTGAAGGAATGAATGGCTGGAGTGCTGGGATATGATTTTATAATTTTCCTTCAGGTAGAAGTCATTTTGGAAAATGTTCTCCTGAGTTCTTCTTCAGTTTTAGCCCAATGTAGAGTATATCTACGATGGCTGCTATGATTTCTGAAGGTATCACTGTGGTCAGGGTGTTCTCTACATGTTAGGGTGAGGCTTTCTACCAAATACTATCCATCCATTGATGTCTGTCTACATTCATTATTTATTTTCTGTGACCGCTTAATCCTTATTAGGGACGCGGGGAGGCGGACGCCCATCCCAGCCGACTCCGAGCGAGGGCAGAGTACACCCTGAACAGCTCGCCAGGCCATCGCAGTGCAGAAATACACTGATGGCCATGAAGTTACTCTTGTTGAACGTCAGCAATGGTTCCATGAAGCTCTCACCATAGACAGTGAGAGACATGGCTGGCCTTTGATAACCCAGTTAGTTGCACTGGGGGGGAGGGAGGCAGTGACAACCCATTGAGAGTGGGGCTTGAACCCCCAACCTTAGGGTCAGCAGTTCAGCGCCCTTTACCACCGGTCCACCACTGCCCTGTCTGTCTATAAATTTCCAATATAGACTATGACACCACTAATATCATCCTTCATTCATTCATTCATTTATTTTCTGAACCGTTTAATCCTGATGAGGTTCACGGGGAGACTGGCGACCATTTCAGCCAACTGTAAGTGAGGGCAGAGTACACCCTGGACAGCTCTTCAGGCCATCACAGTGCAGAAACATGCTGATGTGCAGTATTTGTTTTACGACTTTCAATAAATAAGCTTTTTTTTTTTTTTTTTTTTTTTCTGAAAGCATTTGAAATTAAACAATTATGGGCAGTTTTCAGTTTTATTTATATCATTTGGGTTTTTTCTGTGTGATTTCTTTCCCATATCCATATCACTTTCATCCATCACTCCTGATGGCTCAGTGCCTGTTTTTCTCCCCAATGTCACAACTGACAGCTCTCTTCTGTGTCCAACTTGCAAAATAGTGACATTGACTCTTCCCCGTCAATTATTTATGCCCCAGATTCAGGTTTATGCCCAGCGCTTTCCGCACATACACTATATTCTCTCAATCTGTTCCATGTACCAACTATTACAGGACATAAAGTGCACCTGTGGTGAATTAGTGTTACTCGCATATTAAAATGATTATGAGTGACATCAGTGGTTCCTTCTGGCAACATCAGTCCATCGTGGGAGCCGATGATATGACTCTATGCATGCTGAGAGATATGGTACCTTTTTGATTGGCTGTTCCAGCCCGGTCGTGACACAAATTCAATGGTGTGGTTGGGCTACGTCATTAACTCATGTAGCGGGTACTTCGGGTACTCCGGGTACTCCGGTTTCCTCCCACAGTCCAAAAACATGCACAGGAAGTTAACGGGCTGTTCCGAATCATTACTTGCTGTAAGTGTGAGTTGTGAGTATGAATAGTTGTGTGAGTGTCGACCCTGCGATGGCCTGGTGAGCTGTCCAGGATGTACCTTGCCCCCAACTACAGTCAGCTGACATCGTCGCCAGCCTCCTCATGATCCGAATTAGGATCAAGTGGTTCAGAAAATGTCTGTATCACTTAACAGAATAGATACGCACAATTATTCAGGAAGGATGACCAATAGAGGTTCACTTTAACACTGCCTGTCCAAAGTTAAATTTATTAATTTGTTTTAAAATTTTATTATAATTTACAGTTTATTTATAGTGCATGTCCACCTCACAGCAAGAAGGTCCTGGGTTCGAGTCCTAGGTTGAACTCCCTGTGGAGTTTACACATTGTCCCCATGCTGTGGGTTTCCTCTAAGTACTCTGGTTTTTTCTCACAGTCCAAAGATGTGCAAATTAGGTTCATGTGATGTTCCAAGTTGCCACTAGGTGTGAATATATGTGTGTGTGTGTGTGTGTGTGTGTGTGTGTGTGTGTGTTGGCAATACAACAGTCTGGCAAGCTGTTCACCGTGTACCTTGCCCTTCACTCAGCGTTGGATGAGATGGACACCAACCTCTCTGTGACCCAGTTTGGCAAATGAGTACTGTACATTTATATGCGTTATATATGTCAGCTGAAAAAAGAAAATGTAAAAATGCAAAAAAAAACCAACAAAAAAAAAAAACAACCACAAAAATAAATGTAGTTTAGCCTCTTTCACCTTGAAAATTTGAAGCGCTCTTCCTGGAAATGATACGGTGATCCCTCGCTACTTCCTGCTTCAGTTTCTGCGGCTTCAGTGCATCGCATGCTTTTCAAAAATATTCATTGAAAAATAAAAAATAAGGAAATTAAGGAAAGTCAGGGAGAAATGGTTAAGGGAAATGCTGCAAAACAAAGCCAATTATCCAAAAAAACAAAAAAAACAAAAAAAAAACAAACAAAAAAGAAAGCCAAAAAACCCCAAAAAACAACCCGAAACCCCCCAACCTAACTACTTACATTTTTATGTGCGGTGCGCATCTGTGTGTGTGTGTGCACACACGCGTCTGTATGTGTGTGTATTTATATTTTATTTACATCTTATGCATTATTTTTGAACGTTTATTATAAGCATTTATAGCGTTGAATATGTATTTATTGATATGATATACACATATACGTGTATGTATACATCAGTCAGCGAGGTCGATCCCACTTTGCAGAAATCGGCGGTCGCTTGGGGTGGTCTCGGTACCCTATTAACCGCGGAAAGTGAGGGATCCCTGTAAATATTTCCATGGTTTTTGTCAACACTGTTTTGCAAATTGTTTGTAACATCTCATGAAGTCTCTTGAGGAACACTTTGAGTGACCCATTCGTAAAAAAATCGATATATTTTTTTAGTATCTGTATTTAAATATCTTATTTCCCATCGATACAGACCTTCAGGACACGCTGAATACATCCAACCATCCAGCACAGTCCACCATGACAGTTCTATAACTTGTCTTATGTTGCCAAAGCATTAAAAAGGTCAGCTCAAGATTTTACAGTTCTGAGTGGTGACAGGGTGCCAGACTACCCTGTTGCAGCCCAGTCCTAACAAGGTAAAGAGAGTGTCAATCAAATCAATGCTTTACAGCCTCTGTGTCATTTCATCACTCTGAGTCCAAGAGATCCCAACACAATAAACTTGTCAGCTTTCCAGAAATTACTGCAACCAAACTTATTTCCTCTCAGATAGGGAGATTGGCTGACATTGGCTCTTTTGTAAGACTAGGAGACCAGGGGTCACAGCAACCACTCTATCTCGGTATGGTATGGAATTAAGGTTATACACTGCAGATGATTTATTAGCTATTGAGCATGGGGGAGGTGGGGTCAGGGTCTAAAATGAGCAGCCCATCATTAGTGATTAATAGAAGCTTGAAGGCAGTGTGATGCTTCTGTGTGATGCTTCTGCACAGGGCTTCACCTCTTGAGACTCCACCGTCCTCATATGAAGACATCATATTTTCTCTCAATTACATTGTGCATATATCCTTGTAAGATTCTCATATGAGGGAGTCCGGGTCTTATCTTTTTGCCAAATGTCTTCCCGTTTGGAAGAAGTGCAAACAGGTGACAAGACACACAACATTAAGCTTTGGGTCTGAGAAGATTAATATTGCATCTGATGCTGAAGTGTGTTTGCTCAGTCCTTTCGATTTCAGCTGCAGCCGCTCCGAACTCATAGAATGAAAAGAAGGTAGAATGCATGACTAGTTTCTGGTGGTCTACAGCTTCTGCTAAGTCAAGATTCTGACATTGTCTCCCTATGGCACACCATGGTAACTGGGCATCCAGAATAAAGTGTGAGGGATCTTCAAGAGGTTGAGCCCCAGTGGTGCAGTGTGCAGGCTCAACGGCATGTGGACACAGCCGAGCACACACAAATCAACCTTGTGCTGCATTGTGGATAAAGCCACTGGGGCAAAAGCTGAGAGAAGGGCAATTCTGACTTTGAAGCAGATGGAACGTGTTGGCTTTAACAAGTTCACCCAGCCAATCCACTGGTTAAACGGTAGGTATAGCCTAGTGATTCTGACCTGGTGATACACTGCCACAGACCCTCACTTAAAGGACAATAAAATTGGCTGCTGGTAGAAGTGTATAACAAGCTGCTCTGAAACTTGTACCGATGAGTGTCATCAAGCAAGTCAAGAAGAAAATCATACCAACTGTGTTTTACTTTATAGACCTCTGGAAGGCCCTTGACTCCATCCATCGATGCATGATGATAAAAACACTCAAGGGATATGATGTCCAGCTAAACCTGCTGTGTGTATTTGAGTCCATGTGCACCAACACACAAGCTACAGTCGTAATCTCCAATGGCAACAGCAGTAAGATTGAGTTCTCAGCAGAAGTACTACACAAAGACACTCTAGCACTCTACCTCTTCCTCATTGTTCTTGATTGTGTTCTTCAACAAGCTATCCAGGGGAGTGAGGTTGACTTCAGATTGACCCTCAAATCAAGTGTGTCATCCAGATCACCTGAAGTCTCTCTCACTGATATGAACTTTCCAGATGGCATCTGTCTTCTTGAGAATAACAGACAGCAATCACAGGATCTTTTGACCTGGATAGACAAAGAGTGCGCAAAAGTTGGCCTGACACTTCAATGACTAAAAAAAAAAACAAAAAAAAACTGAGGTGATCATTTTTGGCCAACTACCAGACCACCTCTAACCACTAGTGGAGGTTCAGCCCTCGAAGAAATCAAGGATTTCAAATACCTGGGGTCATGGGTCAACACCTCTTAGAAAGACATTATGATGAGGAGGACATTAGTCTCGGAATCTAGGACCTCTAGTGTCCTAATTCAGAACACTAATACGGCAAGCCCAGAGAAGCTAGCCAGGGGTGGAAGGATTGGGGGTGCGAGTGGTTTCGAGTCCCGTCCTTGAATGTTGACGTGTGGAGTTTGTATATATTTCCTGTAGTTGAGTGGGTGCATTCTGGGTACCCTGATCTTCTTCTCATAGCCCACAGACATGCGTGTTTGGAAAAAGAGCTGTTCAAAATTACTATTAGGTGTGAGTGCGAATGGTTCTGTGTGTAATGACCCTGCGGTGGTCTGATGAACTGTTCAGGGTGTGCCCAGCCAGTATCGGCTGAGATAGACTCCAGCCTCCCTGTGACCCAAACAGAATTAAGCCGTTTGCCCAATGAGTGAGCAACTATGTGAGTGAATCTTCTTCTTTTCCTTTCGGCTTTTCCCTTCAGGGGTCGCCACAGCGAATCATTTGCCTCCATCTCACCCTATCCTCTGCATCTTCTTCTCTTACACCAACGACCTTCATGTCCTCCTTCACCACATTCACAAATCTCCTCTTTGGTCTTTGTCTAGGCCTTCTGCCTGGTAGTTCCAACCTCAGCATCCAAGACCAATATAACCACTTAATACCAAGTGAATGTCACTTGGTATTAAGTCCATGGCTACTTTTCTCAAGTGGGACATCTGATGCAGATAGAAATGCAACACCTTTCATTCATTCATATTCTGAACCGCTTAATCCCAACTAGGTCGCTTCGCGGCTGGTTAGCTATGCTTGGGGGAGGGGGCAGTGAAAACACGTTGAGAATGGGGCTTGACCCCCCCCCCCACCACCACCACCACCACCACCACCACCACCTTGGGATCAGTGATCCAGCGCCTTTTTTAACACCAGGCCACCACCACTGCCCTTGACGGTGATATTGTGTAATAATTTATATCCTGGTCGAGTCACATATTTGTGTTCAGGATTCCAGTCTGGATGCGTTAAACAGTTTTGTTTTCAGCTTATCTTCAAATATCTTCTTCACAGCATCAACTCAGGAGAATTGTCAGTAATCCCTGATGAGCTCGATGGTATTATGGTATTTAAAGTGACAAACAGTTTTGAGAGCCCCGTGGTAGATTATCAAATTCTGATATTTGGGGGAGGGGGGTAATAGTGGTTGTGGATTAATGCAATGTATTACAGCTCTCGAGTCTCAAGACGATATATAATCACAGTCCTTCAACTGAGACGAAACAAAAAATAAAACAAAAATAAAAGATAGTGTGACCTAGGTTTTTTTTTTCGTTTTTTTTTTTTTTTTTGTACGTTTGTATTTTATTTTACATATACAGTAACCCCAGTTATTAGCAGGGGTTGTGTTCCGCCACTTCCCGCGAATCCCGGAAATCCGTGACTTATTGACGCGGTTTTAAAACCCTATGTATGATATTACATGCGCTAATATATGCTTGTGAAACACATTCTATAGCCAGCTTTACTCATTAATACAGAAATAATGCAGTAAAATGTAGTAATGATTCAGAAAAAACTTTTTAATTTTGTACTGTGATAATATTTATGAAATAATAAAGCACTTAGACTTCTTAGCAGGAGCTAGAGAAGATGCGGGGCGTTTGAGTGACATCACAGGGCTTAAATAATCATTAAAAACACATGAAAAAAAATTATTCACAATTCAAACAATCATGTTGATGACATGTGTGAAGGAGAAAAAAAAGAGGTGTACACATCATCTGCAACCAATCAACAGGAGGGAGAAACAAAGGCTCTCAGCCATTGGCTAAATTTCTTGGGCTAATTTATACATGTGTGTGAAGGACCCAAGCGGAACGGTGATGTTACAGGGAGCAGAGATAAAGAAGGTGGAGGATTTTAAGTACTTAGGCTCAACAATCCAGAGCAATGGAGAGTGTGGAAAAGAGGTGAAGAAGCGCGTGCAGGCAGATTGGAATGGATGGAGAAAAGTGTCCGGTGTGATGTGTGATAGGAGAGTATCAGCAAGAATGAAAGGAAAAGTGTACAAGACGGTGTTGAGGCCAACGATGCTGTATGGTTTAGAAACAGTGGCGCTGAGGAAAAGACAGGAGGCAGAGCTGGAGGTAGCAGAGATGAAAATGTTGAGGTTCTCTTTGGGAGGAATGAGGATGGATAGGATCAGGAATGAGCACATCAGAGGGACATCACATGTAAGAGGTTTTGGAGATAAAGTCAGAGAGGCTAGATTGAGATGGTTTGGACATGTTCAGAGGAGGGATGGTGAATATATTGGTAGTAGGATGCTGAGGTTGGAACTACCAGGCAGAAGGTCTAGAGGAAGACCAAAGAGAAGATTTATGGATGTAGTGAAGGAGGACATGAAGGTAGTTGGAGTAAAAGTAGAAGATGCAGAAGATAGGGTGAGATGGAGGCAGATGATTTGCTGTGGCGCCCCCTGAAGGGAACAGCCAAAAGGAAAAGAAGACGAAGAAGAAGAAGAAGGTCTGGTATCATTTCTCCTTTATCCACCAGCCCTTTCCAGACTCTCCAATCTTCAGCCTATACCAAATGAATGGCAGGTACGCCATAGACAAGGCTCAGGCTTGTGTCGTAATGTATGGCAGCTTGGATTAAATTTATCGGCGACGATGGGGTTTGCCTTGTTTCTTTCTTTAATGAAAAACAATAAGTCTTCCACTGTAGAGTCTCCGGGCTGATGCATTGGCGTCGACAGTTCCACTCTCATCCTTTATTATCGAGAGTGTAGGCTGTTCCACTTCCTAGCCATCAATACATTCTAGTTTCAGAGAGAAGGGATGTAAAACCAAGAACAACAACAACAACAACAACAACAACACCCACAAGTCCTTTCCATGTTAACACTGTCTACAAAGGTTACTTGCCGAGCTTTGATATCAGTGTATGACAGAGAACTGAAAACAGGTGCACTGGTATTTACTAATATACCCGTTAAAGTGTGGTGGGAAGGACACTGTAAGAAAGAGTGGGGAGAGACATGAAGTCCTGGGACTAAAGGAGAAACTAAGATTAGAAGGAGTAGGAAGGAGACACACATATTAGGACACATCCCTTGACGGTGGCCATCCATCACAAGGTGAAGCGTGGAACAAACACAATAGTCATTACAGTCGGAAAACAGTGCTGTCAAGGGTGAGTGCGGATTCTGCCTGACAATCAGACACACACACACACACACACACACACACACACACACACACACACACGGTCCCGGTTTTGCTCTTTCTCAACATGACAAGCAGACGCTTATTAGCTAAATAACTGAGATGCCCATCCAAAGCATCTATTCCTCTCATGAAGGAAGAGTCAGGCAGACAGGAAAGAAGGTTAGGAAGACATGATGAGATTGACAAAAATCCCAAATGATTGGTACCGGTTCATCTTTTTAATTTTCACTCTCCTCTGGGGCGGCGATGAGAAATTCATTGGATACATGAACCTGAAATGAGCAGGCGGTTTGACAGATTGGGATACAGTATTAAGATATGACAGCGAGGCTCCATCCAGACCATACTGTGCCACTGGCAAAATCTGTATTAATCCACATTAGATGGCATTTGAGGTCCAGGGTTATAATGAAGAATGCCATCTGGCCAATAGCAGTGCATTAATATAGAGGCTTTGCATATGGAAATGCCGAGGCACTATGAATAAATTACTATGCAAACATCAGGTACGACAGGAGGCGCCGATGTTAATCTGGAAGTCAATATCAACCTTGTATATAAGATCTTTGTTTTCATCAGCACGGCCACGCTGGTGTTTATCTAATGCTGTCGATGAAACTTTGTTGGGTAAAAATAGGACCGCGGATATTGTTTAAATCCGTTAAATTAAAATGTAAAAGTGTAATTATTTGTAATGGGCAAATTTCAACACCCATAATCGTAATTTTAATGCATTTTAATGTTTAAATTAAATTATAATTTTCAGATTTTTTTTATTTTTTTTTAATTAAAAATTAAAAATGTCTTATTTAAGACTTAAAGCTGACTCGCAGGTGAACGATCTTGTCTGAAAGTGCAAGCAATTTGCATATTTTTGGAATTATATTTGGAATTTGCATATTTTTGGAATTATATTTGGAATTTGCATATTTTTGGAATTATATTTGGAATTTGCATATTTTTGGAAATTGTTGGCGGGAAGTGGTGGCCTAGTGGTAAAGGCACTGGAGCACTGTTCCTAAGGTTGTGGGTTCAAGCCCTACTATCAACGAGCTGTCGCTGCCCTCCCCCCCTCTCAGTTCGGCTACCTGGGTTATTAAAGGCCAGCCGTGTCTCTCACTGCCTATGGTGGGAGGTTCATGTAAAAGAACCACTGCTGACTTTCGACAAGAGTAGCTGCATAGCCATCAGTGTGTTTCTGCCCTGTGAAGGCCTGGCGAGTCGGTCCAGGGTGTACTCTGCTCTTGCCCGGAGTCGGCTGGGATGGGCATCAGCCTCCCCGTGACTCTAATTAGAATTAAGCGGTTATAGAAATAAAGTGGAAATTGTTGGGCGCATTCACGGTCAAAGATTCGTATCCGTGGTCTTGGTGAAATTTTTTTAATCTGCGTAAATATGAGCATTCCTGTCAGTATGATAATCAAAGGTATTCGAAGATTTTCGAAGAAGCCGCTGATTTTGAGCTCAGTGGCGGACAGTTCGGCTGAAACCAACCAAAAATGTCGCCGCAATATTTCGTGGCTATATCGCTTATGTGTGAGTCGGTTTTTATGGACATTTTTCAGAGTGAGGAGCAGGAGGAAGGGGCTGGAGAGGGACGTCTGGATCTCATTGCTTAGGCTACTGCCCCAGCAACCCGACCCCAGATTGTGCGGAAGATGATGATGATGATGATGATGATGATGATGAGGTGCAGAGGAGGGTTTATTTGAGTTTTAGGAAAGCACGTTTTAAATTCAACTAACGTTCTCGGAGGGGGGGAGGAGGGTTGAAATACTTTAAAATATAATCATCGTCATCGCATCTTCTTTCGCTTGCTGCGGAGTTGGGTAACAGGGGCAGCAGCCTAAGCAGTGAAGTCCTGGTGTCCTTCTGCCCAGACACTTCCTCCAGCTCTTCCGGGGAGACACCGATGCATTCCCAGACCAGCCGAAACACATAATCCCTCCAGCATGTTCTAGGTCAACCATGGGGTCTCGCCTCGATTGGACACACCCAAAGCACCAGACCGGGAGGCATTCTACCCAGATGCCCGAGTCATCTCAACTGGATCCTCTCAACACAGAGCTTGGATGGCTGAGCTTCTTACCCGATCTCTAAGGGAGAGCCCCGCCACCCAGCAAAGGAAGCTCATTTCAGCTGTGTGTAACCGAAATCTTGTTCTTTTGGTCACAACCCAAAGCTCATGACCATAGCCGAGGGTTAGAACATAGATCGACTGGTAAGTTGAGAGCTTTGCTGTACGGCTCATCTCTCTCTTCACCGTAACGGACCGGTACAGGCTCCACTTTACAGCAGCGGCTGCAGTGTTCCACCTGTCAATCTCCTGCTCCATCCTTCCTTCACTCGCGAACAAGACCCTGAGATCCTCCACTTGGGGCAGCACCTCATTCCTGACCCGGAGACCTTGGTGCGTTCCACGCTTTTCCGGCTGAGAGCCATGTCCTCGGACTTGGAGGCGTTGATTCTCATTTGACTTTCATATACTCAAAAAATAATTGAAAGGTTATTTGAGGCCCATATAATAGGTAAAGAAACCCGCCCAGTAAATTCACTCAGTTCACACATCATGATGAAATGACCCCAACTGACTTGAAATCTGAGCACGTACATTATTATGGATGAACTTCTGAGCGAATCCAAAGTGATGTGTAGGTGAGGTGGATGAGTAGTAGGCTCAGTCTAAGTTTTAAGTGGTTGTCATGGCTTCCTTATCAGAGACTACTTTAAATCATCACAAACAATAATTATTTTCCAGTTTGTAACTTTACCATGTGAATACAGACACCTAACTCTGCAACATGTGAATGATTGTATGCACGAGTTCTGCTCTGGTTGCACCTTGCCATCGCCCCGAGTCAGCTGAGGTAGGATCCAGCAGCCCATAACCCTAGCGGTTTGGTGAGAGAGTGAGTGTGTGTGTGTGTGTGTGTGTAACTGTGTATGTTTGTATAACTGTGTGTGTGTGTGTGTGTGTGTGTGTGTGTAAAACTGTGTATGTGTGTGTGTATATATAACTGTCTATGTGTGTGTGTGTCTGTCTGTGTAACTGTTTGTGTATGTGTGTAACTGTGTGTGTGTGACTGTGCATGTTTGTGCATAACTGTGTATGTGTGTGTGTAACGGTGTATGTATGTGTGTGTGTGTGTGTGTGTGTGTGTGTGTAAAACTGTGTATGTGTGTGTTTATATATAACTGTGCATGTGTGTATGTGTGTGTGTGTGTGTGTGTGTGTATAACTGTGTGTGTGTGCATACATAACTGTGTGTGTGTGTGTGTGTGTGTGTGTGTGTGTGTGAGTATAACTGTGTGTGTAACTGTTTGTGTATATGTGTGTAACTGTGTTGTGTGTGAGACTGCATGTTTGTGTATAACGGTGTATGTGTGTGTGTAACGGTGTATGTGTGTGTGTAACTGTGTATGTATAACTGTGTGTGTGTGTGTGTGTGTGTGTGTGTGTGTGCGTGTGTATGTGAGTGAAAACAAAAGACAGAGAGAGAGAGAGAGAGAGAGAGAGAGAGAGAGAGAGAAGTGAAAAGTAAAAAAGAGTGATAGAATTTCAGCTTAATAAAATCATTTATTGTGCTCCAGAAGAGTAAGTCCTATTTAACCAGAAATAAAGACATAATGACAAATAATCTACATTACAACTGCCCTCTGATATGGTTCCCATGAGCAGGCATTCTGATCATCCCTTTGAAGCTTATAGAACAGAAAGGGGGTTAAAAAAAAAAAAAGAAAAAAAAGAAAAGAAAAGAAAAAGAAAGGAAGGGCGGGGTAAAAAAAACAAATTATAAATGGCACTCAATGTTGTAATACATTCAGTCATGAGGCTTATCCTGTCGATGGTGTGTGAGAGCGAGCCCTGCAGCTCTCCAAGGTAACTAATGTATCCCAGCTCTCTCGTCGGTCCTATATGCAAATATATGGGACAAATCCTCAAAGGAGCCCTCGTATCAACGGCTCATTAAATTTGAAAGCCGCTCAAAAAGAGTCTCATTTGGAAAGGGGAAGTCGGGGCAGGGCTGCTTTGCATATACGTACCTGTATTGATCGAGCGAGCGAGGCTTTGCAGTGGATTTAGTCAATGCTCCAACTTCTCCTGCACTGTATTTACTGTTGCTGCACGGCAAGAACAGAGAGGACAGGAACACCGCAGCCCAGTGGCGTCGTGTTCTAGAAGGGAACATCGTGTTTGGGACTTGCACTGTGTCACAGGTCAGCCGGATCCTGGAACAACTGCATAATCCCCCCACCCCACCCTTTATTTCATTAAAAAAAAAAAAAAAAAAAAAAAAGTTCTCCATCTTATCCTCTCTCTTCTCATTGGCAGTGTGCCTGTGTGTCACTGTGACTTTTCTGAATAACCCATATCTCTCTGAACTCACCAGCGCTTTAATTAATCACTCCGTGATGGCGCTTTATTACTCAGGGCTTTCAGATTTCAAATACTTTGAGGTCATCAGTAAAAGTCCTGCTTGGAGATATCTGTGTGGTGAAGAAGTGGGCGGCATGGATGAGTGTGTGGATGAACAAAACATTTATAATATCGTAGACTATGATAAAACATCATACAGTGGTACCTCAACTTACGAGTGTCCCTTATATTGAATTTTTCATGACACGAGCTTTGATCCCAGCAAAAATCTGCCCCATCCAACAAGCAAATTCTCAACTTATGAGCTCTGCTGGAGAAATGGCTTTTCCAGGCCGATTAGCCTTGTATTCTTTTGCGTGTATTCCTCCGCGCTCCGAGAATGCCTTGTGCAGTGCTTCTCAATTATTTTCGGTGATGCCCCTATAGGAAAAAGAAACCCTTAAGCCCCCTCCCCCCAGCATGTATAACTTAATATAGTATAGCTATAAATAGTGTTTACTGCACTTCATATCGTTTGCTCAGTGCTTTTTTCCTATACCATAAGAAACAGTGCGAACACCACTGCCACCTGGTGTAGAGGATGCACAATTACACTTAAGGCTGGTCCAGTATGTTAAAAAAACATGTTCAAAAGGGTCATAAGTGCTAATTCGCCTCAATAAAACAATTAAAAATTCCAAAAACTTAAATAAATAAAAGTTTAAAAAATTGTCCTGTAAGTTAATGTTATTCTTAAGTTCAGATGCATTTACTGTATTGTCGATTGACTTATTGTGTATTCTTGTTTTTTTTATTATTTATTGTTAATTTTAAAAATATTTTAAAAATATTGTATTATTAATGTCACTGTACATGTGTTATTATTGTTTATTGTTACATGTTTATCTTAAATATATTACGTCAAAAATAAGTTTGTGTCAGGTTATATGAGTTTGGGAGGGGCTTGGGACGGATCAATTGGTTTTCTATTGTTTCCGATGAGAATTTTTGTTTCACCTAACGAACATTTTGACTTATGAGCTCGCCCACCAAACGGATTAAATTTCGTAAGTTGAGGTGCCGCAGTATTACTAAATACTGATCACAATATATTTAGATGGCTGGAGGTCTTAACTGATATTTCATGTGTTCTTTGGTTTCCTGTTTGACGGATTATAAAACAAAGCAATCGAGTTCATGTATGTGAAGACACACTGAATTAAAGTTGCATTTGCTATTTAGAAAACTCGCACACTGTATGAACACTGCTTCATTGTTATCAGTTCTATAAAAAAGATGCAGCTGTTATTATTATTATTATTATTATTATTATTATTATTATTATTATTATTATTATTATTATTATTTATTTATTTACTATTTAGGGCTGATGGTGGCGTAATAAAACCACAGCATAGAGATCCAGTGCTGTGAGTGTTTCCCTTCTTTATTTCTATTATAACTACAAAGTTTATAAAAAAGATGCTTACTGACTATTTCTTTAATATACTTATTAGTATGTTCTAGTGACCGTTACCATCTTGAATGCGTAAAAAATAACTTTTTTTTTTTTTTTTTTTTTTTTTTTTTTTTTATAACTGTACAACTGAGTACTGAGGACAACAATGGCATTTATGATACTGACATTCTCTACCACCTACTGGCTCAGTGAGGAAGAATTATATACGTATATACATAGTACTGTGCAAAAATTTGGAGGAATACTTTGTAAAAGTGGAAGCGCCGCGTGAACGGCGCACTATCGATGAGGAAAAAAACGTCTCACCATTGAGTTGCTTTTGGAACGTCCATCTGTTCCTCCGGGAATGTGCGTTGTACACGTGAGAAACGGTGTGTTATTTTTTGAAAATTTTACAAAGAAAAGCATAACAAAATTATATAGTATTATAGAGAACAAGAGGTGTATAATGGTCAGGTCATGTGATGTGATGTGATGTCATCGTTAATGACATAAAATAAATAAACAACTGATGATGATGTTGTGTAATTGAAAATTTTCATTCATTTCAAATAATTGCGTGTTTGGTTCCCTCATTTTTATTCGCTTCTATGAACTTTAAACTATTAAAATTAATTCATCGTGATATACTTTGTTAAAAAAAAAAAAATCAAGTTATTAAATCAGTGGGAGCGTCGCAGTGCCTGAATATAATATGTTTTTATTCGATGGTTTCTGCATTACCGTGTTTCTCTCCGCCTGTGGTGGGAGGTTCATGTAAAAGAACCATTGCTGACTTTTATAAAGAGGAGCCGCATAACCGTCAATGTGTTTCTGCCCTACGATGGCAGGATGTCCTGGGTGTACTCTGCCTTCGTACCAGAGTCGGCTGAGATGGGTGCCAGCCTCCCCGCGACCCTAAATAGGATTAAGTGGTTCAGAAAATGAATGAATGAATGAATGACGTCTGCATTATTGAACCAATACAAAAACAAAACTTCCTCCTCCTCCTCCTCCTCATCCTCATCATCATCATCATCATCTTCTGAACTGCTTAATCCTAATTAGGGTCACAGGGAGTTTAACGCCTACAAAACTTAAGATGTCAAATAAAGAAAGCAGAATATATAACAAACACACACACACACACACACACACACACACACACACACACACTCACAATGAATGAAGGTGGCTGGGTGTAAAGTGTTACAGTCAAATCTTCCAGAGGAGGTGTGGCTTGGCTCCCCAAGATATTCAGTAAAACCTACAGTTAATTTATTTAAAAACATATTCATATTCAACCTATTTTTTTTTTTTTTTCATTTTAAACTTTGTTTTATTGATTTCTGTTTGCTGCTCGTTATAGTATTTCTTTTTTTTCATTTTGAAATGTTGAATTTCATTATTTCCGAAGGTATCTTTGTACTATAGCGTTTATTTTGGAATGCCTAAAATATTTACACAGGGCTATATATACTGTACACACACACACACACACACACACACACACACACACACACACACACACACAGAGATATACACAGTGGAACCTCAGTGGTTGAACAAATCGGACTTTGACCGGAAAATATGAAGAAAACCTGTCCTGGTTTTTGAACAAATTCTCAGATGTCGAACAGAGTAGAGCCGAGTGTGTTGAACGCATGAGCAGTGTTCAGTACTTTTAACAGCCAATGAGAAAGAGTATCATACTGCGTATTGTGTTTACTCATTACATTACGGCTACTTTAACCCTTAACCCTGGGGGGTCCGGATAAAAAAATAACTGAAAGCAATAACCCGCCCCCAATCTCTCCCTCCACATCCATCCACATTCGCTAATACATTGCAACCGGAACGGTATGTACTCTAAGAAAATACAGCACATAAGGTTAATTAACATTAGGTTAATTATTACATATTATTATTATGTTTCACTCTTTTCTACATTAATGTATGTATCGTATATAAATGTTTCATAAATACAACTCGTTTTCAAATTATATACAATTATTGAAGAAAGTAAACATTCATCTGAATGCATTAATCCATTTTTAACTATTTATTATGGAAAATATTGTTTCACTCTTTGAACAGATTGGTAATCGATCATATCTTTGGAACAAATTGTGTTCGACCACTGAGGTTCCACTGTATAGATACAGAAGTCCATTGACTTATGAGTGTCTTTTATAATGAATTTTTCATGATACGAGCTTCGATCCCACCAAAAATCTGCCCCATCCAACCAGCAAAATTTTGATTTATGAGCTCTGATGGGGAAATAGCTTTTCCGGACCAATTAGTCTTGTATACTTCTGCGTGTATTCCTCCGCACTCTGAGAACTACTTGTGCAGTGCTTCTCAATTATTTTTTGTGATGCCCCCTGTAGGAAAAAAAAAAAACCCTTAACAACCCCCCCCCCCCCCAAGCGCGCGACTATAAATAGACTTCGTATGGTTTGCTCGGTGCGTTTTCCCTACACCATAAGTAACACAGTGAGAACACCACTGCCACCTACTGTAGAGGATGTGCAATTATACTTAATTCTTGTACAGTATGGTAAAAAAGCATGTTCCGCAGGGTCATGCACGCCCACCCCACCCCACTATTTGAGAAGCTCTTGTGGGAGCTCACAACAAGCCTTTCTCCGCTGACATTTGTAGTGTGCACATGCACAAAATTCTCCTCCTGCTTCTTCTCTGTTATGCACCACCTCACATCTACCCACATGACATCTTCATGCCCACATGACATCTTTGCCACAGTCGATGATTGGAAGGGTTAATTGACTTATTGTTAATTCTTGTTTTATTATAATTTATTAATAATTATTATTAATGTTAATGTACATGTATTGTTATTATGAAATAGTTATTGTTTTTACATGTTAATCTTTAATATATTAGGTCAAATATATGTGTTTGTGGCAGGTTATATGAGTTTGGGAGGGGGTTGGAACGGATTAATTGGTTTTCTATTATTTCCAATGGGAATTTTTGTTTTATCTAACAAACATTTTGACTTACGAGCTCACCCTTGGAACGGATTGATTTCGTAAGTTAAAGTACCACTTTGTGTAGATATATATATATATATAGATAGATAGATAGATAGATAGGTAGATAGGTAGATAGATAGTCTTTACTCGTTGCAAAGTTTTTGAAAATAGCATTTGAATAGTCATTATGCAACCAAAGACACAAAATGCTAGTCTGACTTTGCTCTAGAATTGTATGATAGCCACACCCTTCTCTGCTATATTCTTCCAAACCTTTTTTCCCTCTTATAAGATCTCCATCTATATATATATATATATATATATATATATATATATATATATATATATATATATATATACCTCCAGTATTTTATATCTAACAGTAAATGGGCTCTAAATCTTAATGCACATGTGAATAGGGAACTAAATAAAAATCAAACCACATGTGGTTCAGGGAATCATTTGACTTATTGAGTTTGTATTCGTCACTTCACCATATTGAATATTGTGTGCATTGAGTGCAGAGAATCTAGATGTAACCGCCACTCTGTTTGATGCACATGTGTAAAAACCAAACGTCTCTTATTGCTTTCACGCTTGACAGTGTAAACGGAATGTAATGTGTTGTGTTGGTGTATAACAGATATAAAAATCTGTATTATCAATCAAAACTTCGACTAATTTATGGCATCCGCTGTCACACCGCCCACTAGTAGTAATCAAAAATATTGGGAAGGATTCAAACGTTCGGCTCTTCCTGCGGCAGCCTTCTGTACCGACACACATTCTGGAGAACAGAAAGAGACCCAAGCAACACCAGTGCTCGAACCTGTGGTGTGGAGAAGCTGAATGGGGCAAATTAAATACTGACTGCCTGTGTAGACCGAATGCAGAATTTCAGTAATTGATGAACAGGTGACATTGTGTTTAAAAAAAATACAAAAAAATTTAAAAAAAGAAAAAAAATCAACATATATCCAGCACTGACTGAAGGAAGGCGGGAATGAAAGTGATTGACATTCTAATCAGCACAGGAAAGAAATTTATATATATATTTCCAGTGATTAACTGATACACTGTGGAAAGTGATCCTCTACTAATACATTTCACATTTTCTTCTCAATTTTTTTCCGCTTTCTTTTTCTTTTTTTCTTCTCTGATCAGCACCTCGACACCTGCAGTGTTCAGACGTGGGCTGAAGAAGATGTGAGAGCTTTCAAATCTACACTGTCAGTCGTGCCTCCCTGCATGAGGAAGAAATTTATAAGCGCTCGTCTTTCAGTTGGGCTACCGCAGTGACTCAATAAGAGGGGACGAGCAAACATAAATTAATATATATATATATATATATATATATATATATATATATATATATATATATATATATATATATATATATCAATGCGACCAATCACATTCCAGAGAGATAAAGTTATGCAGAATGGTTCCCAGCAACATCATTTCATGAGGCATGTGTTATGCAGGAGACTTCCTGATAAGTATGGGACAATAATAATAATAATAATAATAATAATAATAATAATAATAATAATAAGGGTTATTTTAAGGTAAAATTGGTAAAATAAAATAAATTAAATGAATGTAATACAGCAAGCCCAAACAAGCAAAGAAGAAAAATTAAAAAAATAATAATAATAAACATAAAAAAATAAACATGATTATCCCACAAATGGGATTTCAAACAACAAGTGACTCACCACTATTAAAAAGTTTTACCAAGACACATTGTACAAAACTAGTCCTTATAACCACGTTCACTCAAGCTATGTGTGAATGCACTCTATTTAGCATTACCCTGACCCCACCCCTCCCACTAAACACACACACACACACACACACACACACACACACACACACACACACACACACACCCTTTTGGGAACCGTTCCCTTTGTCCGCACCAGCGTATTCCAATTTCGATAGAACTGTGAACCAATCGGAACAGTATTTCCTTAAACGGATCCAATGGGGATTTTTTTTTTCTTTTTTTAATAAAGACTTAATCAGCAGAACAGCCACCAAGCAGATAAATTGTCATGCGCTTCGTGCTAAAAAATATCCATCTTCCCCTTTTTTTTTTTTTTTTTTTTTTTTTTTTTTAAATGTCCTCCAGTTCTCCATACAGGACAGCACTTGTGTGATGAAGCTATATCTGCCAGAAAACCAGTGACGTTCCTACCCTCGCTAAATGAACTGCTGGCAGATTCTCCAGTACTGATGCCCCAAAGTCAGAGCTTAAACAGCTTTGCGTACATATCTAGATATGTAAATAGATTCTATACAATAAAATTGTTCCCAAAAATAAATTGACCAAAAAAAAAAAAAAAAAAATAGAATAACGATAATAAGGTTCCAAGACATTGTGCATATTCTTGAGTTTGAAGTCCGTCCTCCATCCATAGGTTTTTCCAGTTATGTTTTATTCCGTATATTACAATGTCTCCATCAATACCAGAAGCACCTCCCGTCGCTCCAGAGAGAGGACTCGACAATCGAGTGTCTCTGGGAAACAATATATTTTCTTTCATTTACACAAGGCCTCCCACAAGCCCTCTTAGCCATAGCCGCTGTAACTCAGTAACTGAATCAAGACAACTTCTGTGTCAGGAAATGGGCCTGGCTTTGTCTATGGTACCAGGAATTAAAAAAAGAAAGGAAAGGAAAAGAAAAAAAAAATCAGACATCTATGTTGGTTGTTTGTCTTTAAATCTGCAATTGTTTTGAAAGTTTTTCCTCGTTTCCCATTTCTAATATAAAATGGTAGATTTCCTCTGAAATAGAGAAAAAAAGATCCCCCACGGTGTATTCCATGTTCTGCAAAACAGTGACAGCACAGATATGCATCACCCGAACCGAAATCCTTAGTGCATATGCGCGCACATGTGTGGCTATACTCTGGTTGTGGAGTGCGAATGAGGATGTGGGTGGGGCAGTGTGTTGTTGTGCTGCACGGCTGCGTAGCTGTTGAACGGATGCAATGTGCCAAGGCCGCCGGGCATGGTGCTAGGCAAGACGTTGATAGTGTTGGCGCTCATGAGTGGTACGTCGTCGGGTGAGCGACGCATCGCTAAGGTGTAGTCAGGCGGGCAGCTGCTTCTCAGGACGAGCGGGCATTCGCGCTCCAGCTCGCCACGCTTCATCTGTAGCGACATGAGCTCTTCATCGGGAACCGGTGCCAGTTGACTGGTGGCATTGGCGCGCTGAGGGCTTCCACGTCGATGCCCATCGTGCCGCCGTTTATCCTTCTTGTAGTAGAGTGCAGCGAAGGCTAGGATGTTAAGAAAGAGCAGAGAAGCTCCGACGGCGATCGTGACACTCAGCTCAGTGGAGTAGTCGCGCTGCTCCACGAGAAATGGTTGGTTGTGGTTCTGATTTTGGTTCGCGTCCTGTGTCTCGGTAGGAAAAGGAGTCGGGAAGGGCTTCTTGGTATTGGCTGGCATCTTATTGGGAGTCCCGGGTGTCTCGTCTGGCGCAGGCACCTTGGTGGTTGTGCTGGTGGATGACACCACCTGTGTGACCTCATTAAGAGTGTGTAAGTGCGGCACAAGCTCGAGCCACAGGTTGACCTTGTTGGCACGGTAGTGCTCCTTGACGCGTGGCTTCAAGCCGATGTGAAGATACAGCTGTTCTTTCTGGTTGTACCGTGTCCACGCCACCTCTTCAAAGCGGTTGGGCTTGGTGTGAATGAACTTGGTGTCCTGCGGCACTGGTTGGTTCGGGTCTCTGCAAGGTCAGAGGTCAGGAACATCGGATAAGATATCAACAAGTACATTGCATATTACATTAGGTATCATTTCATCCGAGACCGACAAAGATCTACGTAGCAAGGAGGCGCCCACCGTCAACCGCACGTACCATAACATATAAAAATATATAACAGCAATGTATAGTTAATCTAATCTAGTCTAATCTACGTATATGAACGGCATTCGTCTCCATAGGGTTGTATGACTTGGGTGGGATGAAGACTATACTGCTTGAAGAAACACGGATACAGAGACACTGCTTTAAGGTTCTGGGCAAACGAGTTAATACCTTCTCAGTGAACATCAGTGTCTCCTGACATCCGCGGCTGTGTTTAATTAACAGGATGGAGATAGAGAACAGTATCTGCACATTTGCCAGTCACACAAATTGATTTTTCATCCTCACTTGCGATGACATCAAGTAGTACAAAGTCAAACTAACACTTAATTCACTCTGTCGCCAACTTTATCATTTTACAATATCACTTGAGAAGAAAATTATATCACCCCTGTGTCAGAAAAAAAAAAAAGAAATATCATCACGTCCACCTCACAGCAAGAAGGCCTGGGTGCTTCTGTGTGGAGTTTTCATGCTCTCATTGTGCTTGTGTGGGTTTCCTCTGGGTACTCTGGTTTCCTCCGACCATCCAAAAACATGCACAGTAGGCTGATTGGTGGTTTCAAATAACCCCTAGGTGTAAGAGTGAGTGTGAATGGTTGTATGTGTGTTGGCCTTGCAATGGTCTGGCAAGGCCAGTTCAGGGTGTACCCCGCCCTTGCCCAGAGTCGGCTGAGATACACTTACACTTACGGCATTTGGCAGATGCCCTTATCCAGAACAACTCACTCTTTATTTGTTTATGAATTTATTTATTTTATTATACTGAGCAATTAAGGGTTAAGGGCTCAACAATGGCAGCTTGGTGCTGTTGGGCCTTGAACCACCAACCTTTGGATCAGTAACCAGAGCCTTCACCACTGACCCACCACTGCCAAATGGACGCCAGCCTCTCTGTAACCATAATTATGGTTAAGCAGCTTAGAAAATGAATGAATGAATGAATGCATTGGAGGGGGAGTCGCGATGATACACCGGTTAGCACGTCCGCCCCACAGCAAGAATGTCCTGGGTTCAAGTCCCAAGGCTGGAAAGGTTGAAACATGCACAGTAGGCTAATTGAATTGGCTGTTCCAAATTGCCCCTCAGAATAAATTTGAGTGTGAATGGAGAGCTGATTAAAATGTACCTCGCATTTGCCGAGAGTCAGTTGAGATAGGCTCCAACCTCTCTGCGACCCAAGTAGGATTAAATGGTTCAGCGATTGAACAAATTAATTACAAACAAAACTCGGTTTCCGACCACAATTCGGTCCAGAAGGCTGTTTGAATAACGATTTGTTCGATATCTAAAATGGCCGAAAACCGAGGTTCGCTAGTATTAGACTTTAGGAGTATTTTAAACTCCACGTGTGGTAAAGTATGGTGCACAGACAACAACAAATAAGGGTTGACACCCTCTTTCATATCATGTATGACACTTCCCAGCTTTTGCCCCACCACTCCAATATTTTCCTCTGTACCTCCTGCAAACTGGAATACTGCGCACAATTGCCATGGCATTGTCTCAACAAACCTAAGCACCATCAACAGGGTCGAGAATCCATGGTGCCAGTTCATGTGTACAATTCCTCGTGTTCCCTGAACAACTCTTTCACCATTGGTGCCCCAATTTTATATCAGGGAGCATCAGGGAAGGAAAGGTTATTGACGGGGTAACCAGGTCATCCACTATGTCATCTTATTACCACATAATTGTTGCTGAGCCTCAACCTGACCAACTGGAGCAACAGCGCCATGGAGATTACATGGAGATCTTAACTGTATCGATAACATTATGCACACAAATCTTTTATGTATTTATTTTTAGATTTTTAAAATGTTTTATAACAGAATATGTTTGAAAATGTTTCTTACTCACCCAGTCTTAGCAAAATTGGTCCAGTAGGTCATGACCACAGCACTTAGCATCACATCATTCTTGGAGAAGTTGCAAGGAAACAGCTCGGTCGGGCCTATCATAGGCAGGCCGAAGACATAAGGGATCTCATCTCCGTGAGCTGCATCTGCCCACGCAGGCACCTGCTCCGTCTGGCAGTGGTGGTAGAAAGCGTAAAAATAAGTGGGCGATCCAAAGCTGGAGTGCAGGTCAGCTGTGGCAACAGCAGGCGCTACCCACTGGTGGTCGGTAAAGAGCGCCAGCAGTGTTTTCCTACGGGTCTCGGGATTGTGTCGGTCAGCCCAGTCCGTGTACATGAACTTGATGGTCTCACGTAGCACGTCCTTCCCCTCAGGGTAGCCATACAGGTCGTCCACAAAGCTGGACACCGCGTAGTCAAAGTCATTGGCCTGCACACCGCTGTCTCCATCCACCACCAGCTCAACAAATTTGAGGCCCTCACCCTGGTTCACGCCAAGCATAATGTCGTAGTTAAGAAACTCACCCTGCTCCATTAGAATCTGTGGGTCATCAGGTATCACGTCACCATCAATGACTGGGCCGAAGGCAATGTGGTAACGTGCTGGCTGGATGTCCTGCTCTACCAACTCCTTGTAGTCCTTCTTCTGCAGACACTCAACCAATTCCATGGTGTCAAGATAGTCACATCCGACCTTTCTAGCCAACATCCGTGCGTATTTAGCTGGTTGGAAACTCACTGCCCAGCTGGAAAGGGCGGTGCCACTCTGAGCAATGGCTCTCTGGAACAAGCCTGCAAGAGCATGACTATCAATTAACAATGGTGATAACAAAACAGACAATATTACACAGAAAGATACACAGCTTTAGTAAGACTAAAAGCAGGCAAATTTTATGCAATACAAGTTTCAAATAATTGGACACAACATCCTTGTTATGACAGTGAAAGGGTAAATTATAGCTTTGACTTCAAATGATGAGGCATAACCATAATTAGTGGTTGTCATGAAAAGTTGAAGTGAACGAATGAATTCCAAGAGTGTGTGTGTTAAAGTGTATTATTAAGTTAAGATCCACCAAAAAAATTGAGAAAACACATATTATAAAATATATCATCATCATCATCATCATCATCTTCTTCTTCTTCTTCTTCATCATCATCATCATCATCACCCTCTTTTTCCGCTTAATCCAGAGTTTGGTCGTGGGGGCAGCACCCTAAGCAATTGAGGTCCAGACGTCCTTCTCCCCAGCCACTTCCTCCAGCTCGTCTAGGGGGATACTGAGGCATTTCCAGACCAGCCGAGAGACATAATCCCTCCAATGTGTTCTAGGTCGGCCCTGAGTTCTCTTCCCGGTTGGACATGCCCTAAACAACACACTAGAGAGGCATCTGGGAGGCATTCTAACCAGATCCCTGAGACACCTCGACTGGCTGCTCTCAATGTGGAGGAGCAGCAGCGGTTCTACTCCAAGCTCTTCTTGAATGGCTGAGCTTCTCACCTTATCTGTAAGGAAGAGCCTCACCACCAGGCGAAGGAAGCTCATTTCAGCTGCTTGTAACCACGATCTTGTTCTTTCAGTCACTACTCAAAGCTCGAGACCATAGTTGAGGTTGGAAAGTAGATTGACTGGAAAATTGAGAGCTTTGCGTTGCGGCTCAGCTCCCTCTTCACCAGGACGGATTGGTACAGGGTGCGCTTTACAGCAGAGGCTGCAGCAATCCGCTTGTCAATCTCCCGCTCTATCCTTCCCTCATTCGTGAACAAGACCTGGGGATACTTGAACTCCTGTACTTGGGGCAGGACCTCACTCCAGACCCAGATGGTGCAGTCCACCCTTTTCCGGCTGATAACCATCTCCTCGGACTTGGAGCTGCTGATTCTCATTCTGACCGCTTCGCACTCAGCTGTGAACCACTCCAATGAGAGCTAGAGGTCCAGGATTGGTGAAGCCAAAAAGGCATCATCATCCACAAAAAGCAGAGACGAGATCCAATGGCCACCAAACCAGAACCCCTCCATGCCCTGGAAATTCTGACATAAAATTATGAACAGAATCGTGACAAAAGACAGCCTGAAATGAATTCGAACTGTTGTTATCAATGCAGGCCAAGCTCTGGCTCTGGTGATACAGACACTGAATGGCCCATGACAAAAAGTCTAGTGTACTGTATTCTTGTAGCACGCCACACAAGATAACCCGAGGGACACTGTCAAAAGCCTTCTTAATATCCACAAAACACATGTGGACAGATTGGGAAAACACCCATCGCGTACTCCAGGATCCTGTGGAGCGCATAGAGTTGGTTGAAAGTGCCGCAGCCAGGATAAAAACCACATTGTTCCTCCTGAATCCGAGATTCACCTATCGATCAGATCCTCCTTTCCAGTAGCCCTGCAGAGACGCGATAATTGGAACACACACACTCCGGTCCCATTTTAAAAAGAGGGACCACCATTCTGGTTTTCCAATCCAGAGGTAAGGCCCCTGATGATCATGTGGTGTTGTATAGATGTGTCAACCAAGACAGTCCTACAACATCCAGAACCCTGAGATAGTCAGGGTGGATCCCATACACCCCCGGAGCCCGACCACCGAGAAGCTCTTTGACTACCTCAGCAACCTCAGCTTCAGTGATGGGTGGACCCCAACTTAAACCCTCAGGGTCTTCCTCCTCTCCAGAGGGGGCTTAGAGATGTGAATTAGAAAATAAGTAAATAAATAAATAATAAAGTCCTGAATTCTAGTCTCATGGTCAGCGAGTACATCTCTGTGCATAATTTGCACGTTCTCCCCATCCAGGGTTCTAGGGTTTCCTCCAGGTAACCTCCAGTTACCTCAGACAGTCCAAAAACATGGACACGATGCTAATTGGGTGTTCCAAATCTCCCCTAGGTATGAATGTCAGCGTGTGTTGAACCTGCATTGGCCCAGAGTGAACTTAGATAGGCTCAGCCCCCTATTAATAGGATTCTTAAAGTGAATGAACAAAGGAATATATATGTGAGGCGCTCCACCGAGTGTAGGCGCTTGTCGCAAGTGACTTATGGTGCTTGTGAGACAAAGCGCGGCTCATTGGGACTTCTGATCGTTCAAGTGAGCAAGTACGCATTGAATACTTGTTT
>CM045737.1:46122347-46167347 GCA_024760905.1 Plotosus lineatus | reverse complement strand
ATTAGTAGTATTATTATTAGTATTATTGCAGTGGTACCTCTCCTTACGGAATTAATCCGTTCCAGAAGTGGTTTCGTAACCTGGATTTTTCGTAAATCGAGTAGCATTTTACATGTAAAAGGCCTGATTCATTCCAAGGCCCCCAATACTACCCCCTAAACCCTTTAAAATTATAAAAGTATACCTTTTAAGGCCTCCTTCTGCTTATCGTTTAGAATATCGTACCGATGGTAGCTTGGCCATATTCCTTTGCGATATCACTCAACTGCATGCCACGAGCCCACTTCTTCTTTTCACTCGCACCGGGAATCACTTTCTTGGGGCCCATGATTCTGTCTGTCTGTCTTCCTTTCAGCTTTTTTCCCTTTTACTCAGGAGTCGCCACAGCGAATCATCTGATTCGCACGTTTGATTTGGCAGAGGTTTTTACGTCGGATGCCCTTCCTGTCACAACCCTTTTTAGCAAGGGACAGAAACACGCTGACGACTTAGCAGCTACTCTTTACGAAAGTCAGCAATGGTTCTTTTACATGCCTCACACCATAGACAGTGAGAGACATTGCCTGCCTTTGATAACCCAGTTAGCTGCACTGGGGGCCCATGATGAATGATGAAAAATAAAGTTGCAATGAGCACACTCGGAAAACTCACGAAACAACAGTAACTCTGTCCTTTACGCGTGTTAGAACTCTGTGATGAACAATGGGTCAAAGGCACACGAAAAGCATGATGGGTATTATGGAGATACAGCTCCCTCCTAGCCAATGGGAGGCCAGTGGGACTGGGTGATGGGAGATCACCAATGGGAGAACCACTCGAGCACTGTTTGAATTTTTAAGATGGCGCGTTTCGTAACGTGAATTTTTTTTTGTATCCAGAGGCGGAAATTTTAGGTAAATGCGTTTCGTAACTTTTGCATTTGTTGGGTCGTTCGTAAGGTGAGGTACCACTGTATTATTATTATTATTATTATTATTTTATAACTTTCCCTGATTTTCTCCCTAATAATTCCCACCTGTCAAGTGTTGCCTCCCTGTCACATATGGCCGCTACAGACCCGGGAGAGTTATAATTGCCCCCTGCCCCCCTTTCATAATTTGCGATGCTGCGACCCGTCTCTTTATGAACTCCTGTGCATGCGCATTTATATGTGGCCTAACACGCTCAAAGATGTCCATGGATTGGCTGGTGATCCCTCATGAAACAACAGGAAATTAAGGAAGAATATGGAAAAGTTAAGAAAAAACAAGGCCAATTATACAACAAAACCCAAACAAACAAAAACAAAAAACAACCCAAAACCTCCCATCAAAACTACTTACATTTTTATGTGAGGTGCGCGTCTGTGTGCGCGTGCACATCTGTATGTGTGTGTATTTATATTTTAATTACATCTTATGCATTACTTTTTAAATGTTTAATTGTTGTTATAAACATGTATAGTGTTGAATATGTATTTATTGATATTATATACACATATACATGTACGTATACTTCAGTTGGGGGGGGGTTGATCCTACTTCACGGAATTCGGCGGTCGCGGGGGGGAACTCGGTCCCAGTTAACCGGGGAAAGTGAGGGATCCCTGTATTAGTAAACAGTACTGTGCAAAGGTTTTGGATGCATGCAAAATGCTATAGACCGAAAATGCCTAAAATTTTCATATAAATAATTCAAGTAAATATTTCTACACAAATTCTATAAAAGAAAGTAAACAGTAATAAACAAAACAACATTACTGTTTGGTGTGAAGACCCATTATTTTAAAAATAGAGTAGCTTTAGGTCCAGTTTGTGCAGTTTTCCAAGGTCAAGTCATCTTATAGGATCAGAAACATTTCTACTGGGGCAGTGGTAGTCTGATGGTAAAAGGGGCTGGATCACTGATTCCAAGGTTGGGGGTTCAAGCCCCACTGTCCACGGGTTGTCATTTGCCCCCCCGGTGCAGCTAACTGGGTTATCAACGGCCGGCCATGTCTCTCACTGTCTATGTGAACCATTTCTGACTTTCATCAAGAGGAGCTACATAGCCGTCAGCGTGTTTTTGCCCTGTGATGGACTGGTGAGCCGTCCAGGGTGTACTCTGCCCTCGCCCAAAGTCAGCAGGGATGGGCCCAGCCTCCTTGCATCCTTGATTAGGATTAAGCGGTTAATAAAATGATGATGAATGAACCATTTCTGCCTGAGATTTCGACTGTCATGCTTTCTTGTTTATCTGCACGCAAAACCCAACAGCCTTCATTCTGCGTTTGTTTAAAAAGGCGCCCCTTATGTAATATACAGTTCTTTTGATTGACACATAAATGTTTAAAACATCTAAAAAATCCAGAGAAAACAATTATACTAATAGAAAACAGGCTGCCCCAAGATGTTTCCATAGGACTGATCATTCATTTATTTTCTGAACTGCTTAACCCTAATTAGGGCTGGTGTCCACCTCAGCCGACTCTGGGTACACCCTGGATAGCTCGCCAGGCCATCGCAGGGTCAGAAGGATGTTGATGGCTATGCAGCCTCCTCTTGATGAAAGTCAGCAATGGTTCTTTTACATGAACCTCTCACCATAGACAGTGACAGACATGGCCGGCCTTTGATAACCCATTTAGATGTCCTGGGTGGGGTGGGGGCACAACCCATTGATAGTGGGGCTTCTTGAACCCTCGATCATGGGATCAGTGATCCAGCACCTTACCGCCAGGCCCCGCAGTGCATATTTTTTAATGGGTTGGGAAACACAGGACATGTTCCCATGAAGAAAAGTTTGATGAATATGAAAAGCAGGCATGAACGTTAAGTCTTTGGCTGATGTAATCACAGAAAGGTTCAAACACGAGTAATAAATAACGCCTACTCGGCGATAGATACTTTGATGCATTCGACCATGGGGAAGGAATCACCTTGACACGGTCCGGATTATTCTCATGTTTAGCTTCAAGGTCAACAATAAATACTTCTGCTTGAAAATCCATTCATCCATTATCTACTATAGACCTTTTATTCCTCAAGGTCACCCTGAAGCTGGAGCCAATCCCAGCTGACTTAAGGTGAAGGGCGGGGTACAAGTTAACCAAGGCGCCAATCTATCATTGGGATAACAGCCTTTTCACAAACAGAGATTCACACTTTAAAGGAGTGAGTTGACCTGATCTGTTCGGCTAGGGACTGTGGGAGGAGACTGGCATGCACAGGGGAAACAAAAGCGGACATGGGGAGAACATACACACTCACTCACTCGTACTAATGCCACAGGGAGCCCATCTCAGCCAACACTAGACGATGGCACCCAAACAATGTTGCAGAACTGACAAGACACACACACACACACACACACACACACACACACACACACACACACACACACACACACACCTACTGGCAATTTGGAACAACCAGTCAGCCTAATGTACATGTTTGGGCTATGGGAGGAAACCTCAGGAAACCCAAACAGAAACGCCAGCCTTGGGCTTCCATCCAGGATATTCTTGCTGTGAGGTTGACGTGCTAACCACGACAGAACAGCGCCACCCAGCACGCACACCAATCAAGCCCATTCACCAGTGGCTAACATGCAATATCAAAATTTGTTGAATGGCGTTTCACCAGTCGGGCAGTTGGTGGTCTGGTGGTAAAGGTGCTGGATCACTGGTCCCAAGGTCATGGGTTCAAGCCCCACTCTCAACAAGTTGCCACTGACCCCCGCCAACCCCCGTGTAGCTGACTGGGTTATCAAAGACTGGCGATGCCTCTCACTGTCTATGGTGGGAGGTTCATGTAAAAGAACCATTGCTGACTTTCGACAAGAGGAGCTACACAATCGTCAGCATGTTTCTGCCATGTGATGGCCTGGCGAGCTGTTCAGGGTGTACTCCTCCTTCATTCCGAGTCGGCTAAGATGGGCACCAGCCTCACCACTACCCTGATTAAGTGGTTCAGAAAATGAATGACTTTTCACCAGTCAGAAATGAGATCTCTGTTGAATTGATAATAATGTTTTTGTATTACCAGAAAACAAACCCATCAGATTGTGCGATTCCCGTGTATTAAACGCTATCACCTGTAAAAAGTTGAATTTTTATATCAATATATAATGTATAACAATATATATAAAATATAGCCCCTTATATCAATGTGCAGGGGCGGATTCTCTTCCACAAAGCCGCCATGATGCACCAATACATTAGCCGAGAACTGACAAACCTCGAGAGGGCGTCGTGATTTATTTATTTGTCTTTTTACAAAAGGCAGAATAAATCGGAAGTGAAGTGCTGGGTAAAAGGTGATCGGATAAAAAGATACAGTAAAGTATGGAACAGGGACATGACAGCTAACGTGTATTCGACTATGAGCTCGGAAAGGGAGCAGACGTGATTGATGTTATTAACAGAATCCTTTATAATAAACCTTTAATTTGAAAAAAGAATAAAAGCAGACCAAGAAAAAAAAAATCTATACACGCACATACAGAGAGAGATGGGGGTGGGGGGGTGTGGGGGAGAGAGAGAGCGAGAGAGAGAGAGAGAGAGAGAGAGAGAGAGAGAGAGAGAGAGAGAGAGAGAGAGAGAGAGAGAGAGAGAGAGAGAGAGAGGGGAGAGAGAGAGAGAGAGAGTTTAGCATCATGGCTATATTAAATCTATACACGCACATACAGAAAGAGATGGGGTGGGGGTGTGGGGGGGGAGAGAGAGAGAGAGAGAGAGAGAGAGAGAGAGAGAGAGAGAGAGAGAGAGAGAGAGAGAGAGAGAGCGAGAGAGAGATTTTAGCATCATGGCTATATTAAATCCAGCACGTGTTCTAAAATGAGTCTTTTATTCAATTCAATTAATCTAGTTTTGTTGCTACATCAAAGGGCTGATCTCCTGGATGCGGCCATCATCTACAAGCATGCGTTTAATTGATTCCATTTAGCCAAAGCCGCCTGTAGCACAAATCAAGAGGGCCAGCCGTGGGCTTCAGAATGATTAACAATCAGCTGGCAAGCAGACATGTTGTTAGCTGCTGATGCCATCTGAAAGAACATTTAAAATGGCCAACAAGAACACAGTGTCAGAACAGCACTTCTGAATTCACAAATGCCACTTCCAGAGTCCGTCGCTGAATGCGCATGATAGTGAGCGCTCAGAATACTGTTGCCATGGTAACATTTGCCTGGCGTTATTTTTTTTATTTTTTTGAAGGGGGGGTGGGTGGGTGGGTGTTGGTCTGGCTAATGTTTTATCAAGAATAAGTATCCACTGGAGTCTATCTCAATCATTTGAACATAGACGGAATGATTTTTCGGGGGAAATAAGTACAAGTTCTAATTTTTTTTACCTCAGTTATACTATAATTAAAATGCTTTTTTCGCATGAATCTTTTATTTACTGTCACGTTTAATCTCAGGGAACATCTATGATACAAGCTCCTGTTCTCACTTACATTATAATAGCTATAAATAGCAATTTCTTCACCAGCTCCTCGTCTCTCTCTCTCTCTCTCTCTCTCTCCCCCTGAAGTTAAAAATACAAGATAAATCTATAAATAAGTATAAGAAATATACTGATGTTACTTAAAAGCCTGAAAGACCTCTCACAGAAAGAAGCACTGATACTGGAGACTCTTTTCAAAGAAACTGTACAAGTATCACTTCATCGAAACTACAGTTGCAAGATACCGCTGCTTGCTACAAGTGAATTATTATGGCTTTGCATAGTTATAATGAAATGTCTCCACCTAGTGGGTGTCTCAGTTTGGTACGTCCTAAAGAATAACCATTTCCTGTGAAATTTGTTTTTCAATGTAATTACGTAATTCATGCTCAGATCACTGTCAAAATTTAGCGGTGTGTTACTTGTTCCAACTCGACTCTAGAAAATGACTTCATCCGAATGGTTTGATAACTCAAAAAATTATCAAAAAGTGTTGTTTTTGTTGTTGTTTTGTTTTTTGTTTGCCCAGTACAGAAAGCCTCACTTTCAAAACCACATGGTTTGCTCTGCACAAACACATTTTTATTAACTGACATCACTGTTGAAGGAAACATCTAACTAAAGGGAAGGTGGCATGTGCAACTGTCCCCGCCTTCAACAGTGAAGATGATGAGCAAGTTTGTGTAAGCAGTAGAAAGAGCCGGCTGTGCACTGATTCGGTTGCGTGTGTGAATGGAGCCAAAATTCCGCTGTCTTGAAAGTTCACAAAAGGTTTGTATGACTGAGATGAACAGTGTTCGTGCAAGTGTGTGTGTGTGTGTGTGTGTGGGGGCTCTAATTAAACACCATACAAATCAACAACTACAACTGAACAGCAGTAGTATGAATTCTATAGTATTATGAATTGTATAGCTCTTTGAAACAAATACACCAACATCTGACCAATCAGCATCAAGCACTAAACAGTGTTGTGCTTTAACCCTTTAATGCCCAAATTATTTTTTGCATATAAAAAAAAATATCACGAGTATTTCCTAATCCAAAAGACCCAAGGAAACACTCCAAACACATTGATTTCAAAATTATAGTACTACTACTACTACTACTACTACTACTACTACTACTACTAATAATAATAATAATAACACTCACAATTTCGTGAACAACACAATCATGCGCACTCAAGGCTGACTGAGGCACGTGGGACCAAACTGGTATGCATTAGGCGACGCCACAATAAGTACAGAACACTTGAGCAGCACTAAGTACAATGTGTCTAGTAGTTCTTAGCATTTTTTGAAAGAGGACCATATGGTCCTGTTGGCGTTAAAGGGTTAACAGAACCCTGCCTACTTGTGTTGTATCCCCATGTTCACATGGACTGAGATGTCTTCATTTCAAAGCAAGACTGAATTCCAGCGCTTTAGCTCCTTAAAGCGAAATGAAAGCAGGTTGTGTGCACATATAGTATGTTATTTGTAATTACTTTCATTTTTTCAGAAGTGATTTCTGTCGAGAAACAGCTGGTATAAGTGAATGTCATCTCATCGGAAATCTTGTTCCCTATGCTACCTTTGAAGAATGCATCAAACCATCAAACTTGTTTCCTGACAACTACACTCGTATCTGTCGAAGTGCTGCTTTCTATGACATTGACTCATGCGGCAACACAACATAGACGGAGAAGCATAAAGACAGCTCACTTCTGTTTTGAACACACCTAAAAATTACTTTAAGAACTCTTTCTCTATCACTGCCATGCTGGTAGTGCTGAGAAACCAAAAAAAAAAAAAAAAAAAAAAAAAAAAAAAAAAAAAAAAAAAAGTCATGGCTGTCGTATAACTGCTCAAAAAATGGAATTATTAATCTCACTTACTCACTCGATTGCTACTACTAGGGTCGGAAGGAGACTGGAGCTGATCTCAGCCAGACCTGGATGAAGGTGCCCGTTAAAAAAATGCTTGCCAGATAATCGTGGGGCCAACACACACACACACACACACACATTCACACTTACATCTGAGAGAATTTGAAGCAGTCATGTAGCCTAATGTGCATGTGTTTGAACCATAGGACTCGGATGAGACCGGACTACCCACAGGCAACCTGCACAAGCTTGAGACTTAAACCCTCCTAGGGACAATTTGGAGCAGCCTAATATGAATTAGCCAAATGTGCATGTCTTTGTACTGTCGAAGAAAACCACAGTCTCTGAAGGAAACCCATGTAAGCACAGGGAGAACTGGCAAACCTCACACAGAGATGCCTTCCATGAGCCCAGGACTGGAACCCAGGACCTTGTTGCTATGACGCAGACATGCTGACTACTACATCACTGTCATATCAATATTTTTGAAAAATAAAAGTCTTATGTTTCATGCTGTAAAACATCCACTAGTTCTCATTAGCACTTACGTTCTCGCAAAAGTAAATCCACTCATTCTTAAACTGTAGTCCAATCTAGGACAACTAGGCATCTAAAGCTTCATCAAGGAAAGTGTAAACTGTATAACTCAAGCAACGTAACTCCAAATTGCACCTTGGGACAAACTAGAACTGCCAATCAGCCAATTGTACAGTACAGTGATCCCTCGCTACTTCGTGCTTCAGTTCCTGCGGCGACAGTGCATCACGGGTTTTTCCTCAAAATATTCATTGAAAAATAAAAAAAAAATAAGGAAACTAAGGAAAGACGCGGGGGGGGTTACAGAAAATGCCACAAAGCAAGGCTAACTATGCCAAAAAATCCCAAAACAAACAAAAACAAAAACAACCCAAAACCCCCCAACAAAACTACTTACATTTTTAAGTGAGGTGCACATCTGAGTGTGTATGTGCACATCTGTGTGCATGCACATGTGTCTGTATGTGTTTGTATTTACATTTTATTTACATCTTATGTATTATTTTTGAATGTTTTATTGTTATTATAAGCTTTTATAACATTGAATATGTATTTATTTTATTATATACACATATACATGTAGGTATAGTATACGTTGGGGGGGGGGCGGGGTGTCCGATCCTAATTCGCGGAAATTCGGCGTTCGCGGAGGGTCTCGGTCCCCATTAACCGCGAAAATAAAAGTGAGGGTTCACTGTACATGTCTCTGGTCTATCAGAAGAAACCAGAACATCCAGATAAACGCCAGGCAATCATGAGGAAAACATACAAACTGCGCACGCAAATGCCTTCACTAACCGCAAAGCAGGTAGCACAGCGGCAACGTGGTTACCATGTCTGCCTCACAGCAGGAAGGCCCTGGGCTCATTTGTCCATTCTTGGGCATTTCTGTGTAGAATTTGCATGCTATTCTGATGCCTGCGCGGGTTTCTTCTGTGTATTCCGAATTCCTTCCACAGTCCAAAGACTAACACATTTGACTTTGTTCCGATTGTGAGTATGAAACGTTGTGTATGTCTTAGCCTTGCGATGGTCTTTCTAGCTGTTCAGGGTGTACCTTACCCTTATCAATTCTGCTGAGGTTGTCTCCTTCCCCGGTTTATTATTGATATTACCCGATGTTAAGGGTCTGCGACGACCCTGATGAACACTACGTGGTTCAGAAAATGAATGAATGAAATGAGTAAAGTTGTGGGATAGGCATCTGCAAGTCATACAATGGAACTTGGTGGAATTCAGAAGGGATTTGGCTCCATGAGTCATGCTCTTTAATCATTTTCCCGCAGAATGTCAATACGTCTGACATGTTGAATTACCATCCATTTCAGCTGAAGTAAGAGAGGGATGGTGTGAGAAAAATGGAGCAACATATCAGAAAATCTAATTGGGATCCTGCTTAACGTAATGTGAGACGCTTTATTCTTTCTTCTTTTCAAGGTTAGCAGACAGAATAGAGCAGCCAAAGCCAGACGAGTCGTTCTATTATCGTCCCTTCGCTTCTCACTTTCCAATGCACGCCGCAGCAGCCGTCGATGTGGGAGTGCATTATTTGTCGATTCTTCCTGTTGTCACACACTTGGAAGGAGCAAATAGGACTTCAGGGTGTATTGTGTCCCTAAAAAATATTTAGTGTGGCAACACCTTTATACGTTTTTTTTTTTTTTTTTTTTTTTTTCTTTCTCGCTGCCATCACACATACATCATCCATCACCGAAGACCTCATGAGTGACGAGGAAGAAGCATCTGTTCCCCACAGTTAGGCTGGTAACACAATCCGGGAAGCGTCTCAAGGAAAACTACAAGTGCTGTGAGATGACAGGTGAAAAATCCTAAAATCTTAACGATAAACATAATTTGAGGTTAGATTGTGTATTGTACTGTGATGTAATTACTCATTATAAGCCCATCAGTGTTCCCATGAGGCTAAATTGGTGCGACAGTGGCACAAATGATTTTAGATTGGCGCAAGGAATTATTGGCGCTGCGCCAGTAATTTTCACCCTCCTGTGGGTGGGGGGTGATACCCCCTCCTGCACCCTCCTTGCGCTTCTTGCCATCAAGCAAGCTAAGCCTTCAAGATTGGCTGCAGCATCCGAATCATCTGAACACAGTATTGGCGTAAACTCAGTTCCCCTTAATGGGGACACTGAAGTCCATACTGATTGGTGGTGGTTAAACAGTCCACCCTTTATGAACAAGATTTTAAAAGACATTAAACTCAAACATAATAAATAAAAAATCGTTTACATCTGTTTGTATTAAATTGCAACGTTTTTATTCGTTTAGAGAATAAAACCGACCATTTACTCCACATTCAGGGGAGAAATTTGTATACTCGTAATGTGAAAAGTAACAAAAAGTCACATGATCATCTCTTGTTTCTGCTGGCAACAGATATGAACACATGATGCGGTTATTTTTTTAATTTATGAACTATTCATTCATTCATTCATTTATTTTATGTAATCGCGTAAGCAAAATTAGGGTCATTGGGAGGCCAACTCTGTCCGACAGTACACCCTGGACAGCTCGCGAGGCCATTGCAGGGAGGAAAAACATTGACGGCTATGCAGCTCCTCTTGACGAAAGTCAGCAATGGTTCTTTTACATGAACCTCACACCATAGACAGTGAGAGACATGGCCGGCCTTTGACAACCCAGTTAGCTTCAACGGGGGGTGGGTGGGGTGGCTGTGACAATCCACTGAGAGTGGGGCTTGAACCCCTAACCTTACAATCAGTGACCAGGCCACCACTGCCCCAAGATATATATATATATATATATATCAATCAGGTGTGAATTGTAATAGTGCCTGGATTACCCATCGGCCAGACTTGGCTAAGGGGTACTGTGTTTGCCTTCGGTGTTTGTTTGTCTGTCTTTCTGTCTGTCCGCCTGTGCATCCATTTGGGGTAGCACTGAAGCCTTTAATAATTAAGCAATTGTTGTGAAATTTGGTTACCAGCTTTCAGCCACCTATTTAAAATGAAATATATATGTTAAATATTACATTAATTATAACAATTTAATTAATTACTACCAATAGTTAAGCACTTACTTTGTCCTCCTGTCCTGCTTGCATTAGATTTTGTCCAGATGTGCTACTTTAAGACTGTGTACTCACTATGTGCTCCACCATTGGCCGAAGGGTTTCACGTGGTCACACGGGCATTTCTTTATTTCATTTCTAAGTTCATTAGTTTATATCCAATTTGATAGGTTAATAGGGCAATGGTAGCCTGGTGGTCAGGTGCTGGATGACTGATCCCAAAGTTGGAGGTTCAAGAAGCCCAACTCTCAACAGGTTGCTACTGTCCCTAGTTGCAGATAACTGGGTTATAAAAAGGCAGGCCATGTCTCTCATTGTCTGTGGTGTGATGTTCATGTAAAAGAACCATTGCTGAGTTTCGTCAAGTGTGTTTCTGCGACGACATGGCCTGGTGAGCTGTCCAGGGTGTACTCTGCCCTTGCTCAGAGTAGGCTAAGATGGGCACCAGCCTCCCTGTGAACCTAATTAGGAAGAAGTGGTTCAGAAAACGAATGAATGTTAGATTAATATCTGTAAAATGTTATTATTACCATTAACCTTCCTTAGTCTTTTCAACTATCAAAAGGATTTTAGCTCGTTTAAACTTCAGAATTGTAAGTAAAACCTTCTGATTATGAAAATATGTAAATGTTCCAGGAGAGTTTGGAAGACATTTCATTTTAAGCAACTCGTGTTTTAATTAATTAATTAATTAATTTATTTATTTTTTGATGCCTGAATATGCATAAATCCAAACGTAATACATGCAGCCTTGGTCAAAATCCACTCATTTCTATTTCCACAATCATTCCACTTTCACCCCACCCTCCGAAATACACTTCATTAAAAAAACATCACACACAGCTATAAACGAGCCTAAATGAAATCCAGGATTTCCCATGACAGACGCTGAGACAGGTCAACCCCCTTTGCAACTTTAGAAAAATAAACAGTAATCTAACCAGAAGGCCTGCAGACCTCATATTGTTAGTGTATCAAATGCATATGCCGAGAGCGCTATCTTCCCCAAGGTAAATATGGCTGATGAAATCTCAGTATACATTTCAACGATGAAAGAGATCATAGAGTGAAATCTCCAGTTGGAACGCTGCATCATTTTGCATATATTCCTGTCAGATCTGTATCTCGCTGAAACCATTCTCATCATTCCCCCCCCCTCAGAGACAGAAAGTTTTCTTGCTCTGCAATCTACAATTTGCTAACGTTGATAAATCATCCAGCTGCTTATCTTATTAAAAGTTCTATTTATACCGGATAAGATTTCCAAACGTACAGTAGATCCTAAGTAATGTTTCTGGAGAACATCTGTAAGGATTACTAAGAAGAAGCGACGTCTGGAACCGTATTCATATTCCTATGCTAATGATTCCATAGGTGTCATACACACTTAACTAAAACCTGAAGAACCCGTCACTACTCTGAGAGGGCCTTCCTGTGGCTATGATGGGGTGGCATGGAGGCATAGTGGTTATTACATCTTCCTCACAGTAAGAAGGTTCTTGGTGAGGGTGCGTTTGTACGGAGTTTGGATGTCTTGTGTGGGTTTCCGCAGGGTACTCCAGTCTCCTCCCACAGTCCAAAGACATGCACGTTACACTAATTGGCTGTTCCATATTTCCCCTCGGGCTGAATTTGAACGGTTGTGTGTTTATTGCCCTGCCATAGTCTGCCAAGCTGTTCACGGTATAACCCACCTCCACATAGTCAACTGTGATAGGCTCCACCCCTCCTGTGACCCAAGTAGAATTAAGTGACTCGGCGAATGAGTGAGTGTGTGAGCGATTGGCTGTGATCAAAGAGAATCAGAACACAGTATATTGCAGCTTGTTGCATATTGGGCTGCCTAACTTAGACCAATCTGCTGGTGTTAATATTATGGCTGATTCGCATAAATACCAAGCTGATTATGTCACTTTGCTTCCAAGCCTCCAGGCTTAAACAAAAGAGCATTCATGCCCTAGTTGTTGAGGAATTAGTGTGGTTTGCTTGTGTCAAGGTCTACGAAATGGCGAGGCGTTAATTACCCTTTGCCCTCAGCTGTACAACACTGAAGGGATTAATAAAGGGTAATGCAAACATTTGCACAGCATTTCTTCCACTTGGGTGCCTTTGCTTAATTGATGCACTGTTTCTAATGACAGAACTAGAATAAAGAGGTGCTCGAGTCACCCCGCGGAGATGCTACAGGCTCAAACTGGTTGTAACAACATTGCACATCATGAGGTGGACTTCACTTCAGACTTGATTCATTTATGGAATGAGATCATGAACACAGAGAAAAGGTGCAACCACACTGGGGTTGGAAACGGATACCCTGAACCTGCTTTGGGGTACAAAAAAGTCCCACTAATTATAAATTACAAATAATTTAGGGGGAAATTTCATTACAATAATAATAATAATAATAATAATAATAATGGCGGCACAGTGGCATAGTGGTCAGCATGTCTGCCTCACACCAAGAAGGTCCTGGGTTCGATTCCCATCTCGAGTGTTTCTGTGTGGAGTTTGCATGTTCTCCCCGTGCTTGTGTGGGTTTCCTCCGGGTGGTCCGGGTTCCTCCCACAGTCGAAAAACATGCACAGTAGGTTAACTGGCTGTTCCAAATTACCCCTAGGTCTGAGTGTGTGCACGAGTGGCTGTGTGAGTATTGGGCCTGCAGTGGTCTGGCGAGCTGTCAAGGGTGTGCTCTGCCCTCACCCAGAGTCAGCTGAGATGGGCGCCAGCCTCCCCACAACCCTAATTAGGATTAAGCTGTTCAGAAAATGAATTATTATTATTATTATTATTATTATTATTATTATTATTAATAATAATAATAATAATAATAATAATAATAATAATAATAATAATAGAGCTATCCAGTGTGCAACTGCCCTCACCCAGAATCAGCTGAGACAGGCACCAGCCTTCTTACGACCCCTATTAGGATTAAGCGGTTCAGAAAATGAATCAATGAATAAATTATTGTTAATAATAATAATAATAATAATAATAATAATAATAATAATAATCAACAAAATTTTATCATGGGGGGGCAGTAGTGGTCTAGTGGTATAGGGCGTTGGATCGCTGATCCAAAGGTTGGGGGTTCGAGTCCCACTCTCCACAAGGTTGTCACTGTCCCCCCCAGTGGAGCTAACTGGGTTATCAAAGGCGGGCCATGTCTCTCACTGTCTATGGTGTGAGGCATGTAAAAGAACCATTGCTGACTTTCATAAAGAGTAGCTGCAAAGCCGTCGGCGTGTTTCCGCCCTGCGATGTCTTGGCGAGCTGTCCAGACTGTACTCTGCCCTCGCCCGAAGTTGGCTGGGATGGGCACCAGCCTCCCCGCCACCCAAATTAGGATTAAGCGGTTACAAAAAATGAACTGAAATGAACTGAACATGTTATCATAGTGGTTAGCAGATCTGCCTCAATGCGAAAAGGTCCAGCGTACAAATCCTGGACTCTGCAGGGGTATCTCGGTATGAATTTTGTATGCTCTCACTGTGCTTGTGTGGGTTTCATCTGGGTACTCTGGTTTCCACCTGCATGCCAAAACATGCATAACAGGCTAATTAGCTTCCCCACATATTCCTCAGGTGTCAGTGTGAATGGTTGTCAGTGTGTTGGCATTACGATGGGCTGGCAGATGTTCAGGGTGTATGTTGCCTTTGCCTAGCATTGGCTGAGATAGGTGCCAGTATCCCCACAACCTAGCAGAATAAAGTATTGAACTGCTGAATGAATGAATAATAATAATAATAATAATAATAATAATAATAATAATAATAATAATAACATCCACATGACTTAACCTTAAGCTTTTGCAATATTTATATTTCATCTCTGAAGATAATCAAACAGTTAATTAAAAATAAAAACAGAGAGTCAAGCTTGCTTTGAACGTTAATCCCTGGGGAATCATATTGATAATTCAAAACAGACATTTACGTTAGAATAACACTGTGTCCTGGTACACGAAGCTCACGACAGCTTCCCTTTTCAATAATGTAATGTGTCAAAGAATAAACAAATAAATTATAAATAAGACATTTTGTGCTCCAGCAGAAGGTCGTGGGTTCACGTCCCAGCTCGGGCGTTTCTGTCTGGAGTTTGTATCGTCTCCCTGTGCTTTCATGAGTTTCCTTCGGGTTCTCCGTTTTCCTCCCACAATCCAGAAACATGCACAGTGGCTTAATCGTCTGTTCCAACTCTCCCCTAAATATGAGCGCGAATGGTTGTGTGAGTGTCGACCCTGCGATGGCTTGGTGAGCTGTCCAGGGTGTACACAGCCCTCGCCCAGAGTCGGCAGAGATGTGCGCCAGCCTCACAGTGACCTTAATCATGATTGATTGAATTGGATGAAGCGGTTCTGAAAACGAATGGATGAATGAATGGATTTTTGTGTTTCTCCATCATCTACAAAATATTAACACAAGCTAGTGTGTAGGGTTAAATTGAAAAAAACAAAAAAAAGGAAAAAAAAAAAAAAAAAACGTTGATTAGTACCGAGCATTAATAACATGATTCCTCTCAGAACAACAGCTTGAAACATATATCTCAGTGAAACTGTGCAGCTGCTCTGTTCATGCTATAATCCTGTACACTGCACTGCTGTGAAACCTGCTCGGAATAGTTAACCAGCTCCCTTTCCTTAGAAAAGAACTGCATTTGCATAGAGACCGTGTTCTGCTGAATACATACTCTCACTCACTTTCATGCATAAAACAAACACACACACACACACACACACACACACACACACACACACACACACACACACACACACTAATAAACATCCCATCAAATCTAATATGAGAAGCACTCAAAAAGAAAAAAAAGACAAAAAAAAAAAAGAAAAAAAAACAGAGAAAGAAATTCTAGAAATGAAAGTATAAAAATATCCCCCATCCTCGTGCTGAAATTTGTCCTCTACATTCAAGGGAGAAACCCCAGACTGTCGTTGCCGTTGGCCCAAAAGCTACAGAAACACTGACCCGAAAATCTAACCTCGGCTAATGGAGGACACCCACATATTACAGACATGGTGCTGATAATGATCCAAGGCCTATCTCGGGAACAAGGCGTGCTCAGGACTTCCCTTAGCACCAGGCTGTAATGACTCCAGAAACCTGCAAGGAATCTGCAGGCAAGGTGTCACTAATGAGCCCAGACGAGGCAGGAAATGGTGAGACAAGACCCCATCGTCTGTACTTTCACCAGTAACAAACCACAAGGCTTCTTTGTTTTGCTCTTTTCTTTTCTTTTTCTTTTTTTTATAAATCATTTTGGAGGAGAGGAGGGACCAGCTTTCTTATCTGAAACACCTACTGAGTGTAAATGACTTCATTTTCAGGGGTTCACCATTTATTTATTTATTTATTTATTTTCATCTCCATGATTTGGTCACCTGCCAAACTGCCCCAGCAGGGAGTGTTGCTCTCATCTATTACACAACAAACTCCCAACCACGAGTGGTGATGGATAACCCATGCGCGTGGCCATACAAGGCTGTGGCCTCACCATTGTTTATCTCTGAGAGCAGTCATGGGAAGAATACATATATTGAAATCACCCATTCATCCATTTTAGATTGAGATGGTTTGGACATGTACAGAGGAGGGATAGTGAGTATATTGGTAGTAGGATGCTGAGGTTGGAACTACCAGGCAGAAGGCCCAGAGGAAGACCAAAGAGACGATTCATGGATGTGGTGAAGGAGGACATGAAGGTCGTTGGTGTAAGAGAAGAAGATGCAAAGGATAGGGTGAGATGGAGGTAGATGATTCGCTGTGGCGACCACTGAAGGGAAAAGCCGAAAGGAAGAGAAGAAGACTCATTCATCCATTTGCCAAAATGGTTAATCATAGCTGGGTCCCAAGAAGGATGAAGTCTACTTCAGCTCACTCTGCATGAACACCCTGAACAGTTTGCCAGTTGATCACAGGGTGACACATGCACTCCCATTCACACTCACATTCAAGGGCAATTTGGAGCAGCCAATCAGATGAATGTGCATGTCTTTGGACTTTGGGAGGAAACTGGAATACCCAGAAGAAACCCATGCAAACACAGGGAGAACATGGAAGCTCCACACAGAATCCCAAGCTTTATTAACAGTTAATAAATGAGAAGCTGGCCCTTGTTAAAATAGCTTCAATGACTTAAACTGGGACAGCTTCAGTTTTTGTTTTTATTTGAAATCTGAGTCTCAGAATGATGATGTCATCGGGACCCAAATTAACACATACACAATGGAATGTCACCGGACAGTGGTGGCCTGGTGCTACAGGTGCTGGATCACTGATCCCAAGGTTGGGGGTTCAAGCCCCACTCTCAAAGGGTTATCACTACCCCTTCACCCCCCCCCCCATCCCTCCCCAGTGCAGCCAACTGGGTTACCAAAGGCCGACAATGTCTCTCACTGTCTATGTCACTGTCACTATGGTGGGAGGTTCTTGTAAAAGAATCATTGCTGACTTTCGATAAGAGTAGCTACATAGCTGTCAGTGCATTTCCGCCCTGCGATGGCCTGGCTAGCCGTCCAGGGTATACTCTGCCCTTGCCCGGAGTCGGCTGGGATGGGCGCCAGCCTCCCTGCAACCCTAATTAGGATTAAGCAGTTATAGAAAATGAAAGAAGGAACAATGAAATGCCTGTACAGTAAAGCACTCGAACTGCAGAACGTAATTAATTTTAAAGTCAAACACCTCCACGTTAACTTAGGTACTGATGACATCATCATCCTGAGATTCAGTTTTCAAATAATCATCTATACAGTCGTTAATACATCAGCTCAACAGTCTCAGATTTTACACTCAGACAGATTTTAATATATACTTTTGATGAAGATTAACTTCTCATAATGCTGTCTTCTCTGAGTTGATAATCTTCCCAGAGGGAAAATGCTTAATGGTGACCAAATGGAGGCAGTGATTGGCCGAATTTTTAGAGAATATATGAGGACACTGATGCAATGTTCCAGACTCTGTAGTAAATGGTAAAATTATACTGGTGTTAAACATACACAAGAGGAAATTAAAAAATCACAAAAAATAGATGCCCATGCATCATTCAAGGTCTCAAAACATTGTTCCTTTTTGTTATTTTTGACGATACGTTTAATATTTAGGGGAAATAGCAGCAGCAGTAGTTGTACTCGTAGTAAACAATATTAAAAACACTGACTATTAAAAGTTAAACACATTAAACTGGTAACACATATGTCCATCCATCCTCTTATGCTGATTGGACGTCAGGTTGCGGGGCAACGGCTCTAGGAGGGAAACCCAGGCATCCCTTTTCCTGACGACGCTATCACTTCCTGGGGGATTCTATGGCATTTCCAGGTCAGACGAATATATAATCCCTCTCGCGCAGGGGTCACCAACCTTTGTGAAACTCACAGCGACTTTTTGGGTACTAATTAATGTGAAGGGCTACCAGGTCGATACATCGTTCTGAAATAACAAATTTGCTCAATTTACTTTTAATTATATGTTATTATTAATAATTAATGATATTCATCGATGTGAAGATATTGATTTGATTAAAAAAATAGCAAAAAAAAAAAAATAGATGCATCTCAATGGAGAGTGGTGATATGGAGCCGCGAGTCTGGTCTAAAAATAGCAGTGAACAGGCCTACGGGCGACTCACGTTGTGCTTGCGGGTGACCTGGCACCATGTTGGTGCGCCCTGCTCTAGAGCGTTCGGGGTCTACTCCGTGGCTTCTTTCAAGTTGGACATGCTAAGTGAACTTTGAAAGGAAAGCAATCAGGAGGCGGTCTAATCAGATGCCTGAACCACCGCAACTGAATTTTAAATTAAAATACATAAGCACAAATCAGTGTGTAGCACTTTTTACAGTTTATGTTGCTTCAAAGCAGCTTAAAATAATAATAAAAACAAATACATAAAAAAAAACCAAACTGAATTAACAAATTAATGCGGAGACAGTAGCAAAGTAGCAACTCCCCCAACAGACACCTTTCGTAAACAATATACACATGTTTTGTTTTGTTTTTTTATTTCCCCCCATAATTTATTCATAGCTACTGTAAGTCCCACCCATCAAGTATGTCCTTCAGTATCACATGACCACAACCAACCAGGGAGGGGTGTAAGCATTGCCCCGCCGCATGTCATGAGATGATGCCACCCGCCTCTTTATGAACTGTTGCGCATGCGTATGTATGGGATGGTCTAACACACTCAGAGGGAAAGCACTATCTTATACCCTCATACAAATAATCTCACAGATGCCCATGATTGGCTGATGAATGCTGTGAGTGACAGGGAACTGAGCGTATGCCATGCCTTCCTTTCGTGAGTATTCAGACAATTAGCTGCCACGGACTCACGGTCACGGATGGCTGCGGCATTAACTTGGATTTGAACTGGTGATCTCCAGGTTGATAGTCGCGTACCTTGTCGATGCGCCACTCATATTTTTAAACAAACACAATCCTGAGCAGGTATGAGAAGGTTTTATCATTCAATCCAAGTCCTGATACATACCTTTAAGCTAACCTTTGGTCCTGTAAACCTTCCAAACAAACAAACAAACAAAAATCACAATAATGTACCCACTGCTCGCTTCCATTTAAACCACATCTGGAATTCAGTGTTAATTCTGCATTTGTGTTTATTACGTCTATTCAATACTATTTGCATTTACAAACATCACGTTACTCCTTTATTGTTCTGCATGCATGCACTTTCCTTCAACGCTTTTTAAATTTTTTTACTTTTTGTGCCAATCTCACACGAGGATCTTTCATCTCCAGCTGCTGCCAGACTGATGGTGACAACAGGACAGTCGCGATAAGAAAAGGAGGGAACTGTCTGTCCTTCCCGCCACAGGTTTCACAACTCCTGCTCATCTACAGTCTGGCAAGCTGAAACCGAAGTTCTCCACCTCACGTTAACTTTGCTCACAGCTAGAAGGTCCTGGGCTGGATTCACAGTTTGGGTGTTTCTGTGTGGAGTTTACATGTTCTGCCCGTGCTTGTGTGGGTTTCCTCCGGGTACTCGGGTTTCCTCCCACAGTCCAAAAACATGCACAGTGTATTGATTGTTCAGTTCAGTTCATTTTATGAAACTGCTTAATCATAATAAGGGTCACGGGGAGGCTGGCGCCCATCTCAGCCAACTCCGGGCGAGGGCAGAGTATGCCCTGGACAGCTCGCCAGGCCATCGCAGAGCAGAAACACGCTGACGGCTTTGCAGCTACTCTTGTCAGAAGTCAGCAATGGTTTTTTACATGCCTCACACCATAGACAGTGAGAGACATGGCCGGCCTTTGATAACCCAGTTAGCTGCACTGAGGGAACACTGACAACCTTGTGGAGAGTGGGACTCGAACCCCCAACCTTTGCATCAGTGATCCAGTGCCCTATTCCACTCGACCACCACTGCGCTATATATTAATTGGCTGGTCCAAATTGTTTGTAGGTGTGAATGTGAGTATGAGTGTTTGTGAATGCTGGCCCTGCAATGGCCTGGTGAGCTGTCAAGGGTGTACCCCATCCTCATGCGCCATCGGCTGAGCTGGGCGCCAGTCTCCCCGTGACCCTCATTATGATTTAGTGGTTCAGAAAATGAATGAATGAATATTTATACATTACCAAATAGTTTATTTGGATCTGACTGTTGACTGATGTTTAATAAATACCAACATGAGAAGGAGGAGCGGCTCGGCGTGATTGGCATGTCTGCCTCATAGTAGGAAGGACCTGGGTTCTCCAGAGTGGTGCATTGACAAGATTACGAGCTTGAATCCAGGACACAGTGCTGCCCATGACCGGGACGCCATGGAAGCTAATTGGTTTAGCTCTCACCGGCGGGATATACATACGCTCACTTTCCAATCGTCTGACGTCATTCTTACAAGGAGACGGATAGCCGTTTTCCTCCCAATGTCTCAGTTTCTGTCTGGGTGCATGCACAAGAGTTTGTAAAGAGTTACCATTGCATGTCACGGAGGGGACAAGTACATACTTAGGCCCCTCCCTGGTTGGTGGTGGCTGTATGAAATAGAGAAGGCAAATGCTTGATGAGTATGAATTGGATGCAACTCAACATAGGGGAGAACAATGGGACAAATCAAGAGAATACAAATAAATAAATAAATAAGGTAAGGGAAGCCTGCATGTTGACCCTGTGATTGCATAGGTTTCCTCTGGGTAATCTGGTTTCCTCCCATAATTCAAACACATGTATATTTGGTTAATTGGCTCTACCACATTTCCCCTAGGCATGTGAATGAGTGGTTTTGTGTGTGTGTGTGTGTGTGTGTGTGTGTGTGTGTGGTGTGTGTGTGTGTGTGTGTGTGTGTTGGCTAGTGTTGGACTAATAAACTGTTCAGGGTATACCTAAAGTCCAGAGTTGGCTGAGATAGGCTCCAGCCTTCCTGCAATCAAATGGGGTTAATCTGTTCGGCAGATGAGTTAATGAATGAACCTGGAAAGTAGATTAATAAAATATAAAACTGTAAGTAATGCAGACATATGAGACTGTTTGGTTTATCTGAAAAAGAAAGAATGAAGTGTTTTATCTCCTGTCTGGGGAGGAAGAAGTAAGGGAGAAAGGTGCACGGAGCATTTGGGTGACAAACAAGAGATGGGATATCACTGAAGGCTTGGAAAGCACTGATGGAACAATAGTGAATGATATCTTGGGGTCAGGGCAGTTAACCGTGTTTGACAGCCATGCTTACTGGAGCCATCAATGCAGTTGCGCCTGCCTGCTGGAGCTCGAAGGTTTCAAAGCAGCAGCCGACGAAGCGCCAAAAATTTCCCTGTTAGTGCACACTGACAGCCACCCAAATGAAATGTCATGGGCTGCTCACACCATTCCTCTACCTGGATGCATGAGTTAGACACAGCCATCACTTCATCCTCACGATTCTAAGGCTAGCTCATAATCAACTTCCCTATTCGGCACCCGTCCACCTGAGGAAGGGTTGAGACTCTGAGCATTGTGGGAAATCTATACATTTATTTACATTTAAATGAGGAATCATTTAATGTTTTACGACTAGGCAGGGTTACTTTGCTCTGCTGTTCACCAGGCCTACGAGTCGGTATTTTAGATTATTTATAATATTTATAGATAGACCTGATCATGAAAATGGTACATTTTTCAAATACCAAACTTCAAACTTGAATAAATATTTCATGTCCAAGTTCATTTGTGAATCAATGCATCAAAATCTTTAGTACATGCCTGGGAGATAATATCATATCAAAATGTGCACATATGGTGAACACGGTTTTTGAAATAATTCAAATACTCTGAAATAATTCATCTTGTGCTCCCACCAATCACTGATGGATCGGCATTCATGAACTATAGATAATAAAAAATCGTTTAACATGCCAAGCACTATCAATCAGCTCAGTGCAACTATGTATACAGTAATTATCTAAAGCTATTATTGGTGAATAGAAGGCTGTTCATTCCGTCCATGTGACTGACTTTATGAGACTTTTTGAGTTATACTGATAATTCGATGATGGTGCTTCTCCAAGAAATATAATCCCCTATCTCGCAGGCTTTACTGCATATTGGCCTCATACTTAAAAAAAAAAATCGGAAAAAAAGTTGTTGTTTTTTCTCAATCTGAAGAAAATATAAAAGGTCACTGGCGCACGTTTTGGAACCAGTTTCGTGATCAGACCCATATTCTATATACACAACCGGATTCTCTGGAGGTTGTTGGGTATGTGATGATACAGCCGCAGGAAGGCCAACAATGACCCAGGGGTTAAAATCATACTAAATAATTATGGTAAATTTGATTTGCAGAATTATAATTCCAAGATGAGAGAAGTGACCTCGAGCATTTTATGAAATTATGATCATCCAATCTTGCTATATTAATCACATTAATAAGCACAAAAACATTTCTCTTTGGTTTTTAAAGACAATTTTTTGGCTACCAGCCAGAATAGTAAAATATAGTGAAGTGAGAAATGCTCAGTCTTTCTTTCATTCATTCATTCATTCTCCGAACCGATTTGTCCTATGTGGGCTATAGAGGACGCTAAAGTCAATCAGCTAAATCTAGATGAGGGTGGGGTACACCCTGAACAGCTCCCAGTCAATCGCAGGGCCCCACACACACACACACACACACACACACACACACACACACACACACACACACATGCACTTTTTATCCACTTTATCCATGTAGGAATCCTACTGCTTTATCCTACTAGGGATTGAGGGAAGGCTGAAGCTTAAATCAGCCAAATCTGCGCACTGGGTGGTTGGGCGCTGTGTACACCCTGAACAGCTCACCAGTCAATTGCAGAGTCACCAAACGGATGTGCGGGCGCGTGTGCACACACACACACACACACACACACACACACACACACACACACACAGACACACACCTGTTAGATGAAAATTCATGTCTCTGGACTATGGGAGGAAACCAGAGTACCTGGAGGAAACCCACAGAAAATCTGACAAAAACACTCTCGCTAAGTCTGGGACTCGAACCCAGTACCATCTTACAGCGAGGTGATGCCACCGTGCCATCTCTTCATTATATATGTAACATTCATTCATTCATTTTCTGAAGTGTTCATTAAGTTCATTTTCTGAAGTGCTTAATTGTAATTAGGGTCGCGTGGAGGCTCGTGCCCATCTCAGCCAACTCGTGCAAGGGCAGAGCACACCCCAGGCCATCACAGAGCAGAAACACATTAACGGCTATGCAGCTACTCTTAAAGGTCAGTAATGGTTCTTTTACATGAACCTCTCACCACAGACAGTGAGACACAGGGCCGGCCTTCAGTAACCCAATTAGCAGCACTAGGGATTGAGGGGTGGGTGGGATTATTGACAACCTGTTGACAGTGGGGTTTGAACCCCCAACCTTGGCACCAGAAATTACGCACCCTACCCCGACACACAGCCTATATCTTTTAAAAAAAAAAAAAAAAAAAAAAAAAAAAGGAAAAGAAACTTTATTTAGTTGGTTGTTGAGTATTTCATAAGAATTTGGTCTCCAGCGCCGGCGGATTTAAAAGTACAACTAATACATTTTTCCTTTCAAACACAGAACATAAAACATCCAGCAGAGTCACATCTGAAAGAATAACCAGGCATTATCAACCGATATTAATTTAGGCATGTTTCCTCTTGCTCGCTTTTTAAGAGAGTATCATTTATTCATATTTGTGGTGCTCTTGCATTATGAATGTCTCCTAAGTCCGCCAGTCCTGTTTCACAGTATTCGTTTTGCGAAGAATCCTGACAGAGTCTGCTCCATCAAAGAGCCGATCTGAAAGACTCGAGGTAAGCTTGGAAATACTCACATCTAACAGGCTGTTGAAATTTTAAAAAGAGACGGAGACCCTCTGTTGGGACTGGCTGTCAAGTCTGTCTTAATATATGATATGCACAAACAGCCAGAGCTGCGGCACATGGTGGAGACTTGGCTTTCAAAGCTGGAGAACAGCAGGTCCCTGCTTTATTACGCTTCTTGAAGTAACTCGGTACACACAGAATTTACTGTCTCCTCTGAAAAACACATCTTTACTCTAGTCAAAGGGAGATATTTTCACTTGACGTACTTCTCTTTGAGGGTGTCAAAATCGAAATAGATTGTTTTCAAGCCTGCTTTACAGCCCATGAATTATATGTCACATATAATCTTTTGACACCTTCTGGTGTTTAGATGTCAGAAAAGAAAAGAAAAATTGTGTCATGAGATTATCGCTTCTTGTTTATCACCTATAACTAATATTAGTCTCTACTACACGGGAACGGTGCAATCCAATTTGTCCACAGCGTGACGCACACTCTGGATACGGACTAGCGATTAAAAACTACTTATCCTGGTATGATACAGTCATAGGTGCTAAAATGGGAGGGGTGGGGTTTAAAAATGATTTTAATCTTTTTTGTTTGCTTATTGCGATATTTTGTGGGCAGCACGGTGATGTAATAATAGCCACATTCACTCCACAGTGAGAAGGTCCTAGCTTTGAGACCTGGTCTCGGTGAGGACGGTTGCATGCTCTTGTGTTGCTTGCATGGGATTCCTCCAGGAACTCCAATTTCCACCAACCAGTCCAAAGATGTTCACAGTAGCCGTGAATGATTGTGTGTGAGTATGTTAGTCCCGTGATGGACATGCTGAGTACATGGTTCCCACACATTGGGCCAAATGGCATTCAAGCACTTTTCAAGGAAAATATTTTCATTTTCAAGTCGTATTGAAAAGAGCAAAATACAACATTCTTAAAATGTCAACTGCTACATTTTTCGATGTTTTAACTCATTTTGTTTGAAAATATGCAATCATTTTAATAAACTGTAACATGAGGACCGCACAATTTCTTAAATGTAAATATAAATGCACCATAAGGTTTTTTTTCCCTCCAGACTATAAGGCGCACTTAAATCACTTTAGTCGTCAATAGAAACTGAAGGCGTGCCTTATAGTCCGGTGCATAGTCCATCTCACTGACACCGTCAAAACCCAATTGAAGCAAATTAATTCAGAGCTTACCATCATTCCTGGTGGATTAACCAAAAGAACTCCGATCGATAGATACTGGTGTCAACAGGTCATAAGTTAGATGGATCCGGACTTTATGTCCGAAAATACTGGCATTACGGATAAACAGAGATGAAAATGTTGAGGTTCTCTTTGGGAGTAACGAGGATGGATAGGATCAGAAACGAGTACATCAGAGGGACAGCACATGTTAGATGTTTTGGAGACAAAGTCAGAGAGGCTAGATTGAGATGGTTTGGACATGTACAGAGGAGGGATAGTGAGTATATTGGTCGTAGGATTCTGAGGTTGGAACTACCAGGCAGAAGGCCCAGAGGAAGACCAAAGAGAAGATTTATGGATGCGGTGAAGGCGGACATGAAGGTCGTTGGAGTAAGAGTAGAAGATGCAGAGAAAAGGGAGACATGGAGGCAGATCATTTGCTGTGGCGACCCCTGAAGGGAACAGCCGAAAGGAAAAGAAGAAGACTGGCATTACGGATATCGTAGTCAGGTGACTCGCTGAGTGATACATGAGTGGTTTTTCCACTTAATCTCCGTTTCCACCCGCAGGACGCTCATTTGGCTTAATCAGAGTCTCACGTTCATCACCAGGATAAAACACTGCTACAGGGGTCCTCTGTTACAATAGTCCGTTAACGGACCCCCCTCATCTCATTGGCTCTTAAAAGTCTTTACATGTTTTTTCAGTAGGTGACATTTTATTTTATGTGCAACTTTAATGCTCCTCCCCCAGAGCACCAACCGCAATGTTTCTTTCGCATGTCTTGTAATCACTTTTGCTGATGTCGATCCAATCACTGTAGTCTTTGTTTTCCTGCCATTCTGTTTTAAATATACACCGACCGCTCGGCATTGTGGCTGTTGGTACAATACAGTCCTCTAAAGCTTCATTCATTTTCCAAACCACTTAATCCTAATTAGGGTCACAGGGTGGCAGGAGCACATCTCAGCCGACTCTGCTTGAGGGCGGGGTACACCCTAGACAGCTCGCCAGGCCATCATAGGGCCAACACTCACACAACCATTCATACTCCCACTCACCCCTAGGGGTGATTTGGAACAGCCAATTAACCTACTGTGCATGTTTTTCGACTGTGGGAGGAAACCAGAGTACCCGAAGGAAACCCGGGCATGCACGGGGAGAACATGCAAACTCCACACAGAAACGCCCGAGCTAGGAATCAAACCCAGGACCTTCTTGCTGTGAAGCGGACGTGCTAACCATTACGCCATCATGCCACCCTCCTCTTCAGCTATTTTTAAATAAATATTTATTCACTCACGATGAGCGCAAAGGTCGCCTGGGACGCCATTACCAAACTGCTGAAAATGGGATCTGTATGTCGTAAAATAGATCTAGAAGCTTCTAAAATTTTGTGTCGCAAAGCAGAACTTCCAGGAAGATGTGTTATCAGGCGACACTTGACAAACATTGGTTTTCTGTGACTTTATGGTCGAAAAAATACAAAAATTAGCGGTTTGTAATAAAACGTTATACGTTTATTGCAGAGATCAACCCAAAGCTAAAAATCAAGTACTATTCAAGCACGGAGTAAGACAACCATTGGTTTTCAAGGGGTGGCCTGGCAATTCCAGAGCCCTTGAAAGGAATTTATTCTTTTCAAGTATTTTTCAAGGCATTCAAGCCCCAGTATGAACCATGTGTACAGGTCTGTTTGCTGCCAAGGGCAATTGCTGGCTCGTGAGTGACTCCTTGGCTTTATCCAGTCCAACCATATGTGTGTGTGTGTGTGTGTGTGTGTGTGTGTGTGTGTGTGTGTGTGTGTGTGTGTGTGTGTAAGAGATGCCTTGGCTTTCCAATCCACCTCATGGCTTCACCGGGCATAAGCATGGAGAGACAGCCTGCTAATCCAGTGTGTGCGGCTCGGGCCCGGGCTCTGGCATGGTTCTCCAATGCACTTGATTCGAGTGCTCATAGGAGGCTTTTCATCAGCTTATCGCTGGAGAATCTACACTGGCCATGTGTCTGAAACATAATAATTGCACACTCTAAACTGCAGAAATCTTAAGGATGATGATAGACTGAAGAAGAAGCAGCAAGCAAGACATGAAAAGATGCCCCTCCCCTCAAGGCCGACACACCCGTACACAGACACCCACCCACATAATACCCAAATCAACACAACAAAGAAAGAATCATTTCTTTGACCCAACTTTGTTGAACCGGACTCGGTGTACAGGAGGTGCATCATCTCCATTTCTGTTTTCTCAAAAATATCTCACGGACAGCAACTACTGAATGTTCCCACACAGACAGTAAACAGCAAGTCAGTGATCATAGACAGGCTGCTGTAGAACCAGCAGATCTGAGCCCTTACCTTGGCCTCTACAGGCTGAACCGTGATATACGAGGCACCGACTAAGCAATAATTCCCTCACGCCATAAAGACAGTTGGATAAGTCAGTCTCTTCCCCAATCTGGAGATGCTGAGAACAAACTGACACTCTTGGGCTGCCCAGACAAGCGCCGTAGCCATGCAGGGAACAGGCCAAGTGTGCCCCATGCTGTGATTATCCATGCTCGCCTGGTAAGAAGCCAGAGCCACCTTCAATTAGCACCCCGCCCCAAATCACAGCGAACAGCTTCGTTTAAATAGTAGACCAACAGTGCTCTGTCGGAAACCTCGCCAAGATAAACTTCCCTCTCAGCAGACACTCTATGGCAACATTACGGTATCATTTAGCAAAAAATAAAAAAAAGAAAAGAAATAAGACCATTTTTTCGAAAAGCCGAGGAGCGAAACTCTGTTGCATTTGTCCGAATGCAGTTTATAAATACATGGTCTGCCGTTGCCTCTGCCGGCAGCAATGGATGAATATTCACTGTTGAATATCCATTCATTCATTTTCTGAACCACTTAATCCTAATTGGGTCACAGGGAGGCTGGTGCCCATCTCAGCCGACTTCGGGCGAGGGTGGGGTACACCCTGGATAGTTCATCAGGCCATCGCAGGGCTGACACTCGCACAACCATTCATACTTACACTGAGGGGTGATTTGGAACAGCCAGTTAACCAACTGTGCATGTTTTTGGACTGTCGGAGGAAACCGTAGTACCTGGAGGAAACCCAGGCAAGCACTGGGAGAACATGCAAACTCCACACAGAAACGCCCGAGCTGGGTATCGAACCCAGGACCTTCTTGATGTGAGGCAGACGTGCTAACTAATAGGCCACCGTGCTGCCTATTGATTAATATGAGAATTATAAAAAATAAATAAATAAAGAGCATGAAGAGAACATTGCAATGTTATTACTTGTTCCTGGAAATGGTTTTGAAAGTCAGAGATAGAACCTGTACTGTTAATTCCAGAAAGAAACCGGGCTTTTTTTTTTTTTTTTTTTTTTTTTTTTTTTTTTTTTTTTTTAATAAGCGTTTGCGCTTTCTGTGGCATCTGCAAACGAGACATTTGGGAACATTTTATCCAAAGAGTCTTATTGATGGAATTCCCCTTTTTAAAAGAGAGCGAGCGAGCATGAGAGAGAGACAGAGAGCGAGTGTGTGTGAGAGAGAGAGAGAGAGAGAGAGAGAGAGAGAGAGAGAGAGAGAGAGGGAGGTCATGCTAATGTTGAGATCACGTCACTCCTACATAAACATACGCAATTCTCCGAGGTAGAGGCATCATGTAAGGCAAAGTCCGTTGGGCTTTTCACACCCGAGCCTAGTGGTTCATCAGGTCGGTGCTTATCCCTGGTTTCCGTAGCGTGAAGCTACTAGGAGTTCAACTCCACCTGGATGGGGCGCTAGTCCATCGCAGGTTATCTTCCCAGTATATTGTACTGGTTCCCATTTATACTGCTGGGTGAACAGAGGCATACTTGTAATTAAGACCTTGCCCAGGGGTCCTAGCACAGTCGGGTTCTCACAGGGATTCACATACATAACCTCCTGATCATGAGCGCCGCACCCTAACCACTACACCACCGGCCACATCAGAGGCATCATTTACCATCTATGTACCATCCTTTTCTTGCAGATAGTCTATGGGAGGAGTATTAGATTGAGATGGTTTGGACATGTACAGAGGAGGGAAAGTGAGTATATTGGCAGTAGGATGCTGAGGTTGGAACTACCAGGCAGAAGGCCTCGAGAAAGACCAAAGAAGAGATTTATGAATGTGGTGAAGGAAGACATGAAGGTCGTTGGAGTCAGAAAAGAAGATGCAGAGGACAGGGTGAGATGGAGGCGGATGATTTGCTGTGGCGACCCCTGAAGGGAGCAGCCGAAAGTAAAAGAAGAAGAAGTCTACGGGAGGAGTATCTGTTCTAGAAGTATGTACGGAAATCAATAACCTTCCGACTGTTATCCAATCAGCAGCATCATTTTAGTTGTTATTTTAGCAGTGGTGGCTCACTGGTTGAGGCTGTGGATTACTGATCTGAAGGTTGGCGGTTCAAGTTCTAGTACCATCAACCATCACTGTTGGGCCCTTGAGCAAGGCCCTTACCACTGAATTGCTCAGTTGTATAAAATTGATGAATGTTAGTCACTCTGGATAAGACAGTTGCAGGGACTCGGCCTACTCAAGTGGAAGGCTGGGGTCCACCCCGGGCAGCTTGGCAGGCCATCGCAGGGAAATACACACTTCCATTTACACTCACACTGACAACTTGGGGTGATTTGGAACAACTAATGATCTCACTGTTCATGGTTCTGTACTATGAGAGAAGACCAGAGTGGCCGCAAGCACGGGGAGCTCTTCATAGAAGCAACCGAGCCTGGGAATCGAACCCGGACCTTCCTTGCTGTGAGACGGAGGTGCTAACCAGTACGCCACCATAGTGTTGTCTCCTAAAATGATCGAATCATAATGAAGGAATGATACCATTCGTTTACTCCTGAACAAAAGTCTTAATGACCACTTCACTCGGCACCATAATATGAACAAACATCGCTGGCTTTTTTATTTCTCCTGAAATCGTATGCCGTCTTCTGTTTTTTTTTTAATTTGATCTCAGACTTTTCCACTTTCTTTGAATCAGTGTCGCACTGACGAGTTATAACGCATCCACACGATTGTTCCTATACAGTCATGCAGTCTTCTTATTGTTACTGTAAACAAGACGTACAACAAATGAATAAGAGATACTCATCCCATGATCCAGGATGGCTTTGCAAGGAAAACTTTGTACACACACACACACACACACACACACACACACACACACGTATATATATATATATATATGTATAGGGCAGTAAAAGCCTCATCATTAGTGAAGCGGTCTTGGGATGGAAAAATCCCTCAGTGGGCCGGAAAACTGTGTGGCAATGGGGAGGAAGGGGGGGGGGGGGTGTAACACACCTTCGCTTCCTTCAACTCACAGCTGAAGCGCCCTTGAGCAAGGCACCTATCCTCCAACTGTCCTCCAGGCGCCCCTGAACGTGTGTGGCAACCCACTGCTCTGAGTACGTATATGTGTGCATGTGCGCTCAGTGTTTATGTGCGTGTTGTGGTTGTGGCTAGGTTTAAAGCAGAATCATTAAATTCCCTTTCGGGATTAATACAGTACAGCAAACACACACACACACACACACACACACACACACACACACACACACACACACACATCTTTTCCTTTCGGCTGTTCCCTTTCAGGGGTTGCCACAGCGAATCATTTGCCTCCATCTTCATGGAAGTCAGAGCAATGCATATTTGATATGGCAGAGATTTTTATGTCAGATGCCCTTCCTGACAAAACCCAAGGGGCAGAAGCACGCTGACGGCTATGCAGCCTACTCTTGACGAGAGTCACCAATGGTTCTTTTACATGAACCTTTCACCATAGACAGTGAGGGACATGGCTGGCCTCCGATTACCTAGTTTGCTGCTCTGGGAGAACAGTGACAACCTTGTGGAGAGTGGGACTCGAAATCCCAACCCTAGGATCAGCACCTTTTACCACCATGCCACCACAGGACCCCCCCCCCCCCATATAAACTATATACTCGATATACCCCCATATATATACTAGGACCGCCTGTGTGTGTCCTCGAGTTATGAATGAGTTCCATTCCTATGATGCGTCGTAACTTGTAATTATGTGTAAGTTGGATTTTTACCCCTAAATACCCCCTAAATATTTAAATAACTATCCAAATACATGTATTATACTTCATATTAATGGGAAAACAGTACAGACAATTAAAATACACATTTCAATTAAAATAAATTTCCTAAAATTTTTGTCTCAGGATACAAAACAAGTTCACATTACAAAAGCGCCATCTTAAAAATTCAAACGCGCCATTCAAACATTCAAACAATGCAAGAGCTGCTCTCCAATCAATGACGTTCAAACATCCCGCCCCGCAGGCCAGCCATTGGCTAACAACTGAGCTGTTGTTCATGCCGCCTTCACTCAAGCGCCATCTTGGACAGCTCCACCTGACACCATCTTGACTTGACGCCATCTTGAACGCCATCTTGGACTTCATTGCCTAGGAGGAATGATGCATCGACCTCACACTGCCTATTATAGAGCTGAATTCACCATGATGATTTTCGTGTAAAGGACAGAGTTACTGTTGTTTTATGCTTTATTTCTTGACTCAGGCTTTTAACCTTCCATAAATATTTGTAAGATTATAACCCTGCTAAGAAGACATGGTCCACACGTGAGTGAACACACACACACACACACACACACACACACACACACACACACACACACACACACACAGTGAGAAGAAGAAACAGGCTTGAGTGATATCACAAAGGAATATGGCCAAACCCGTCTACTATTGGTACGATATTGAAGCAGAAGGAGGCCTTAAAAGGTATACTTTTATTATTTTAAAGGGTTTAGGGGTAGTAATGGGGGCCTTGGAACGAATCAGGCCTTTTACATGTAAAATGCGACTCTACTTACGAAAAAATCAGGTTACGAAACCACTTCTCGAACGGATTAATTTCGTAAGGTGAGGTACCACTGTACAATTAGTGGCATCGTAAAGTCGAAGCATTGTAAGTCGAGGACCGCCTATGCATACACAGTATATATATATATATATATATATATATATATATATATATATATATGTCTGTCTTCCTTTCGGCTTTTTCCCTTTTACTCAGGAGTCGCCACAGCGAATCATCTGATTCACACATTTGATTTGGCAGAGGTTTTTACGTCGGATGCCCTTCCTGTCACAACCCTTTTTAGCAAGGGACAGAAACACGCTGACGACTTTGCAGCTACTCTTTACGAAAGTCAGCAATGGTTCTTTTACATGAACCTCTCACCATAGACAGTGAGAGACATGGCCCGCCTTTGATAACCCAGTTAGCTGCACTGGGGGGGACAGTGACAACCTTGTGGAGAGTGGGACTCGAACCCCCAAACTTTGGATCAGCGATCCAGCGCCCTATACCACTAGACCACCACTGCCCCATATATATATATATATATATATATATATATATATATATATATACTAGTATCTTCAGTGCATCGTAATTTTAAAAAAATAAATCAATAACTATTCATCAAATTAAAAAATAAGGAAATTAAGGAAGAATAGGGGAAAAGGTATGGAAAAAGTCACAAAAACAAGGCCAATTATGCATAACCCCCAAAAAAAAAAAAAAAAAAAAACCTAAAGAAACAAAAAAACAACCCGCAGTCTTACATTAAAATTGGATACATTGTTACATCTGTATGTGCAAATGGATGTATACATGTAGGTATGTATGTAGGTATGTCGTCGTCTTCTCGTGCAATGCCATCTGCATGTGTGTGTGTGTACAGATGCTCCCCCGATTACTAACGAGTTAGGTTCCAAACAGCCGTTCTTAGATGAATTTGTTTGTAAGTCGTTACAGGGCATTCTTTAGAGGGGGACTTATCTTTAAACCTTGTATAAGTTATCTATACAAGTTTGTACTCTCTACGATCTCTCTCTCTCTCTCTCTCTCTCTCTCTCTCTACATAATCATCTGAACATTATCATTATGTCCCATGTTTTAACTCCTGGTTCCTCTCAAGCACAGCACAGCAGGTCTGATCACATTTACACAGAGTTTGACTCTTATCCAGTTCATTACAATCCTGGAGTAAATTTGTTTCTTCTTTGAAACTTTTGGCAGGAGTTCAGAAATGTATCGGATTTGCTTCTCTTCCACGCCCCCCTCTGCTGGAGCCTACTATTAAGTGTACCTCAGGATAATGTTTAATTATATTTCATACTTATATTTATGATATATCTTCCTATAGATTTTATTCCATTTCTATTTCATCAATTTCATTTCACTTTCACTTTCGACCTCGGTCTCCGGATATTTGCATAAAGGATTGTAAGTTGGGGAGCGTCTGTATTTATATTTTATTTACATCTCATGTTATTTTTTTAATGTTTAATTGTTATTATAAGCATTTATAGCATTGGATATGTATTTATTGATATTATATACACATATACATGTACGTATACGTCAGTCGGAGGGGTTGGGGTGGGGATCCTACTTTGCGGATTTCGATGGTCGCGTGGGGATCTCGGGCCCAATTAACCGCGGAAAATGAGGGATCCCTGTGTGTGTATATATATATATATATATATATATATATATATATATATATATATATATATATATATATATATATATATATATATATATATATATATATATATATATATATATATATATATATATATATATATGGCGGCACGGTGGCGTAGTGGTTAGCACATCCGCCTCACAGCAAGAAGGCCCGGGTTCGATTCACGGCCTGGGCGTTTCTGTGTGGAGTTTGCATGTTCTCCCCGTGCTTGTGCGGGTTTCCTCTGGGTGCTCCGGTTTCCCCCGCAATCCAAAGACGTGCACTGTAGGTTAATTGGCCGTTCTAAATTGACCGTAGTTTCTCTCCTGCAGCGGCACTGGAACCCAGTCGTATCGGCACCTGCCTTTCCATTGGATCCTTCCGGTGGCGCCGAGACAGGGGGGGACTTGCTGCTTGGGTAACAGCCTGTCCCTCATTACTCCCTACCCAGGCTCTGTGCACTGGGGAGTATCACCAGTCGGGATACTGGCCAGAGCGCAGCCATAGTCCTTCGGGACTGACGGAGGCCTACGCTCTATATATATATATATATATATATATATATATATATAGCCTGCAAGAACAATCCTGTATTTATATGGAATCTGTCTGGTCCTTCCCTTTTAATGAAATAAACAAACACACACACACACACACACACACGCACACACAGAAAGTGTGTGTGTGTGTGTGTGTGTGCGTGTGTGTGTGTGTGTGTGAGAGAGAGAGAGAGAGAGAGAGAGAGAGAGAGACATAAAACATGAGCGATGCTGAGTCAGGGCTGCCAGAGCCATTATACCTGATTGACTCTCAGAGCTCTTATGATATGAGTGAGCTGATAGTCACCCTTTAACAGGCTTGGCTGATGGAAGAGCCACACCACTTGTGTTTTTGTGACTGTATTCACCATTGACCTTGTTGCAAAGACATGTAATAGATTTAATAGATACTTCGTATAGACAGTATTCCAAGCTCAACAATTTAAACATTACAACAATTTCAAAATCTGAAAAAAAAAAAAAAAAAAAATCAGTGCAGGATATCAATGATAGGACAGCAAGCAACAAAACACTCAGCTTTAACAAGGGTAGAGAGCTTGCTGGCAGGAGATAAGTGCTCTCCGTATTCTGCTCCTCCCTCAGCCTCAGTCTTTCTCATGGCACAGCCAAAAGTGCTGGAGCCCTACCTTGCAATGTTTCCCATAAATTTGCATTCATTGGCAATAAGACAAGGCTGGAAACTGCTGGAAGTTTGAACAGCGAGTTTTTTGGCTCCTTTAGCATGCTCTGGGGATATGCTCAGCTCGGGGGTCCCAACTGTTTAAACAGGGTTCTTTGCCATGTAAACGTGAGAGCTCTGTCTACAGAGGCAAAAACAACAACGCCAGAACAGAAATAAAGAAAGCAAGCCAGCAACTCTAACAACCGTCTAACAACCAATCAGCAATACACAATCATCGACCTCAGAGATTCCACATAGAGAAGGGGAGGGGAGGGTTGCATGGGTTCATTTCATATGAGTGGAGAAAAGTTTGCGAAATACTTAAAAGCCATTAATATCGTGTTGTGCATTATTGGTTGGTGGCTCGAGGTTACCTGATTTGATCTTGAGCAAAGGTCTCCCTTGGGGTTTCCAGATTCCTTTCTCATTCCAGAAAAGCAAGTCAGGATGTAGGTTCCCTATTGTTAAATTGCCCCTAGGTGTGTGTGTGTGTGTGTGTGTGTGTGTGTGTGTGTGTGTGTGTATGCGTTTAGTCTCGGTAATCATAACTTTATGAAAATCTAGTTACACAGTCACAATATAGGGGCTTGTCTTCCAATGCACAAGTCCCCATGAAGTAAATGACTCATGTTGTAAGGTCAGGGTTAGGATTAGGTAAGTAGTGGTTATGGTTAAAGTGAGGTCCAATGTATTTTCCCCTGAAATGAAGGAAACCAGACTATGTGTGTGTGTGTGTGTGTGTGTGTGTGTGTGTGCCTGTGTGTGTCTGTGTGTATGCGTGCGCCAAATGATTGACATTTCATACAAGATGTATTTCTGTGTATTTTGACCCTGCCTGGGATAAGGTCTTGGTAAACTGAGGTAGTTTTTTTTTTTTTTTTTTTTTTTTCCCCTCAACACCACAGAACTCACATTATCATTAGGAGTCCAGAGGCTTGATGCAGAGTGTGTTCGGCCTAAGTCAACATAAAATAGTAAAGTAACTACATAAATAAATGAAGCACAAAAGTGGGGCGCTCATAGAGTTAACTTGGTCTAGTTATAATGAAACAAAATTTATAATGAAATTTCAGATGATAATTTGGGAATGTTTGCTCGGATGTTTGGTTTCAAAATTTGGTTTGTCCTACAGGTACTTCACCTGGGGTTGGTGCATGCTAAAATCTATGCATAATTAATGAGCCAGCCGGACTTCATTTTTTTCAGTCAACAGTTTTGATTTTGATCTGAGGAAGAAAGTGATCAAATCTATTATACACATTCCTTATGAATGTGGATTATAAGCAAGACAGGAGCTTTGGATGCTCTTCTACTTTAGATCCTGACACATAGTGAGGCATGAGCTATCTGAATGGGTGGTGTCCTTCTGTCTGTTGATCTGCTGTCTGACACACTTTTTTTTTTTTTTTTTTTTTTTTTTCCGGATGAGAATGCACACTTAGATTTTGATGAAATCTGGCATGCAGATTTGTCTTATGGATGTCACCTGGGATTACTGCATACCAAAAATTCTTGCTTAATTAATGTGCCAGCTGGAATTATTATTATTATTATTATTATTATTATTATTATTATTATTATTATTATAGCCGTTCCCTTCTTTTCTTTTATTGTTTATTAATTTATACTATTTATGTATCTATTTATTTCTTTACTTATATAATATATATGTATGTGTGTATGTTTGTATTTGTATCTATTTTTGCACCCCCTACTGATGGTACCTCAAGAGCCTGTAACAGTGAATTTCTCCATTGTGAGATTAATAAAGCTGTATCTTATCTTATCTTATTTTATCTTATTATTTTTTTAAATACACTTTTGATTTTGGTTTAACCCTTAGAAGTCACTCAACATACTGGTGCGTCCAAATTATATGATCGAATTAAAATACCATGACAAGAAAACAGTTTTACTGAGTCTCAGTTTCAAGCGGTGTCAGAATTGCAAGCTCAAAGCTATACACCAATTTTCAAATTGTGCTGATAGGCCAATTTGAGTCAGAGTTCAATTTAATTTCAATTTAATTTCAATTCAATTTAAATTGTGAAATTATTAACTTCCTGTGATGGCAGTTTTCAAGGCGTGATGTCAGCAAAAAAACTCACAGGCAGGTAAATGCTCCAATCACGTGGAGAAAAGCAATAGTAACACCTTGGAAGTCGTCAATCAAGAATTATCGAGGTCTGTCCGAGATTTAATTCCAAAGGTGGATATATCTTGGTAATTCTCGGTCGGTTGACAAAATGTCAGTGCTAAATTTGTACATAAAGTTTTAAATTTACAATTTATATTTGATTTTACATTTACAAAATAATAATAAAAAAGTAAAAATAACAACTTTTTTCTACCTGTATTTTGTATTTTTTGCATTAGAGTAACCCCGCCCCTTCCCATAAATCCTGAAAATCTGCGAATTATTGACGCGGTTTTAAAACCCTATGTATGATATTTCATGCGCTAAAATATGCTTGTTAAACACATTCTATATCCAGTCTTACTCATTAATACAGTAATCATGCAGTAAAATGCAGTAATGATTCAGAAAAAAGTTTTTAATTTTGTACTGTGATAATATTTATGAATAAATAAAGCGCTTTGGCTCCTTACCAGAAGCTAGAGACGATGCGGGGCGTTTCAGTGACATCATAGGGCTTAAATAATTATTAAAAACACACTAAAAAAAATGTACTTCGCAATTGAAGCAATCATGTTGATAACTTGTACGGAAGGAGAGTGTACACATCATCTGCAACCAATCAGCAGGAGGGAGAAACAAAAGCTTTCAGCCATTGGCTAAATTTGAATCACATGCCAGTAACTTCCGAGGCGGCTGCTAATCTGCGAGTATGTGGGGCTGTGACTGGTGAACCGCGAATGGGCGGGGCTACTGTATATCCAATATGTTAACATGTAATGTCAAAACAAAACAAAAAAAATAACTATATGGCCACACAGGGGAGGCTGTGCTGAAAAAAAACAAACAGAAAACAAAACAAAAATACACCAAACAAAGCAAGGTGAGCATTTTTTAAGCTAAAATATAAAGGTAAAGTCAAAAGTAGTCAAAAACAGCTAATTATAACCTTGACTCCAAAGGGTTGGTTAAGATATAGAGCAGGGGTGGCGAACACGCGGCTCTCGATCTGCACGCGGCTCTTGATCAATAAGAATGTGGCTCTTTGCCTCTTATCAGATTTCTATATACTGTGTCTCTTTGCCTCTTTTCGTGTTTTTTTTTTTTTTTTTTTAATCTTAAAACACACTTAAATCTTTCAAAGATTATTAAAAACAAAAAATAAATAATATTTTAAAATAATTTTGACAGGTTGGGTGTTTTTTTATGCCGCGTCTGACACATAAGTGACCGCCAATCATCTGCACGGATGACGTCTAATGCTGGGAAATTAAGTGAACATTTCCTTTGCATGCAGGCTTACCCTCTTTGTCAAAATCGCAAAATCCAAAGCTAAACGAAAATATGAAGATGAACACAGGACATTTCTGGGAGAATGGGAAGATGCTTACTTTTTCATTGAACGGAATGGCAAATCGCTCTGTTTATTTTGCAGTACCACGATATCACATTTCAAGGATTTAGCAACTCCATGATAATATTGACACGGAATTCTCCAAAGGTAAAAAACACCTGACTCAACATGATTGGGTGTATATTTCAATATTCATCAATTTATATTATACAGGCCACATCTATGTATCTGAAGTGTGTTTGGTAGTTGTGTGTGTCAGAGCAATGCGTATGCGTGCATGTGTGTGTGTGTGTGTGTGTGTGTGTGTGTGTGTGTGTGTCTGTCTTGGCAGGTCATCACGTGGTGTGGCTCTTTAACTCTCACAGTTAAAAAGTTTGGCTCTGTGTGTCTAACTTTTTCGCCACCCCGGCTATAGAGTAACTTTAAAATACATTCCTGAGCTTTGGACCACTGTGGTCTAGTTCTGTTATTGTAAACAGAAACAGAACCACATCATGAGCAGGACTGAGTGAATAATAAGAGATACTAAGCCACCCGTATAATGACAGTTGGAAGTTACTCATTTGCGGAAATTTTAAAGAGTTTCAAGATGTTGATTAATTTGAAGATTTATCAGGTGGTATGAAGCAAAGGCAGTGTGGAGAAATTGTAAAGCACACAACATGATAGTTTGGGTCTCTGAAGGTGATGGGAAAAAAAAGTCAATATATGTGTGTCCTAGCCTCAGAATTAATAACTAAAACAGTCATTATGTTCCTCTTATATTATGGCAGCCATAAATCTTCTCTCCAGGGAGACAGTCCTTTCTTTCGGTCAATTATTTTTCATGTACATCGACAGTGCAGGGTAGAGGTCAGAGCGTAGCTGAAAGGGAAGCACGGCCTTGGCAGAAGTATAAAATAAAACAATTTTTACAGCAGAGTTGAAATATGTGATTGAAGCAAAGGTAGGGAAGGAGGAGAAGACTGGCGCTTCTCTCAGCCAGGCTCCGGTTTCCTCCCACCGTCCAAAAGCATGCACAGTAGGCTAATTGGCTGTTCCAAATCGCCCCTGGGTGAGAGTGTGAGTATGAACGGCTGTGTGAGTGTTGGCCCTGCAATGGCTTGGTGAACCATCGAGGGTGTACTCCGCCCTCGCCCAGAGTCGGCTGAGATGGGCACCGGCCTCCCCGTGGATTAAGCGGCTCGGAAAATGAATGAATGAATGTTCTTCTGGTGCTTGCATGGGTATCCTCCAGGTTCCTCTCACAACCCATAGACATGCACATTAGGTTAATTGGTTGTTTCCCCTATTTGTGACTGTGAATGGTTTTGTGTGTGTCTGTGTACTAACCCTGGCAACCCATACAGGGTGTACCACACCTTCCTCAAGAGTCGGCAGAGATAGGCACCAGGCAATTCGGCAAATAAATGAAGGAATGTTTGTTTTTTAAGTTTTGTAATAATTTTGTGACATACACAGCACACTGAGATTAGCGATGATGTTGTGGTCTGAGCAAGCATCCTTCTTATTTCTAGATGTAAGCATGCAAGTAAACAGGCCAAAAAAGAAAAGGGAGGGGCAGTGCCGACTCCAGCGACTAAATCAGCTTATATCACTTATAGCTGCATTAAGCTCTTGAGTAAATAAGGCTTTTCTGTTAAAGTCTACATCCCGCATGTCTTACTCTACACTGGCAAAGAAGGGCAGGACGCTGTACTTTCCCATGAACCTGTATACATTTAGTGTGATAATCCAGCATGTGAAACATTTCGTAGCAAGGAACAGGAACGCCAGGGGATCAATGGACACAAGTGATGCAAGGATTAACACGCAATAGGTGAAGACATTAGGGTAATTCAATGATGTCGGATAACTGAGTGTCAAACAACAAGGAAAAGTACAGTGGTACCTTGACTTACTGTCTTTTATAACAAATTTTCCATGATATGAGCTTCGAACCCACCAAAAATCTGCCCCATCCAATGAGCAAAATTTTGATTTATGAACTCTGCTGGGGAAATGGCTTTTCCAGGCCAATTCTTCTTCTTCTTTTCCTTTCGGTTGTTCCCTTCAGGGGTCGCCACAGCAAATTACCTGCCTCCATCTCTCCCTATCCTCTGCATCTTCTACTCTTACTCCAACGACCTTCGTGTCCGCCTTCACCACATCCATAAATCTTCTCTTTGGTCTTCCTCTGGGCCTTTTGCCTGGTAGTTCCAACCTCAGCATCCTACTACCAATATACTTACTATCCCTCCTCTGTACATGTCCAAACCATCTCAATCTAGCCTCTCTGACTTTGTCTCCAAAACATCTAACATGTGCTGTCCCTCTGATGTACTCGTTTCTGATCCTATCCATCCTCGTTACTCCCAAAGAGAACCTCAACATTTTCATCTCTGCTACCTCCAGCTCAGCCTCATGTCTTTTCCCCAGGGCCACTGTTTCTAAACCATACAACATCGTTGGCCTCATCACCGTCTTGTACACTTTTCCCTTCATTCTTGCCGATACTCTCCTATCATACTCTCCTATCACACATCACACCGGACACTTTTCTCCATCCATTCCAACCTGCCTGCACGCGCTTCTTCACCTCTTTTCCACACTCTCCATTGCTCTGGATTTTTGAGCCTAAGTACTTAAAATCCTCCACCTTCTTTATCTCTGCCCCCTGTAACCTCAAAGTTCCTCTTGGGTCCTTGTCGTTCACACACATGTATTCCGTCTTACTGGGACTAACCTTCAATCCCCTCCTTTCCAGGGCATACCTCCACCTCTCTAGATTTTCCTCCACTTGTTCTCTGCTCTCACTACAGATCACGATGTCATCTGCAAACATCATAGTCCATGGAGATTCTTGTCTAACCTCGTCTGTCAGCCTGTCCATCACCATAGCAAACAAGAAGGGGCTGAGAGCTGACCCTTGATGCAGTCCCACCTCCACCTTGAACTCTTCTGTCACACCAACAGCACACCTCACCACTGTCTTACATCTCTCATACATGTCCTGCACCACTCTAACATACTTCTCTGTCACTCCAGACTTCCTCATACAATACCACAGTTCTTCTCTCGGCACCCTGTCATATGCTTTCTCCAGATCCACAAAGGCACAATGCAGCTCCTTCTGACCTTCTCTGTACTTCTCTATTAACATCCTCAAAGCAAACACTGCATCTGTGGTGCTCTTTCTTGGCATGAAACCAAACTGTTGTTCACAAATGCTGACCTCTGCTCTTAGTCTTGCTTCCACTATTCTTTCCCATAGCTTCATTGTATGGCTCATCAACTTTATCCCTCTGTAGTTGCCACAACTCTGTACATCTCCTTTGTTCTTATAAATGGGCACAAGCACACTTCTCCTCCATTCCTCTGGCATCTGCTCACTTTCTAAGACCTTGTTGAATATTCTTGTCAGAAAATCTACTGCTACCTCCCCTAGACACTTCCATACCTCAACTGGTCTGTCATCAGGGCCAACTGCCTTTTCACTCTTCATCCTCTTCAATGCCCTCCTCACTTCTCCCTTACTAATCTTTGCTACTTCCTGCTCCTCAACGGTCACCCCTTCTACTCTTTTTTCTGTCTCATTTTCCTCATTCATCAGCTCTTCAAAGTACTCTTTCCATCTTCCCAAGCACACTTCTGTCATCAGTCAATACATTTCCCTCTCTGTTCTTTATCACTCTAACTTGCTGCACGTCTTTCCCATCTCTATTTCTCTGCTGTGCTACCTGTATAAATCATTTTCTCCCTCCTTACTGTTCAACCTATCATACAAGTCATCATACGCCCTCTGTTTGGCCTTTGACAAAGCTACCTTCGCCTTACGCTGTGTCTCCCTGTACTCCTGTTTACTCTCTTCGGTCCTCTCAATGTCCCACCTCTTCTTGGCTAACCTCTTCTTTTGTACACACTCCTGCACTTCCTCATTCCACCACCAAGTTTCCTTATCTACTTTCCTTCCAGAGGACACACCAAGTACTCTCCTACCGGTCTCCCTGATCACATTGGCTGTGGTTGTCCAGTCATCTGGAAGCACTTCCTGACTACCCAAAGCCTGTTTCAACTCCTCCTTGAAGAAAACACGACACTCTTCCTTTTTCAGCTTACACCACTTTGTCTTTTTCACCTTTCTCACCATCAGTGTCATCCTGCACACCACCATCCTATGCTGTTTGGCAACACTCTCACCCACTACTACTTTGCAGTCACTGACTTCCTTGACTGACTCCAGGCCAATTAGCCTCGTATACTTCCGCATGTATTCCTCCGCATTCCGAGAACGCCTTGTGCAGTGCTTCTCAATTATTTTTGTGATGCTCCCTCTCGGAAGAAACTCCTCCCCCCAGCACGCAACTATAAATAGTGTTTATTTATTAAATTTGTAAGACAAGGTACCACTGTACTGATATACTAACAATAACAGCAATAGCCTTTGAAAACCATCATCATTCATAGAATGGTGAAATATGAAATCTGCCAAACGAACACAAACCTATACAGAAACTCTTGAAAAAAATACATAGTGGCCAGATAATCTTTATAAATCCTTTTGGTAGGGCATGCTAACAAATTAGTGGTTAATCTTTGCCAACTTCACTGTACTCTTGATGCTTTCTTCCCTGAAAGGTTAATTGCTAGGGGGAGAGTCACTGTGAGTCACGTATTATGTATTACGAAGTGACATTTGTGGCTTCTTCTCGAGTCGGGCGAGAACGTAAGGCATCCGAATGGTGTAAAGAAGAAAGAGAAAGAGCAGGAAAGGAAAACAGACCATTATTTTTTCTCTCGAATACATCCCATCTGACCGAGAGATGAGGAAAATACATGGTGCAGCTAAGGGAAGGGTGGGTGTAAGATGGAATGGAGTGAAGAGAATGAGAAGGCAGAAGAGAAATACTGGCAGCCGCTTGGGGGCCAGTAATGTCTGATCTCCATCTCTGAGTGCTGTGATTAGCCCTGGCTTGCTGTGAAAGACTGCATCTCTACTGTAGGAGAAATACGGATCCTGGGTTTGAGACTAATGGGACAACATGGGTGACAAGATTGCAAATGATTATAAATTCACATGTCCGGAGAGGAGTTAAAGGGGCTGTGCAAGGGGTTGTGTACTGTACAGGAAAAGGGACTGTACTGTGGCAATTTTTCTTCAGCGTGAAGCTGGTATGCTTGTCTTTCCACAGTCCACAAGTGTGTGCTCAGTCCTAGTTACCCTTCACGTGAGTTATATATTACTCACGGTATTATTACTAGACATTTGGCAGCTTCGCGAAATTGCGCTAACATAAAGTATTATTATGATACTCATTACATTTACATAAACAATGATTTTACAATAAGTCTTACGCCAGGATCTAATTAGATAATTAGACATTCAACTTCGTCTTTAAGTCAGACAGAGCAAAGCATGTGCCTGAAGACTCGGAACAGAGATGTTTTTAATTTGGGATTTTGCCACTAATGACATAGTAACTGATGGCATGATAGAGCTAATGTTGTTAGCATTATTAGCATAAACACAGCATTCAGGTAAAGTACCTAGCAATAGTATTACTCAACAACAGCAATACAATCTGACATCATATATGCCGGTTGGGGTCATGTGGAAAGTCAGCGAAAGCATGTGTTCGCTCCGCCAATCATTTGAAGAAAGTAGCCGAAATAACCTTAATAGGTTAAGTAAGCTTAGAAAAATGGGGCCGGTGGTGTAGTGGTTAGGGTGCCGCGCTCATGATCGGGAGGTTGCGTGTTCAAATCCCAGTTTAACCCCCACTGTGCCAAGACCCCAAGGCAAGGTCTTAACCACAAGTGTGCCTCTGTTCACCCAGCAGTATAAATGGGAACCAGTACAATATACCGAGAAAGTAACCTGTGATGGACTAGCGTCCCATCCAGGAGGAGTTGAACTCCTGGTCGCTTCACGCTATGGAAACCGGGGATAAGCACCGGCCTGATGAGCCACTAGGCTCGGGTGTAAAAAGCCCAAGCTTAGACAAAACAGCCATTTTTCATTCATTGATTAATTTTCTGAACTGCTTAAGTTTTAATTAGGGTCGTGGGGAGGCTGTCACCCGTCTCAGCCGACTTCGAGTGATGGCAGAGTACACGCTGGACAGCTCACCAGGGCAGAAACACACTGAGGGCGACCCACTGGCCTTACTCTTTATGAACGACAGCATTAGTTCCTTTACATGAGTCTCCCCACAGACAGTGAGAGACATAGCTGGCCTGTGATAACCCGGTGAACTGCACTGAGAAGGCAGCAGGGGCAACTTGGTCAGAGTGGGACTTTAACTTTGGCTCAGTAAGCCAGATCCCCATCACTAGGCCTCCACAGCCATTTTTTAGA
>CM045737.1:46067347-46117347 GCA_024760905.1 Plotosus lineatus | reverse complement strand
CTCTTGTCGAAGGTCAGCAATGGTTCTTTTACATGAACCTCTCACCATAGACAATGAGAGACATGGCCAGCCTTTGATAACCCAGTTAGCTGCACTGGAGGGACAGTGACAACCTGTGGAGAGTGGGGCTTGAACCCCAAACCTTAGGATCATTGATCCAACACCTTTACCATCAGGCCACCACTGCCATGAGTAGTCTGCAAGCTAGCTTAAATTATAATAATAAATTACTGATTATCATTTTTATCATCATCTTCCGGCAAGTACAACACGTAGACATCTAGTGCATCATCAAACCAAAAATAGTAAAATGTGTATATATATATATATATATATATATATATATATATATATATATATATATATATACATATATATATATATATATATATATATATATATATATATATATATATATATATATATATATATATATATATATAGTAAAACCTCCGCTGACGAACGCTTAAGCTCATGAACTTTTCGCCTCAAGAACATTAAATTTGCGAGCATGTTGTCTCTGCTGACGAACTAGTTTTCGGCGGACGAATCAAACCACGCGGTCGAACAGCGCCACGCACGCTCACGGCGTCACAGTTCGTCACACCCCTTTCTTTGAGTGCGGAAGTGGTTTGTGTTTGATAGACATTTTGGACCATATTGAGTGTACTTTTGCTATTATGGGACCGAAAAAGACCCACCACAGGCGGAGATCATTGAAAAACACGAACGAGGTGTGCGTTTGTGTGACTCAGCGTCCCAATACCAGTACGCTAAGTCTACCACCATCCTTAAGAACAAGGAAGCTATTAAGGGTGCGTGTGTGGCTAAGGGTGTTTCCAAACAGTAGGCGTTTCCAAACACTCCTTCCAAACAGTAAGTCCCTCCCTCCCTCCTCCTCCCACTCCATTCCATCACGCCATCAACTACCATCACAAAGGTAAATAAAACCACTTTATTATACAGTACAGTTTATTTCTTTAATTACAATAAAATAGCACATTTATTATACATAAAATAAGGTATATTTTTGTGTAGTTTTAAGGCTTATTTAGTAGAAAATTATGTTTTATGGGGACCTGGGAACGGATTATTCTCATTTTAATGGTTTCTTATGGGAAATAAATGTTCGGAAGACGAACTTTTCGCCTTACACAAACTTTCTGGGAACCAATTATGTTCGTGAGCTGAGGTATCACTGTATATATATATATATATATATATATATATATATATACTCACAAGAAAGCCCAACTTTTTCAGAAACATGGATCCAAACATTTCCAGTTATTATGCTTGTAAACTTTTTATGCGTCGTGGTAGAGCACACAGTGTGCTTTCATGTTGATGAAGGCGGAATCATTAAACTTGAGTTCATTGTTTCCCTGCAGAAAATAAACAGTGCTCGGCGGTATCTGTCAATCAACAGTGTCCTAAAGCTCTGACTGCTTATCGTTCAAATCAGTTCTGCTCACTGAACTCTGTAACCAGCATCACTTGAGAAAATTCTGCCTGTTATCACTCATTTCACTCATTTCACTCATTTCACTGACTTTCACTGACTTTGCTTGGGCGCTTGTCGCTTCTGTGTAAACGCCCCTTTAAATGAAACGGTCCCTGGGTATCAACACAAAGTTCTTCCAAAAGATGACGACAGATTGTCACTTGCGTGAGTTACAACTGCTTAACATTACAGCCACCCATGATTAAAACTACAACAACAAAAATAAATAAATAGCTTATATACTTGGGTATCAAGGGCAGTGGTGGCCTGGTGGTGGCCTGATGGTAGCAGCCCCCCCCCCCCCTCAGCTCAGTGCACCAAACTGGGTTATCAAAGGCCGGCCATGTCTCTCACTGTCTATTGTGTGAGGCATGTAAAAGAACCATTGCTGACTTTCGACAACAGTAGCTGCAAAACATCTAACATGTGCTGTCCCTCTGATGTCCTCATTCCTGATCCTATCCATCCTCGTTACTCCCAAAGAGAACCTCAACATTTTCATCTCTGCTACCTCCAGCTCTGACTCCTGTCTTTTCCCCAGGGCCACTGTTTCTAAACCATACAACATTGCTGGCCTCATCACCGTCTTGTACACTTTTCTCTTCATTCTTGCCGATACTCTCCTATCACACATCACACCGGACCCTTTTCTCCATCTGTTCCAACCTGCCTGCACACGCTTCTTCACCTCTTTTCCACACTCTCCATTGCTCTGGATTGTTGAGCCTATATTATATGGGGCAGTGGTGGTCTAGTGGATGGAGCACAGGATCACTGATCCTAAGGTTGGGGGTTCGAGTCCCCACAAGGTTGTCACTGTCCCCCCCAGTGCAGTTAACTGGGTTATGAAAGGCGGGCCATGTCTGTCACTGTCTATGGTGAGAAGCATGTAAAAGAACCATTGCTGACTTTCGTAAAGAGTAGCTGCAAAGCCGTCGGCGTGTTTCTGTCCCTTGCTAAAGGGTTGTGACAGGAAGCGCATCCGACGTGAAAACTTATGCCAAAACAAATGCGTGAATCAGATGATTCGCTGTGGCGACCCCCGAGAAAGGGGAAAAAGCCAAAAGAGGCCCAGTGTATACTAATATTAATACATGTACAGACCCGGCTTACATCCAAACCGTCTTACGACCTGTTGGTCAGAACCAAATGCAATGCGATGTCGTAAGTCGGACACTGTCTGTATTATACTGATGGGGGTGCTCTATTTCAGGATGACACTGCTGAGCCACTGGACTATGGAACATTTTGGAACACTACTCACATCATAACACAAACTGAGGTAACATTCTGAAAGAATGGTTCTCCAGCACAGTGTCCTCCAGCACATCACCCCTCCCGACCTTTTTATATCAGTATTCCACAGTGATTAACAGGGGACAGAGGAATGCAATCTTTTCCACCAAGATAGCAGAGCTAATTATCAGGCTTCCAGCTTACATCTATATCTGAGCCCACAATGATGCAATAATGGGTTGCTTTACCGTTGCACCATTTCAGAACCACTTCACAGGAGCTTTACAGGTCGGACTGGATATCAAAAGGTCAGATGATATTCGTTCTGAATCGTGTCGATACGTATAAGTGGGAATGTAGTCCCAAGTCGTGAGGGATTAGCAAAAAAAAATCGTATGCAATGCAGCTCAAAAAGGAACAGCTGACCATGAGCCAGCGCCAGAATCCGCGTGTATTGCAGTTATCAACTCAAGTGTCGTTAACGTAATTCAAGAACACAGTAGTCGCGTATCAGATCCGCGGCGCACAATACCAAATACATTCAGAAGGAATGACACATGGCTGAGTGTATTGATCTGAAATAATCAGATAAGTGCTCAGGCAAAAAGAAATAAATACAGAAATAAATAACTCTGTCAGGAGAGGCTGCCGAGCGCTCGGTCCTTCCACCGCAACAGAAGGTGGACGTTTACCTTAAATCTCAAATCCTCGAGTTTTTATCACTACAAGCTCAGCATGTGTATCGTCTTTTCAAAACACCGGCAGTCAAGCAACAAGGACTCGGAGAGAGCGACAAGCAAGCGTCCTCTTTTTGCTTATTTATTTATTTGTTTGTTTATTTTAAAGAAAAGCACGAAAAGGTGCGGACACTCGGTTCGCTTCCCATCACATCCCTCTCTTCTTATCTCTGTATTCTCCTGTATTCTCTCAATCAAATGCTGGCAGACTCTGTGCTGCCATGTTTCTTTCTTTCTTTCTCTTCTCTATTCTCTCTTTCTTTTTTCCTTCTTTCCTTTCTTCTTTCTTTCCTCGCTTTCTTTCTCTTGTTTATTTCTTTTTTTCCTTCATTCTTTCTTTCCTTTCTTATTTCTCTCTCTCTCTCTCTTTTCTTTCCCCTCTTTCTTTCTCTTCTCTCTTTCTTTTTCCTTCTTTCTTTCTTGCTTTCTTTCCTTTCCTCTTTCTTTTCTCTCTTTCTTTCTTTCTTTCTTTGTTTCTTTCTTCTCTCTTTTTCTTTCTTTCCTTCTTTCTTTCCTCTTATGTCTTTATTTCTTTTCTCTCTTTCCTTATTTCTTTCTTCTCTCTCTTTCTTTCATTTTTCCTTTCTCTCTTTTTCCCTTCCTTCTTTCTTCTCTCGCTTTCTTTTTCTTTCTTTCTTTCTTTCCTTTCCTCTTTCTTTTCTCTCTTTCTCTCTTTTTCTTTCTTTCCTTCTTTCTTTCCTCGTATCTCTTTATTTCTTTTCTCTCTTTCCTTATTTCTTTCTTCTCTTTCTTTCTCTTGTTTATTTCTTTTTTCCTTCATTCTTTCTTTCCTTTCTTATTTCTCTCTCTCTCTTTTCTTTCCCCTCTTTCTTTCTCTTCTCTCTTTCTTTTTCCTTCTTTCTTTCCTTTCCTCTTTCTTTTCTCTCTTTCTTTCTTTCTTTCCTTCTTTATTTCCTCTTATGTCTTTATTTCTTTTCTCTCTTTCCTTATTTCTTTCTTCTCTCTCTTTCTTTCATTTTCCTTTCTCTCTTTTTCCCTTCCTTCTTTATTCTCTCGCTTTCTTTTTTCTTTCTTTCTTTCTTTCTTTCTTTCTTTTTCTTCTCTCTTTCTTTTTCCTTCTTTCTTTCTTTCTTTCCTCTTTCTTTTCTCTCTTTCTTTCTTCTCTCTTTTTCTTTCTTTCCTTCTTTCTTTCCTCGTATCTCTTTATTTCTTTTCTCTCTTTCCTTATTTCTTTCTTCTCTCTCTTTCTTCCTTTCCTTTTTCCTTTCTCTCTTTTTCCCTTCCTTCTTTCTTCTCTCTCTTTCTTTTTCTTTCTTTCCTTCTTTCTTTTTCTTCTCTCTCTCTATCTTTATTTCTTTGCTCTTTCGTTCTTTCTTTTTCTCTCTTTTCAATCTTTCTTTTCTATTTTTCCTTGCTTATTTCTTTCCTCGCTCTCTCTCTTTCTCTCTCTCTCTCTTTCTTTCTTTCTGATCTCCAGGAAGGACGTGTGTTCAATTTTTATTCAATTCACACTTCTTTTACGATCCAGGTGCTCCTCTGCGGTTTTGTCAACTGCATACACACACTTACATGTGCACCACACACACACACACACACACACACACACACACACACACACACACACAAACACACACTCTCTCTCTCTCTCTCTCTCACACGCGCACCTGGCATTTCTTTCTTTCTTTCTTTTTTCGTTTTTTTGCCGTACCCTGCGTTTCCACTGGGCTACGGAATCCGTAATCTCCACGTTTAAAGCGAATTGTGTTGAGTGTGGAGAGTCATGAGATCAAATCGTGATGGAACCTGGTGGATTTATGCAGATGGTTTTGACTGTCCAAAATTTGGCCGCGATCATTACGATGTATGATGATTTGAGACCAATTGTAATAGAACATGGAATGGTAATAGAGCAGAGTAGAGCCGAAGAGACCTTAACACAGCGTAAAAGACCGTGATCGTACGGGATCTTGATGAACTTAGAAACACGATTCTGTCATGGTTTATCTCTTGTTTTGCACCCTGCCGACTCTAGTCGTGCTTCAAGTGCCTTTTGTAATACGGGAGATCACGGCCATCATGCCCCAGTATACACCCAGAGTTACACCCTGAACTTACAATGGTCTTTTTTTTTTTTCTTGCACTTCACGTAATTGACACGAAATATAATACATATACATATAAACACAGAATTAGTTAAAGAAGATCCACCTGGGGCAGAAAAATGGGGAATCCTCTTCCCCCAATAAATCATTAATAATAATAATAATAATAATAATAATAATAATAATCCCCCCATTCATTTTATGTCACCGCTTAATCCTACTTAGGGTCACGGGGGGGGGGGGGGGGGGAGGACATCCTGGGCAGCTCGCCAGGCCATCGCAAAACAGAAACATTCTGACAGCTATTCAGCTACTGTTGTCCAAAATCAGCATTGGTTCTTTTACATGACCCTCACCCATAAACAGTGAGAGACATGACAGGCCTTTGATAAACCAGTTAGTGCACATGGGGGGGGGGGGGCAGTGACAACCCATTAAGAGTTTGGCTTGAACCCCCAACCTTAGGATCAGTTGTCCCGCTCCTTTACCATCAGAAGACCACTGCCCACAATCATAATTCATAAAATAAAATAAAATACAATAAAATAAATAAAAACATGTGCATTAGAAAAAAATCAGAAATGCTTGATTGCCCCTAGGAGTCAGTATGAACTGTTATGGGTGTGTTGGGCCTGCAATGGTCTGGCGAGGTATTCAGCGTGTACCTTGCTTCTGCCTGTAATCATCTGGAATGCACCCCAGTCTCCTGAATAAAGTATATAAATATCAAAAATAAATACATAAATAAATACATAAATAAAATAATAATAGTAATAATAATAATAATAATAATAATAATAATAATAATAATTTATTAATCAATCAATTAATTACCGGTACATCATGAACCATGTTGGGCAGCGTGGTGGTGAAGGTGCTGGATCACTGATCCTAAAGTTGGGGGTTCAAGGCTTACTATCAACGGGTTGTCAGCTAATTGGATTATCAAAGGCCGGCCATGTCTCTCACTGTCTATAGTGTGGGGTTCATGTAAAAGAACCATTTCCGACTTTCGCAAAGAGTAGCAATATAACCCTCAGCGTGTTTGTGCCCTGCAATGGCCTGGCGAGCCATCTAGGGTGTACTCTGCCCTCGCCTGGAGTCTGCTGAGATAGGCACCAGCATGCCCACGACCTTAATGAGTATTAAACAGTTCAGAAAATTAATGAATAAATGAACCATGTTTTTGTTTTTTTGTTTTTTTTCCCCACCCACATGAGAGAACAATGCAAAGATCTTCCAAAAAAAAAAAAAAAAAAAAAGCGTTTATCTCAAGCATTGAATTTTAAAGGGATGAAACAGGGTTCCGAGAAACAAATCTGTGAAATCTGTCACTATATCTGAGGGATTGCAGCTCTCTCATTTTCAACATCTGTGAGAATTGTATAAACCCTGTAGTGCAACGCAGGCTTTTTTTTTTTTTTTTTTTTTTTTTTTTGCATTTGCTTATCCCTTGATGAAGGATTGGGGAACAGAACCTCTTGGAACAGTGCTATAGTCTATGGGATATTTATCCTTTTATAGCGCCCTCGCCCGGATCAGGCCAGGCAGACCATCCCTACACAGAGCTACCTGATCGTCCACTGACCAGCTAAAGCAATCCTAGATGCCAGGTCTTTCCATGGACACATCGACCGGGACAAAGAGTAAAAAGAGAGCACGCTTGCCCTGGGTCATGCACTTTCCTTAAGTCGTGTGTAAAAATGTGGGAAAAACCCCGCCTATATTACATAATACAGTGATACCTCTGCTCACGAACATAATTGGTTCCCAGAAAGTGTGTGTGAGGTGAAAAGTTCGTCTTCCGAACATTTATTTTCCATAAGAAACCATTAAAATGAGAATAATCCGTTCCCAGGTCCCTATAAAACATAATTTTCTACTAAATAATCCTTAAAACTACACAAAAATATACCTTATTTTATGTATAATAAATGTGCTATTGTATTGTAATTAAAGAAATAAACTGTACTGTATAATAAAGTGGTTTTATTTACCTTTGTGATGGTAGTTGATGGCTTGATGGAATGGAGTGGGAGGAGGAGGGAGGGAGGGACTTACTGTTTGGAAGGAGAGTTTGGAAACGCCTACTGTTTGGAAACACCCTTAGCCACACACGCACCCTTAATAGCTTCCTTGTTCTTAAGGATGGGAGCAATGGTAGACTTAGCGTACTGGTACTGGGACGCTGAGTCACACAAACGCACACCTCGTTCGTGTTTTTCAATGATCTCCGCCTGTGGGGGGGTCTTTTTCGGTCCCATAATAGCAAAAGTACACTCAATATGGTCCAAAATGTCTATCAAACACAAACCACGTCCGCATTCAAAGAAAGGGGGTGACGAACTGTGACGCCGTGAGCGTGCGTCAGCTTCTCGTGGCCGCCACCGTGGCGCTGTTCGACCGCGTGGTTTGGTTCGTCCGCCGAAAACTAGTTCATCAGCAGAGACTATATGCTCGCAAATTTAATGTTCTTGAGGCGAAAAGTTCGTGAGCTTAAGCGTTCGTCAGCGGAGGTTTTACTGTATATATCTCCTACCCTTTTTATATAACTCACACAAGAGCTGATTGTTACCCAGCACTGAATGCCAAATATTACTCACGGACCACGACCTTCTGGTCGGGATGGCCTTGCTGTTAAAATGTCAAACACAGTCTTTAGGATAAAGTGAGTTTGTTGTTTGTAAGATGAGCTTCATACTGCTGAGTGATGGTCCATGCTGTGTTTACTCGCCTGGGGAAGAAGGGACGGGGTTGTATGTATTGCATGTCTGAGCCCAACAAGGCTGATCTAACAGACTGCAAAATCCACAATAAAAACAGCAGCCGGCCCCATTTAAGGCATTTTAACTCACTTTTAAGTCCACAAAAATTTGCGGGTTGTAAAAATCTTGCCGCGTAATGGAGGGAAACACGACTGAACTTAAGTCATAGATAAAAGGATAAAATGAGATTGTTAGCTGCATCTGGAGCTAATAGGTGACTGAGCAGTATCTACTTGACCTAAAAGTCAATTGCCTGCACAGCGAGGTGTAATTGGATAAAGATGAAAAAGAAACGCGCTTCTACTGTATAGCAACCGAGCAACAGAACAACTGATGCTCAACGAGGTGTGGTTCTTATTTCTTAGGGAAATGAACACCAGTCCAGCTGTGAAATACTTTGGTGTAATAAGATGATAATTTTTAAGATGGTTGCAACTGGACACGGACGTGGTTTTTTTCTTTTTTTTTTAATATTTTTTTTAAATTTTATTATTACGTGCCTCATTTAAACCTGAACGTCGCTCATACTTCATTGTGGACATACTCATGTTCTTCAGTCAGTCTTCTATTAAACCGCTTAATCATGCTATGGTTATGGTGAGGCTAAAATTAAAGTAGGGTACACCCTGAACAGTTCTCCAAACCATTTCAAGACCAACAGGCACACAACCATTCACACTCGTTATTTAGGGGCAATTTGAAAAAAAAAGCAAATAAGCCTAATGCGCATGTCTTTGGAGTGTCGGAGGAAACCGGATGACCCAGAGGAAACCAATGCCAGCTCAACACATGAACATTCTTTAGAAAGTCCCGATACTTGAACCCAGGATCTTCTTTCTCATTGATTCATTTTCTGGAGCCGCTTAATCCTAATTATTAGGGTCATGGGTAGGCTGGTGCCCATCCCAGAAAATAAATCAAGGCGAGGGCAGAGTACACCCTGGATGGCTCGCCAGGCTATCGCGGGCGGGGCAGAAACACGCGCTATGTAGCTACTCTTGTCGAAAGTCAGTAATGGTTCTTTTACATGAAACTCCCACCATAGACAGTGAGAGACATGGCTGGCCTTTGATAACCCAGTTGGCTGCACTGGGCGGAGATTGACAACCTATTGAGAGTGAGGCTTGAACCCCCAACCTTAGGATCAGTGATCCAGCACCTTTACCACTAGGCCACCACTGCCCGACCTTCTTTCTGTGCGGTGGAGATAACCACTACGCCACTGTGTCACCTGAGTCAATCAAATTTTGTCCCCAAATTATATGTGTTTAATTTATGCATGAATACTTATAATGTCTGTTTTAACTCTGATTAACTTTTTTTTTTTTTCTGTGGTGACCCGAGGCTTCTGTATAATTAACACGTAGGGGCAATTTGGAACAGCCAGTAAGCCTAACATGCATGCCTTTGGACTGTGGGAGGAAACCCACACAAGCATGGAAAGAATTCCAACCAGGGCCTTCATACTGTGAGGCGGAGATGCTAACCCCAGATGTCTCGAGGCTAAGTCGGGGTGCACCCTGAACACCACACCAGGCCATCACTGGGCAACATAATCATGTATTAATTATTTATTGATGCTTTAACTATCTTTGGATCCTTCTGTCTATTAATGTCAAGTGTTTTTTTTTTTTTTGCTTCGAGTTATTTATGAATGTGAAAGTCAGAGGTAGGGTTAGCATGCAGGGACAGCGCGGAGAGTTTCATTACTGAGCTGAATGATGAAAGTGCGCTGGCAGTTTAGATTGAAATGTGATGCAGCTGGTCTTTAAAAAAAAAAAAAAAAAAGAGAGAAATTGGAAACCCATTTATTTGAAAATAGCCAATTCAGTACACTGTTGGAAGCAAAAAAAAAAAAAAAAAAAAAAAGATCCAGGGTTCAAGTCCCAGTCTCTTGAGTCCTCGTATAGAATTTGCATGTTTTCCCAGGGCTTGCGTGGGTCTCCTCCGGTTACTCTGGATTTCCCCCTCAAGTCCAAAGACAACACATTAGGCTCGCTGGCTGTTCCAGATTCCGATGTCCACGCTCCTTTCATGTGCGACGTTATAAATTGAACAACGTCAGATAATGTGAGGACCATCATATGGGTTAAATAAACAGGACTCGTTTTCACGTCATTCTGTCACCATATCTGATGGACTGATTCACGTTCATTCGTAAACACCATGCTGTGTATCACTGTCTCGAATATTTGCACATCCTTGCCTCAGAAAGGATTCAGAGCCAGGGGGCAGCTTTAAATATTTCAACGTGAGCCTTAGGAGTACGCTGGCCTGACAGGTAGAGGAGCAGGTGTTGGCGGCATTGCTAGAAGAGTTGTATTCACACACACACACACACACACACACACACACACAAAAGGACAGAGAGCTCAGCCAGACACAGACATTCAAAATATGACAGAAGGAAATAGAGAGAGGGAGAGAGAGAAAGAGAGAGAGAGAGAGAGAGAGAGAGAGAGAGAGAGAGAGGGAGAGAGAGAAAGAGAGCGAGAGAGAGAGGTCTTCTGTGCAAAATAACTGAAATAATAAAGAATAGTCTGACTATGTCCTCATTCAATAATGATGGTGGTTGGAGAAAGGGCGGAGCACTATAAGCTTTTACTGCAGCTATTAAACATGTATTAAGAGAGGGACAGCGCCTGGGGAAAAGTGACATACATTTCATAGCATAAATGTCACCTTCCGCAGCTCCTGGTATTTGTTAAAAATGAGTCCACTCTCCTGGGAATGGAAAACATTCAGATTGCAAATATCACCCTGTCTTTAGATTGGCTGTAGAGTTTAGAAGACCAGGATAAAGAAACATATTAAATATGCGCACTTGCTTTAGAAGTTATTCTTTATCAAGGTCAGGGACAGGTCCTGAATGCATGAAGGAAAGGAGCACGGACGATGCATACAGTACATATCATTTCAAATGCAAGGTGCACGACTCATTAATTTATCCCGAAATAAAGAAAACAGCTCAGTGGCGGCCTAGAGGTAAGGCGCTGGCTTATTGATCCGAAGGTCGGGGTTCAAGCAGCGCTATCGCTGAGGTGTCACTGCTGTCACCTGATTGTTGGGATTGTTGAGGTTCCGAGCCTCCCTGCATGAAATGAATCAACAAAGGGAAATATGTTGAATGATTAAAATCAATGGCGGTTTATAGCGAGTGTCACTTACATAACACCATACAGCGACCTCATTTATCATCGACAGTCTCTTATTTGCGTTTCCTGAGCTGCTTTATCCTTTATTAAGGTTGTAAAGAGGACGGAGCCTAGTCCTGACGTCAAGGGGTAAAGGCGGGGTACATCCCGAACAGCTCGCCAAGCCATCATAGAGACCGGCACACAGACACAGACATGCAATCAGTCACACTCGCATCCGCACAGACAGAGAGTCTGGTACCATTCAGCCTAATGGTCATGTCTTTGCACTGTAGGAGGAAACTAAGAGTACCCAGAAGCAACCCAGGTAAGTATTAGGTGAGCATACAGTGGTCAGTGGTACCTCATCTAACGAGTGCCTTTTATAACGGGTTTTCCATGATACGAGCTTCGATCCCACCAGAAATCTGCTTCATCAAACAAGCAAAAATTCAATTAACGAACTCTCCTCGAAATGGCTTTGCCAGGCCGATTAGCCTCGTATTCTTCTGCGTGTATTCCTCTGCCCTCCGAGAAGGCATTGTACAGTGATTCTCAATTATTTTCTGTGATGCCCCCTATAGGATGAAAAAAAAAAAAAAAACCCTTCTAAACATTTCATGCCCCCCAGCGCGATTATAAATAATGTTTTCTGCGCTTCATCTCATTTCCTCGGTGCTTTTTCCTTACAACATAGCGCGACAATGAGAGCACCACTGCCAACTACTGGAGTGGATGCAAAATTACAATTAATTCTAGTACAGTATGGCAAAAAAGCATGTTTCCCTGGGTCATATGTGCCACCCCACATTAATAATAATAATAATAATAATAATAATAATAATAATAAATATTTATTGTTTTTACATGTTTATCTTTAATATATTAGGTCATATATACGTGTTTGTGGCAAGTTATATGAGTTTGGGAGGGTTTGGAATGGATTAATTGGTTTTCTGTTATTTTTATAGGAATAATTGTTGCATCTAACGAACTTTTTGGCTTACGATCTTGCCCTTGGCACGAACTAAATTCTTTAGACAAGGTACCCCTGTACGTAGTTAATTCATGTATTCATTTAAAATAGCACTCTGTTTGGTCAAGATTTAACAGTTAAAACTTTTTATTTCATCATTCCTGAATAAAACAGTAGAGCTCACATTCATCTCCTTTTCCCTCATCTGTCAAAAAGGATCTTTATATTATTTAAAAAGCATCATGTGTGGGAAGTTTTTCTCACCACGCTAATGAAGAGGTTGTGTTGAGCTCTGAAAGCCGCAGTTGCATAACACAGCTACGTGTGAATTGCATATGCACCCGGTTACTATTAATAATTTCTAACTTTAACGAATCTACAAAATTCTACTTCAAGTCAATAGATATATGCATATATTATTTTTTATAGTTTTTCTTCTTTTAAGAAGACATCCTCTGACTGCAGTTCCATCTGTTGTGAGCTTCTGGTTGTTGTTGTTGTTGCTGTTAACTATCTACAGTGATAAGAGGTAAGAGATCATACTGCCTGAGGTAGAGGTACAATGTCAGACTCAAGTGAGGGTAAAAAAAAAAAAAAAAAAACTTGCCTACTGTACTGTATATAAGTGGAGTGTGTAGGAAGCTTTAAAATCTATTGAGTAACACATATAATCCATCGGAGGCCGAAACAGAACTTTAGGTGTGTGTCCAGAAGCAGCCACAACATGAGAGTCATGGTTCCCGTACTCACACAAGCTTTAACCCTATAACACCTAGCAGGACCATATGGTCCTCTTTCAAAAAAATGCTAATAGCTACAAGGCGCATTCTATACTGGTTGTGGTGTCGCCTAATGCAACACAACTTGATCCCACGTGCCTCAGTCAGCTGTGAGACAACCTTCAGTGTGCAGGATTGTGTTGTTCACGAATTTGTGAGTTATTATTTGTTATCATTATGTAATTATTATTATTATTATTATTAGTGTTATTATAATTTTGTTGGAAGAAATGTGTTTGGGGTGTTTCCTTAGGCCTTTTTTGATTAGGAAAAACTAGTGATACATTTTCTTTAATTGCAAAAAATAATTAAGTCTCATCTGCTGCCATGTTAGCGATGTTGAACATCTTGAAAACTCTCTAAAACTTTTAACTTTTATTGTTGGCTGTTTCTGAAAGCAAAATACACTCACTCACTTGCTGATCCGCATAATCGACTAGATAACAGAGAGACTGGAGTGTATCTCGGCTGACATGGGGAGAAATCAGGGTACACCCTAGACAGCTTGCAATACCATCACAGGGACAACACACTCACACCCATATTTAGGGACAATCTGAGCAAACAGCCAATTAGCCGAGCATGGCTGGCTTTGCAGACATTGAGAAGATTTCTCACCAAACAGTCCAACCCAAGCCTCTAATATGTATATATAAAGGGTGAGTAACAGGGACGTTGGATTTGTACTGGAACACGATGTCTGCGAATCCAAATGGAGTGGCACTCCACGATTTATGACCATGCTCAAAGCATGACTGAGGTATAAAAAGGAGACAGGGTGCAAAGTTGAAACTTGAAGGAATCGTGCTACCAGTTTCATCAAGATTCCCCACGATGGCGCATCAAGGTCCGTCACGCTCTGTTAAGGTCCGTTAAACTCTACCACGCTTTACCACGAGTCCCTCAACAGAAAATGAACATCATTTTACTACATGCTTTCGAGTGTGGCCAAAAAATAAAATAAAACCAATATTAAATAAATGGTGGTCGTCATTGAGGCATAGTCTTTAGCATGGCTGCCTCACAGCAAGAAGATCCTGAAATTGAATCCCGGTCTCTGGGTGTCCTGTGTTGAGTTTGCGTGTTCTCCGTGTGCTCGTGCGGGTTTCCTCTACAAACTCCGATCTCTTCACACGATCCAAAGCCATGCACATTACACTAACTGAGTGTTCCAAATTGATCTTACGACGGTTGGCCCTACGACGTGTCTGGTTCAGGGTGTACTATGGCTTCATCTAGTGCCAGCTCAAATAGGCACCAGCTTCCTTGTAACCTTTCCAGATGATCAGGCTCCCAGATGAACCTCTGGTTTCGTTCCACAATCCACAAGACATACACATCAGGCGAATTGGCTGCTTTAAACTCCCCCTAGGTATGAGTGTGAATGTTTGGCCCTAAGATGGACTGGCAATATGTTGAGGGTGTACCCCACCTTTTCCCAAAGTCTTCCTGACCCTGGTAGGATTAATCAGTTCAGAAAATGAATGAATGAATGAATGAATGAATATTGTGAGGTGGTGGAAAGGGGCGGAACTTCTGGTAGTTAGGTTATAGTAATAAGCTTAAAACACATATGCAGCTGTCATTCAATACATGGTTTAATTGGCTCATATGATATTTTTATTGTGTTAAAAAAAAAATGACTGTGCCTACAGTAATTGGCGAAGTTGTGACACCCCAACCTAGTTCAGTTCATTTTCTGTACCCGCTTAATCCTAACTTGGGTCGCGGGGAGGCTGGCGCCCATCCCAGCCAACTTCGGGCGAGGGCAGAGTACACCGGAAACACGCTGACGGCTTTGCAGCCTACTCTTGTTGAAAGTCAGCAATGGTTCTTTTACATGCCTCACACCATAGACAGTGAGAGACATGGCCGGCCTTTGACAACCCAGTTAGCTTCACTGGGGGGGGGGGCAGTGACAACCTTGTGCAGAGTGGGACTCGAACCCCCAACCTTTGGATCAGCGATCCAGCGCCCTATACCACTAGACCACCACTGCCCCACGCACCAACCTAATTTTTTCAAATGTTTTCTAATATATGGAACTGACCAAACATATTTTCTGTTGAAATTGTAATTGCGGTAGGCGTGGCTAATAAAATAAAATAAAATCTAATACAATAAAACAGAATGCTCTCGCGATGTATTATTGAACGATAGCAGGATTCTACAATCCAAGAAAAGACAAAGCCAAGAAGCATTATCGGGCAGCGGTGACCTGTTAGTAAATGTGCTGGATCACTGACCCTAAGGTTGGGGGTTCAAGCCCCACTCTCAACAGGTTGTCACTGTCCCCCCCCCAGGGCAGCAAATTGTGTTATCGAAGGCTGGCCATGTCTCTGACTGTCTATGGTGGGAGGTTCATGTAAAAGAACCATTGCTGACTTTGGACAAAAGTAGCTACATAGCCGTCAGCATGTTTCTGTCCTGCGATGGCGTGGCGAGCTGTAATGGGCGCCAACCTCCCCGTGTCCATAATTAGGATTAAGCGGTTACAGAAAATGAACAAATGAATGAAGAAGTATCATCCTCATACTCGTGTTATTTGTCGGATCTGGATCATAGCTGGATTTTTCAACACTGCCTCCTTTATTTGTATCCCTTTGGGACGAGGCCCTTATGCCACCCAGATGGTCCCGTGTAATATGGACTGCGTAACCTACCAGACTCCTACACATCTCCCACTGAGTGACAACATTTCAGCCTTAACACATGGCAGATGTTCTATCATTAGAGGCTCATCGTCTGAGCTAATACCGTCCTGGCTCCCAAATGTGAGGAAGCTAAAAGGATTCTAAATGGAAACCGGCTAATAAATTTATACAACTCTGCCCCAAAGCAAGCACCGCTTCCTACACTTCATCTTTATACATAATACAATGATCATATTCCGTCTTGAGGTGACTTTTCTACCGAATCGCAATTTCCCAGCTCCATCTAGGTGTTGCCGAGAAGAAAAAAAAAAAATGCATACTTAGCCTTTTTAATTACTTTTATTCCTTTTGTCTTCATTTCTGTTCAGGCTTTAGGGGAGTGGCTTGATGAAGGCCTGCAACTATACTCAGTCAAAAAAGAAACTTCACACTCGTTTGGTGGCCAATAAGTTGAACAGTGGAAAAGAAAGGTCGGAAATCATGAATTTATTTCATTCTTTAGCAATTAATGATGGCGTACCATGAAAATCAAGTCATCATTTCATCAGTTCCACCGGAAATGCCACGGAAACTTGACAAAGTCTTCTGCCCAACATGTATGTCCCATACATGTTCAATGGGGTTAAGGTCGGGAGACCTTGAGGGCCACTCAAGACCTCTAAACAATTAATTCCAAGTGGATGTTGCTGTGATGAATCGATGTCGCATATGACGTAAGACGATTTGACGGTCCATGATGTCATGATGGTCATGATGTCACGCGTGGTCTTCCTGAACGAGGTCGGTCTGCTGTGGCGCCTGTATGTCGGAGACGTGTCCATAGATCATGGATAGTCCGTCGACTGCATCCCATAGCCCGGGCAACGTCAGTGACGGATGTTCCCGTATTCAGCATGCCAATAGCAAGTTCATGTTGAATGTTTGAGAGTCGTGGCATTGAAAATCACCGCGTAATCATCGGTATTGTGCTAACTTGAGCAAAAATGCACGTGTCTCACAAGGTCACATGACTAGAAAAATGAGAAAACACGCTTTTCGCTGAATGTGCAATTGCATGTGCTTCGTGCATGTGCACGTGGAAGTTATTGTTGTGTGCATGGAGTCTTTGTCAACGTACTTACCCTTAATAATAACGATAACAATTTTGTACTAATTTCAAGAAGATATTTAGCAACATATGAGTGTGAAGTTTATTTTTTGACTGAGTATAGATGACAGTATGTCCTGTAGTGTGGCTGCATCATGCATGGCTGGCCTTCACTCCCGCTCCTTGCCTTTTTCTCATTATACTATATGGTCTAGTTCTGCAGACTACGCCACTCTCAAGGCGCGCTACTTCATAAGTGCAAGGAGAATAAAGTGTAAAGTGGGAGGGGGACGGGGGCGGGGGCGGGTGGGTGCGACGACACATACTGAGAAAATGTATAGGAATGAGAGAGTTTGGCTAGGTTTGCCTCGGGCAGCATTCCTCCTCTTCCTCTGCTTTCCTTGCCCTGTCGACTCTAATAGACTATTGATTTTCTATCTGTTGTAGGATCAGACTTCACTTTTACCAATCACTCATGATATTCGCTGTCTATTAACCATGGGTTTCTCAGCCTAACAGCTTTCAGCATGCTGCCACTGACCTCCACCGCCATGTCTCAATCAACTGATTAGACTTGAGACTGGTTCCGTGCGAAACAACACATTGGCATTTTCGTCAGGCTGTCGCTACCCTTGATAACATGAAGGTGAGCCACACCAGAGCAGAGGTAAGGTTAGTACATTCTGAAATATTATCACAGGGTGGTTATCTCGCTTAAAATAATTGAAGTGGTTATAAGTGTAGCATAACAGCCCCCAAGAGTTAATTAATTACTTAAAGCTTTTTAGCCATAGAAAAAGTTCTACTTGAAAGCCTTCCTGACAGAAGAGCACTGCTGGAGAAGTCTTGAGGCAGGTTATCTGAAAAGTTTTTTTTTTTTTTTTTTTTTCCCGCAGTCAGAAAGTAACTTCAAGAAAGTTCTGCGGTACAACTATTTCAATCGAATTTGTTTCAAGTGCATACAAAATTATTTATTGTTCTCACAGACCATTGGGTTCCTGAAATTTACCCTAACAAATATGAGGCGCTCAACCGAATGTAGGCGCTTATCACAAGGGATGTATGGCGCTTGTGAGATAAAGAGCGGCTTATCCGGACATCCGATTTTTCAATGGAGCAAGTGAAGGTTGAGTACTAAACAAGTATTCAACGTGCACTTGCTCACTTGAAAGATCGGAAGTCCAGATAAGCCGCGCCTTGTCTCACAAGCGCCATATGTCACTTGCGACAAGCGCCAACATTCGGTGGAGCGCATCACAAATTACTGATGATCATTGGTTATTAATGTAGGCGGCATGGTGGTGTCGTGGTTAGCACATTTGTCTCACAGCAAAAGAGGTCCACAGGTTCTCGAGGAGGTCTCTGTGTGGAGTTTTTTTGTTCTCACCATGCTTGCTTGGGTACTCTGGTTTCCTCCCACATGCACAGTAGGCCTATTGCCGATTCCAAAATCACTCTTAGTTGTGTGTGTGTGTGTGTGTGTGTGTGTGTGTGTGTGTGTGTGTGTGAGTGACTGAATGATTGTATGTGTGTTGCCCCTGCAATGGTCTGACAACCACGCCCTTGTCCAGAGTTGGCTGAGATGGGAGCCAGCCTCCCCGTCACCCTAATTAGGATTAAGCGGTATAGAAAATGAAGGCATGATTATTAAAATGTGGATTCAATAAAAATGTGGCACATTGACAAGAAATCAGTTCCAGTCCAAGTTTATGCACATGGCCATGGCTTCCGCTCACCTCACTGTCACTTATACCCCCATTTCACTGGAGCATGGCAGACTTACGGAAGCAAAAATGTAGTCATTCGCAAACGTTCCGCAATTATTCCCTTATCATCATTCCGTGTGATTCCGTAATTATTCCTCAAGTCTTCCTCCACTTCCGTACGCTTCCGGCAGGCCAAAATACTCCGTGTTCAAAAGCATGCTCACGGAAAAAAATTCCGTGAGTGTTCCGTGGGGTCACTTTGGCGTACTTTGGCGTATCTGTTCCACATATGCTGTGAACGTTCCGAGAGTGTAAGAATTTCCACTTTTCCGTAGGATTTTCAGCCATTTTCCATGTAAAAATGCTGAAGCTCTTCTGTAGACTGCGTTCCGCGCCTTTCTGCTAAACGATCCTTGCATGGCGTAGTCCAGTGAAATGGGGATAACAGTGATAACCAGCCAATCAATAGTGCCTGTGAGTTTCATGTATACAAGAGAAGACATTTCTGAAAATTACGTTGGGCCCCACTGAATGCACAAGCACAACAGTTGGTAAACATGATGCTGGTAAAGATCATGTGTCACAGAGCGAGCACGTTCTAGCTGTGCTCCTCCTTATTTGTTGGAGATTGTGCAATAAGGAGGTCATAATTTAAGGGCAAGTAAATTAGAGAAGAAAAATAAAATGCTAATGATAGATGCTAATACATTTCCTTTAAGAGATGAATAAATATGATCAGGGAGGCAACTAATAGACATGTTTGTATAGTTGTAAACATGTCTGTATAGTTGTAAACATGTCTGTATAGTTCTAAACATGTCTGTATAGTTGTAAACAAGTCTGTATAGTTGTAAACATGTCTGTATAGTTGTAAACAAGTCTGTATAGTTGTAAACATGTCTGTGTAGTCGTAAGCATGTCTGTATAGTCGTAAACAAGTCTGTATAGTTGTAAGCATGTCTGTATAGTTGTAAACATGTCTGTGTAGTTGTAAACATGTCTGTGTAGTCGTAAGCATGTCTGTATAGTCGTAAACAAGTATGTATAGTTGGAAACAAGTCTGTATAGTTGTAAACAAGTCTGTATAGTTGTAAGCATGTCTGTAAAGTTGTAAACATAGCTGTATAGTTGTAAACATGCCTGTATAGTTGTAAACAAGTCTGTATAGTCGTAAACAAGTCTGTATAGTTGTAACAAGCCTGTATAGTTGTAAACAAGTCTGTATAGTTGTAAACATGCCTGTATAGTTGTAAACAAGTCTGTATAGTTGTAACAAGCCTGTATAGTTGTAAGCATATCTGTATAGTTGTAAGCAAGTCTGTATAGTTGTAAGCATGTCTGTATAGTTGTAAGCATATCTGTATAGTTGTAAACAAGTCTATATAGTTGTAAACAAGCCTGTATAGTTGTAAGCATATCTGTATAGTTGTAAGCAAGTCTGTATAGTTGTAAGCATGTCTGTATAGTTGTAAACAAGTCTGTATAGTTGTAACAAGCCTGTATAGTTGTAAGCATATCTGTATAGTTGTAAACAAGTCTATATAGTTGTAAACAAGCCTGTATAGTTGTAAGCATATCTGTATAGTTGTAAGCAAGTCTGTATAGTTGTAAGCATGTCTGTATAGTTGTAAACAAGTCTGTATAGTTGTAACAAGCCTGTATAGTTGTAAGCATATCTGTATAGTTGTAAACAAGTCTATATAGTTGTAAACAAGCCTGTATAGTTGTAAGCATGACTGTCTGTCTTCCTTTCGGCTTTTTCCCTTTTACTCGGGAGATGCCACAGCGAATCATCTGATTCGCACGTTTGATTTGGTAGAGGCTTTTACATCGGATGCCCTTCCTGTCACAACCCTTTTAGCAAGTGACAGAAACACGCTGACGACTTTGCAGCCTACTCTTGTCGAAAGTCAGCAATGGTTCTTTTACATGCCTCACACCATAGACAGTGAGAGACATGGCCTGCCTTTGATAACCCAGTTAGCCACACTGGTGGGGGGGGGGGGGGGGGGGGCAACCTTGTGGAGAGTGGGACTCAAACCCCCAACCTTTGGATCAGCGATCCAGCGCCCTATACCACTAGACCACCACTGCCCCCAGTTGTAAGCATGTCTGTATAGTTGTAAACAAGTCTGTATAGTTGTAAACAAGTCTGTATAGTTATAAACAAGTCTGTATAGTTATAAACAAGTCTGTATACTTGTAAACAAGTCTGTATAATGGTCAGCATGCAAAGAATGTCCCAAAGTCACAGTCTCAGCGATGGCGTTTCAACATGTACTTTGTATTCTCATTCTCGCGTGGGTTTCCTCCAGGTACTTTGCTTTTCTTTGAGATCCATCCATGACATGCATTTTAGACTGAACCGAGTGTTCCAAACTGCCCCTATTTTGATTCTCTGACAGTCTGTTGAGCTGTTTGATATGTACCCTGTCATCGCAGAATGTTGGCTACGATAGGCTCCAGTTTCCCTGAAACCATAGTTAAACGGCTCAGTAAATGAAATACGATCAGCAGACAACAGAGAAAGGCAAATAAATCTGGATCTAATTTACTTGGGTATCTGTAAGATATAGACTCCACATATTACTGGAAATTATGGCAGATCTTTCTGAGAAAAGGTCAAATATGAGAGAATATATACATATATAATGTGGGAAGATGATAATACAAAAAAAAAAAAAAACCCTACTTCCATCTATGCTTGAAGTGCTGACAAAGTGATGAAGAACTATAATTGCGTGTCAGCATTGTGAGTTTAACTACACACTTCAAATTCTCAAACTTCCTGTCACCAATTTTACACCAGTGACTCTACTCAACGCTGTCTGTGTGTGTGTGCGTGTGTGTCTGTGTGTGTGTGTGTGTGTGTGTGTGTGTGTGTGTGTGTGTGTGTGTGTGTGTGTGTGTGCCCACGCGCGTGTGAAATTTTGAGGAGCAGAGAGTCAGGCGCCTAATGCAGGCTGAGCCCATGAAGTGCCAATGGACCTCACTGATTGCTAATAGAGCTGTAATGAAGCAGGATATTTTCTCCCCGGCAATAACCATCAGCAGCACTTGTGGAAAATTGCCCTTGTCTTTCTCTAGCCCTACACCTTGGCCTTCGATTCAGAATGGTCATTCCACTGACAAAGAATACAATATATAAATATCCCGGCAATTTTTTACATTTTATTTTTGGTGGGAGGAGAAAGCGTTTGTCATCCTCATTCATTTTCCGAACCCATTAATCTTAAGTAGGGCCGCAGAGAGGCTGGCACCAATCTCAGCCAACTCCGGGTGAGGGTGGTATACGCCCCGGACAGCTTGCCAAGCCATTGCAGCACCAACATTCACACAACCATTCAAAAGAAAGTCCTGGGTTCGAGTTCTTGGCTCAGGAGTTTTTGTGTGGAGTTTGCATGTGATCCCTGAACATGTGTGGGTTTTTTCCGGGTATTCTGGTTTCCTTCCACAGTCTTCAAGACAGAACATCAGAATGATTGTTTAATTTAGTCACATACTCCAAGCCTGAGAGGCATAAATGTTTTAGTTAAGGTGCTGGATCACTGATCCCAAGGTTTAAGGTTCATGTCTGACTCTCAGCAGGTTGTCATTGCTGTCCCCCCAGTGCACCTAACTGGGTTTTATATATATATATATATATATATATATATATATATATATATATATATATATATATACATATACATATACAGTGGTACCTCACCTTACAAAATTAATCAATCCATTCCAGAAGTGGTTTCGTAACCTGGATTTTTTGTAAGTTGAACGGCATTTTATATGTAAAACACGTGATTCGTTCCATGGCCCCCAATACTACCCCCTAAACCCTTTATAAATTAAAAAGTATACCTTTTAAGACCTTCTGCTTCAATATCGTACCGATGGTAGACAGGTTTGGCCATATTCCTTTGCGATATCACTCCCCGATATATGCATGCCACAAGCCCACTTCTTTTCACTCGCACTAGGAATCATATGTGTGTGTGTGTGTGTGTGTGTGTGTGTGTGTGTGTGTGTGTGTGTGTGTGTTGACCATGTCTTCTTAGCAGAGTTGTAATCTTATTTCTATTTATCAACCTTGTTTATGCAAGGATAAAAGCCTGAGCCAAAAAAAAGTTGCAATGAGCACACAAAAACTCACAAAATAACAGTAACTCTGTCCTTTACTCGAAAAGCATCATGGTTATTATGGAGATACAGCTCCATAATAGCCAATGGGAGGGAGCTGTGTCATCCCTCCTAGCCAATGGGAGGCCAGCGGGGCGGGATGTTGGGAGATAGCAAATGGGAGGCCAATGGGGCAGGATGTTGGAAGATAGCCAATGGGAGAGCAACTCGCACATTGTTTGAATTTTTGAGATGGCACTTTCATAATGTAAACTTGTTTCGAATCCAGAGACAAACATTTCGTAACCTGGATTTCGTAAGGTGAGGTACTACTGTTTATATAGTCTGTGGGTTCTCTCTGTTTGCTTTCAGTTTTCTCCCACAGTCTAAACTAAAAAGAAACAACCTCCCAAAAAAAAAAAATAATAATAATAATAAAAAAAAAATTTCATGCACAATGGGCTAAATTACTATCACAAATTGCCCCGAGGTGTGAGTGTGATTGTGAATAATTGTGTGAGTGTTGGCCCTGAGATGGCCTGGCGAGCTGTCCAGGGTGTACCCTGCCCTCCTCCAAGGTTGACAGAGATCAGCACCAACCTCCCCGTGAAACTAATTAATAATAAACATCTTAAAAAGTAAATGAATATATATATATATATATATATATATATATATATATATATATATATATATATATATATATATATATTTTTTTTTTTTTTCATTCTGTCGGCTGCAGGTGAGCGAACGCCTACCTCATCCGGTATCTTCATAACTGTCTTTAAAAGTTTTAGCACATAAAACAAAAAAGCAATAAAAAGCTACTTAAATATGATTCTTAAATGTGTGAATCACATGATTCGCTGTGGCAACTCTCAAGAACGGGAAAAAGCCGAATCGAAGAAAGAAAGAAAGAAAGAAAGAAAGAAAGAAAGATAGATAGAAAGAAAGAAAGAAAGAAAGAAAGAAAAGGAGTTTCTAAATATTTGAACCCTGACACTGAGGTGGGTCAAGAGAGCTCTGTGCAAAAAGGTCTGTGTGGCTAATAACGTCTGTTTTGTTTTGTTTAGCCTCCTCATTCAAAAACAAAAATAAACCGCACTCATGTATTTATTCTATATAATATAAAACAGTAAAAGCTTAAGGTTTATTTATTTGTTTATTTATAGTGTAGGATGATTACAGTACACTGCGTACTCCAGGTGACCATGACAAACTGTGAGCGTCTGTCATTTTGATTTAACCATTATCCACTCGGAATAATGATTTATAATCCCAAGAGAGCAGACCAATCAGATTGTGCCATTTCGGTCTCGTATATACTAATTATAAATATGCCAAACCACTAACTTTTTCGTGATATACTCTATTAATCCCTCAAGGGAAATTATGCTTTGAACCCATTCAAAGTTAGCACTCTCTCTCTCTCTCTCTCTCTCTCTCTCTCTCTCTCTCTCTTTCTCAGAGCAGCCACACTGCAGTGATCTGAAAGCAGCTGGAGGTTAGGTGCCTTGCTCAAGGACACTTCAACCATGAAGGTGGGAAAAGGGGAAAACGATGCTCACTCTTACTGCCACGCAGGTTTGTGAATCAAACCAGCAACCGTTTGGTCCCAACTCAACTGTTCTCACCATTAGGCGCTGGCTGAATTAGGAGCCTATCTCCCGGGATGGAACTCTAGTCCATTGCAGGTCACGACACTTATGCGTTCACACCCTAATACAGTAGGCCCTTGACCATTCACGGTTCATCGTTTGTGTCCCCGAATACTCACGGATTGGCAACAACCCGGGAAGTAACTGGCACGTAATTCAAATTTAGCCAATTCCTGAGAGCTTCTGTTTCTGCTGATTTTGCTGATTGGTTGCAGATGATGTGTACACCTCTTTTTTCTCCTCGCACAAGTTATCAACGTGATTGCTTGAATTGCAAAGTGATTTTTTTAGTGTGTTTTTGGTTCATTTTCTGTAACCGCTTAATCCTAATTTGGGTTGCGGGGAGGCTGGTGCCCATCCCAGCCAACTTTAGGCGAGGACAGAGTACACCCTGGACAGCTCGCCAGGCCATCGCAGGGCGGAAACACGCTGACGGCTTTGCAGCCTACTCTTGTCGAAAGTCAGCAATGGTTCTTTTACATGCCTCACACCATAGACAGTGACAGACATGGCCCGCCTTTGATAACCCAGTTAGCTGCACTGGGAGGGACAGTGACAACCTTGTGCCGAGTGGGACTCGAACCCCCAACCTTTGGATCAGCGATCCAGCGCCCTATACCACTAGACCACCACTGCCTCAGATTTTAATGATTATTTAATCCCTATGATGTCACTCAACGCCCTGCGTCTTCTCTATGTTCTGGTAAGGAGCCGAAGCGCTTTATTTATTCATAAATATTATCACAGTACAAAATTAAAAAGTTTTTACTTTATCATTACTCCATTTTACAGCATTATTACTGTATTAATAAGTAAGACTGGATATAGAATGGGTTTAACAAGCAGACTTTGCGCATGTAATATCATACATAGGGGTTTAAAACCGCGTCAATAACTCGCGGATTTTCTTGATCCACGGGAAGGGCTGGAACCAAACCATCATGAAAAACAGGGGCATACTTTATTGACCCCTAGGTATAATTTGTTTATTGGCATGATTCAGGAAGACGGAGCAAACCAGAAATCATGAAAGAAACCCACATGCACATACAGAGAACATCCAAAACGTGGTTTTAACACACCCCGCTTGGTCATCACTGGCTGAAGATGATCACATGACTTTGCTTGGCCAATCAGTGCTGCGGGGAATTTAGTGCGCTCAGTAGTCAATGCGTGACTGTCGTGGTAGTACGTCGTGTGATTTTTTTATTTTTATTTTGGGGAATATTTTAATCCATCCTAACTATGTCGAGCAAAAAAGAAAGTGGTCAGACGAATATGTACAACATAGATTCACATGTATCACGGAACGTGATGGGACTCAGCATACTATCTGCATGATTTGCAATGCGAAGTTGAGCAACTCTAGGCTCACACCGGCAAAACTAAAGGAACACTTCTTGAAACTGCATGGAGCTGGGAATACAAGAACACAACACTTGCTGAATTCAAGGTGAAGAGAGCCAGATTCGAAGAAATTATTTTTCACTAATGAAAGGCTCAGTGAATGTGCATATGAAACTGGTGGGGTTCGGTACCTCCAACAAGGTGAAGAACCACTGCTCTACACCAAGGAGAAGGACCGTAGAGCTTTGGTGTCTTCCCATGACACGCCCATGCTACATCATTGAATTATTTATTTATTTATTTAAATTTCTTATGCTTAACCGTGGCATAATGAATGAAAGCCTTTGTGTAATGTACTAAGAATCATCTATATATAGGTACCTTCATGACTTATTTGTAAGCTATATTTTGTATAATACATATGTTGTTGTACAGACCTTGAGACAGTTTGTCAAATTCACTGCACTGTCACTCCCTGCTAAGAAAACATCTCTGACCTTGTTCCCAACACCATCTCTATAGCCCCAAGAAAACCTAGTGTCTATTGATTTTTCTAGGATTGTTTCAGACTGGGTTGGGGGCTCGATCTCTACTGAGGCGGTGGTGGTGTAAAGCACGGTCTGTATGTGGCTGCTCCTCGATGTATTGGTTTGAGCTTAAGCTAGTGTGTGTGTGTGTGTGTGTGGGGGGGGGGGGGTAGTACAAAACAGACCCGCTGTCAGCACGGGACTAACACTCATACAGCTTCTAACACACTCTGCGCAACACAATTTAGCAGCATGAAAATATGCTGAAGGATTAAGAAATTAATGGCTTAACTTCAGCAAGACTCGCCAAATTTGCCTCGGAAGTCTTTTTGGGCTGAGCTATAAAATCAGCCAAGGAAAAGAAAGGCGAGTAAAATATAGAAGTTTCATTTTAGCAAACCAAAACGATTTGTTTTGACATTTCAGTAAATGCTAATACTGAGGATAGATTTAGATGCTGCCTAAAATGGAGCTCCTGAAAGATACCTCTACTTATAGGTGTCTGAGGTTAGTGCAACAAAAGGAGTGGTTCTTTAGAGACTGGATCAATTTCAGTTTTTAGGAAATAAACAAATCCCCCCCACCGTATTTTCCGACTATGGTCTGGAGCGAAATAATGAAAGTTTAATACAGTCATACCTCACCTTACGAAAGACCCAACTAACGAAAAATCCAAGTTATGAAACACATTGACTTAAAATTTCCGTCTCTGGATACGAAAAAAAAAAATCATATTACGAAACGCAACATCTCAAAAATTCAAACAATGCGCACTCGGCTTTGCAGTCACCCGACTCCCTCGAAGCGTAAATACACTTGTCGCATCCTGTATTTTGTTTGGAAATTGGCGTGATAGAGTTGCACTCCCAGTGGCTATCTCCCAACACCCCACCCCACTGGCCTCTCATTGGCTCGGAGGGAGCTGCATCTACATGATAGCCATGATGCTTTTCGTGTACCTTCAACCCACTGTTCGTCACGGAGTTCTAACACACGTAAAGGACAGAGTTACTGTTGTTTCGTAAGTTTTGCAAATGTGCTCATTGCAACTTTATTTTTTGTCATTCATCACGGACCTCAAGAAAGTGATTCCCGGTGCGAGTGAAAAGAAGAAGCGGGCTCGTGGCATGCGGATGAGTGATATCGCAAAGGAATATGGCCGAAACCTGTCTACCATCGGTACCTTATTAAAGCAGAAGGAGGCCTTAAAAGGTATATTTTTATACATTTTAAAGGGTTTAGGGGGTAGTATTGGGGGCCTTAGAACGAATCAGGCCTTTTACATGTAAAATGCCACTCAACTTACGAAAAATCCAGGTCACGAAACCACTTCTAGAACAGATTAATTTTGTAAGGTGAGGTATGACTGTCCGGAGTTTTCTTTTCACAGCTGATTTATCTAATTGTATTCCCAGTGCTGTTAGTTTAATTATCCGTTTAGCTAGTTCATGTTCCGTGCTTCTGCTCATTTTTGTTACACGTTCATCTGCCTGACTTAGATTTGTTAGATTCGGGGTTTTTTTGTTTGTTTTTTTTAAATCGTATATTAATCTGAATAGTGGGACAATCATCCTAGTCATCTTCCATGCCCCAAACATTCTATGCATATGGGGTTCTGCTCAGGAGGTCAGGTATAACAACATCAGACAAGAACTCATTCATTTTCTGTACCGCTTAATCCATATTAGTGACGCATGGAGGCTGGCTTTCATCTCAGCTGACTCTGGGCGAGGACAGGGTACACCATGGACAATGACAAGAGTTCAGGAGGAAGTATTTTTTTTCACATTTTACGAAATATATGAAACATTGTGCGCTACCTTTTCCAGAGCTGGCCTTTTCTTTTCGTGGCTTTTTACAGATACAAGTCGACCTCTTTATCCAGAATCGACTCGACTCAGTTGCCAGCACCGACAGTCTCTTCTTTAGCCTGTTTTAACTTGGAATTCAGTTCTACAAAGCAGGAAACCCTTGAGAAAAACCATTAAAAGTTTATTGACTGCTCATCAGTGGCAGGGCGGTGTAGTGGATGCACCACTCCTATTTTTTGTTCTCAAACTCCTGAATGTGTTTCTCACGTCCCGTCATAAGAAAAAAAAAAAGTGTTCTGTATGATGTTATAAATGGATTGATTAGTGATCACTGGGTGCACACTACTTTTCACAATGCATTATGGGCTGCATTAAGTTGACTATATAGTACATAATAAATCCCACTATACATTTGGAGACCACTTCAGAAATGGCGTACACACTATATAGTGTGCACTACTGCACAGAGAACGAGTGGGTATTGAGTGATTTCGGACATTCGGACATACGTATCTGAGTTTAATCACTCAGTTTAGAAGCTTCGCTTATGCGGGACCCGTTAATGGACCAATAGACCAGGTTGATATACATCCATGGTTATAATATTTATACAGTTCTGGGACTTGCAGCCCAAGTCTCTCTCTCTCTCTCTCTCTCTCTTTCAGCTCATAATCCAAGCGTGATCATCTAGTTCAACGCAGCCGAAATGGATTTAAACGTTTCAGGCTCTCGTATGGAAAGCGGTGTAACTTGTGGTGCCAAAACATATAGACAGCACTTCACAGATCTTAGTCCATGAACTCTAATCCAAACCTCTTTACTTCTGTGCCTTTATTCAAAATCCCTTTCTTCCTGTTCAGCTCCTCGCACTTTGATAAGGGTTCATGATAGGGGCAGTCGTGGATTAGTGAATAAAGCAATGAGCTGCTAATCCGAAAGCCAGCGGTTCAATCACCACTATCACCACTGTTGGGCCCTTGAGCAAGGCCCTTAACCCTCAATTACTCAGTTGTATATATAAAAAAGATAATTGTAAGCGAAATATATGATAAGAGTGTCTGCCAATTGCTGTAAATGTAAACGATAAATGAAAACAGATACGTCATGCAGTACTCATCACTTAAACGATATTTCCTCAGAGTGCTACCCTGACAATCCAAGTATGTAAAAATAAATAAATAAATAAATAAATAATGCTGTACAGTGTTTACTGCTCAGAAGCATCAGCATATGTTACGGATCCCACACTACTCCATTACTGAAACCTTTGGAAGTGGAGGTTTGCAAATATTCTGGGAAATATGCAGGGAGTGTCATTCTAAGCCAAGCCTAATTAGCAGCCATAAAACAGCCAGAATGAAAAGGAAACAGACAGAAACATGAACAGAGCATGATCTCAGCATGGTTTCCGGGAACACCGATGAAAGGCACGACCCTGGAGACGGTCCGATAAACAAAAATGCAATCTGTCTCAAACCCATACCTGCACCGAAAGGCAGTGGTAAAGAGTGCGGCCAAGGGACAGCACTAACTGGGCAGTGGATACAAGCGTCCCGCTGGAGCTAAGGTTATTATACCCCACTTCAACCAGCCCAAAACAGCAGAAGGTGATGGAGAGGCGGCAGGTGGCAACCAGCTAAAAAGACATGGAAGGACAAAATGTAATTGGCAGGCGAACTGGCTTATTGTGCCTAAAAATTAACAAACTGGTGGAAAGGCTCGCCTGCCTTCTACCAGCGTGCTAATCCATATGGTCACCCTTTTCCAGGTGGTGCATTTTTTTACATTTTTAATTGTCATTTGGCTCATTGTAAAGCACCTTCTTTATGAACCTGCTTGTCTAAAAAATTTACCAGACACTTTAAAAACCACGAAGCTGCTTCTGCATAATATCTTTTAAGTTGACCAACACACCAACGCTTTTCAGTGAACCCCCACTTTTCGCGGTTAATGGGGACCGAGACCCTCTGCAAATGCTGAACTTCCACAAAGTCGGATCGAGTCCCCTGACTGACGTATACCTACATGTGCACGTTTATATAATATCAATAAATACATATTCAACGCTATAAATGCTTATAATAACAATTAAACATACAAAAATAATGCATACGATGTATATGAAATATTAAGACACACACACACACACACACACACACACACAAAAAAAAAAAAAAAAAAAAAAAAAAAAAAAACACGCACGCAGATGCACACACCCATGCAGACTTGCGCGCACACACATACAGACACGTGCACACATACTCAGATTCGGACCTCACATAAAAATGTAAGTACAGTAATACCTCACCTTACGAAATTAATCCGTTCCAGAAGTGGTTTCGTAACTTGGATTTTTCGTAAGTTGAACCGCATTTTATATGTAAAACATGTGATTCGTTCCAAGGCCCCCAATACTACCCCATAAACACTTTAAAAATTATAAAAGTATACCTTTTAAGGCCTCATTCTGCTTCAATATCATACAGATGGTAAACGAGTTTGGCCATATTCCTTTGCGATATCACTCAACTGCATGCCACAAGCCCGCTTCTTCTTTTCACTCACACCGGTAATTACACGTGTGTGTGTGTGTGTGTGTGTGTGTGTGTGTGTGTGTGTGCGCGCGTGCATGCACGTGTGTTGACCATGTCTTCTTAGCAGCGTTATAATCTTACAAAAGTTTATGCAAGGTTAAAAGCCTGAGTCAAAAAATAAAGTTGCAATGAGCACACTCAAAAAACTCACGAAACAACAGTAACTCTGTCCTTTACACAAAAAGCATTATGTGTATTATGGAAATGCAGCTCCATAATAGCCAATGGGAGGGAGTTGCGTCATCCCTCCTTGCCAATGGGAGGCCAGAGGGTCGGGATATTGGAAGATAGCCAATGGGAGGCCAGTGGGGCGGGATTTTGGGATGTTGGGAGATAGCCAATTGGAGGCCAGCGGGGCAGGATGTTGGGAGATAGCCAATGGGAGAGCAACTCGCGCATTGTTTGAATTTTTGAATGGCGCTTTCGTAACCTGAATTAGTTTCGTATCCAGAGATGGGAGGGGCAGTGGTGGTCTAGTGGTATAAGGCGCCGGATCGCTGATCCAAAGGTTGGGGGTTCGAGTCCCACGCTGCACAAGGTTGTCACTGCCCCCCCCAGTGGAGCTAACTGGGTTATCAAAGGCCGGCCATGTCTCTCACTGTCTATGGTGTGAGGCATGTAAAAGAACCATTGCTGACTTTCGACAAGAGTAGGCTGCAAAGCCGTCAGCGTGTTTCCGCCCTGCGATGGCCTGGCGAGCGGTCCAGGGTGGACACTGCCCTCGCCCGAAGTTGGCTGGGATGGGTGCCAGCCTCCCCGCGACCCAAGTTAGGATTAAGCGGGTACAGAAAATGATGATGATGATGATCCAGAGATGGGAATTTTAGCTAAATACACTTTTGTGTATGCCCTGAGAAAGTTACACATCCGCCAAAGGCTAACAATCTGAGTGAATTGTAGCGTTCTTTTCTACCTGTGCTAAAACCACAAAGAATAAAATCCTCAACAAGGTGATGGTGGCTCAGTGGTTAATCCTCTGGGTTACTGATCAGAGGGTCGGCGGTTCAAGCCCATCCCATTACCACCAAGTTGTCCCAGTTGGGTCCTTGAGCAAGGCCCATCAATTTCTCATTTGTATGAATGCCAGATAAATATAAATCGCTTTGGATAAGGGCGTCTACCAAATGCCATGAATGTAGAATAATAATAATAAAAAAAACTTCTAGTAACAGAAAATACCATGAATCAAAACTTTTTATAAGTTTGGACTTTCCAACTTTGAAATACAGTCACAGATCAGAAGTAAATAAACACAATAATTCTTTGAAAAATTTATACACAGATATACATCTACGCAGTCGCCAAGTTGACGGAGATACCTTACAGCAGTCCTCCCACTCACTTGAAGTTTTCTGCAACACCGGCTGCCTCATATCGGGGATTATTTTCAACAATCCAACAAACCGTCAGAGGGACCAGGTTGACCTGAGCAGGATTCTATTGATCGCTTACCTCTGCTGGTGAATTGTACAGTCACTCTGCTAACTCTAGTGGGAGGAAACTCTCTCTCCCCCTTTCTCTCTGTGTTTTTGCTGAGGTACGCATTCTTCTTCTGGGATGTTGGTGATCCAGATCCTTCTGAGACTTCTGTTTTCTGGGTTCTGTGATCTGTCCTGGTGTGCTGATACTGGCTGGAGGAATCTGGAGGGCATCTTGGAAGCCCCTCCCTCCTGCTGGTGAAGATCTATATGGACTTAGATGTGTACTAACAGACTTGTGAATAGGACTTTTCACTGCTGGTGATATAAACTTGTTTCCCACAATTATTTCGGACTTACAGTTGTATAACCAGCCAGACTACATTTTGGACTGCAATGAAATTTGTTGTATATGGTTTGTATCTTTTTTAGTGTCACCCAAATGAGGACAGGTTTCCCTTTTAGGCCCGGTTCCTCTCAAGGTTTCTTCCTCGCATCAACCATGGCCATGGGCGACGCTGATTAGGGATGTGTAGGGGTTGTAGAAAATGATCGAACTCTTCTACTCTTTGTAATCTCCGACTTTTACAGTGTAAAGGTGATTTGGGACAATGCCAGTTGTAAAAAGTGCTATACAAATAAAACTCAGGTGAATTGAATCCCAAGGTTTTGGGTGATTAGACAATGGCTACGCCCAACCTCAGTCGAACCTATAATACACCCTCAAGAAAATTCAGACAACTCTTTTGATCTTAATGTTCATTGCATAGTTGCTATGAACAATTTACATACTGTAATCTAAAATAACAATAATAAAAAAAATCAACGTTGCCAATAGTACAACAGACTATGCTTCACGAATGCGTTTGACCGATCACCCCCTTTAACACCATTAAAGCTTGGAAAAAAACAGCCACCACAATATTGGTACCGAAAAAAAATTGTGTGTGACACACAGAATTTGCCAGCCATTTACTCTCGCTTGAGGTACGGTGAAGAGCGAGATGAAATTTCTAATGAAAAACAACCAGTCCTGCGTGCACATGCCCATCTGCTGACACATAACCTATAAACGTATGGTTTTTTTTTTCCCCGTTTGTTTATTTGATTGATTGTTCTTTTGTTTGTTTATTTTGTTATCTAGGTCATATACAGTATATCAGTGCTGCCCAATCCTGCTCCGGGAGATCTACCTTCCTGAAGACCTTCACGCCAACCCTAATCATGTCCACCTTACCATCTAATCATCTAACCTTAAGTCTTCAAATTGAAGAGGTAGGACCTGATTAGATCTGTCACATGGGCCACACCAGGGTGAGAGGTAAAGTCTTCAGGAAGGTAGATCTCCAATAGCAGAATTACGCACCCAAGCTGTATATCATATAGAAGACAGCAACAGTCAGCTCAGAACATACCAAGCAACATTACTACATATAATTGGCATATAATTCCTCACTAAATTAAATTGAAGAAGGGGTACATTTTATACATTTACTTACTCATTCATCGGCAGAATCATTTAATCCTACTATCAGGGTTACAGGGAGGTTGGAGCCTATGTCAGTATGTCAGGGCGAGGGTAAAGTTCACCCTGAACACCTCATAAGACCATCGTAGGACATTACACAACGACACAATCATTCGCACTCACATCTACACGTAGACGTAACTGGAAACAGCCAATTAGCCTAATGTGCATGTCTTTGGAGTGTAAAAGGAAACCCGAGTACCAGGATGAAACCCACACAAGCAATGATGGAATGTGCAATGTCCACACAGGAACCCCCCACCCCCCAAAAAAAAAACAAAAACATGGCTTTCTTGCTGTGAATCGGACATGTTAACCACTATGCCACCCACACCGCGCCATATTACATGCTCATGCTTCTACTAATGTAAACAAATACTGGATAAACATAATAGCAGGTACTATATCATTTTAGTGTACAGTGAATAACCTTCTTGTTTCCCCCGGAATTTAATTAGACAAGGATAAATACTCAGTGCTATTCTTAGTAATAAGTAAGAAGTAAAGGCACGTGGGGTAATCCATCAGTTTGGGGCAATCATTGACTTATTAACAGCATTATACATTATTTATATGTAAAGTAGCACTGATATATCCTCATGCAACAGAGACTGCTACGTCTTACTTGTACAAAGAGAATGCAGCAATTGACCTTCATATTGTCCTCTTAAAATTAAATACTTAATTCAGGCACCACTTAGGCAATAAAACCATTTTTAAAAAGTATCATTTAGGCACTGACCCTGAGATGGTCCTGTGAGTTGTTCAGGGTGAACCTTTGCTTCACTCAATGTCGGCTAAGATCTGCTCCAGCATCCCTGCTACCCTAATAGGAAACCCTGAGTACAGAAACCCAGTGTTATTCACGAGGGTTACGTTCTTTGCCCACCTGCGGATCTCGGAAATCCGCGAGTTATTGACGCGGTTTTAAAACCCTATATATGATATTACATGCGCTAAAATATGCTTGTTAAACACATTCTATAGACAGTATTACTCATTAATACAGTAATAATGCAGTAAAATGTAGTAATGGTTAAGTAAAAACTTTTTAATTTTGTACTGTGATAATATTTATGAATAAATAAAGCGCTTAGGCTCCTTATCGGAAGCTACAGAAGATGCAGGGGGTTTGAGTGACTTCATAGGGATTAAATAATCATTAAAACACACTAAAAAAACGTGAATTCACATTTCAGGTAATCACATTGATGACATGTACGCAAAGTAGAAAAAAAGAGGTGTACACATCATCTGCAACCAATCAGCAGGCGGGAGAAACAAAATCTCTCAGTGATTGGCTAAATTTGAATCATGTGCCAGTAATGTGATGATGCATATGTATAATGCCAGTTGTGATGATCATTATGTATAGTTTGTCGGGGCTGCTGCTAATTCAGTGCTTCTCAAATAGTGGGGCCGGTGTGATAGCAGGGGGAGCGTGCATGGCCCTGGGGAACATGCTTTTTTTGCCATACTGTACTAGAATTAAGCGGTTTTTTAATATTATTATTTAATGTTTTTTATTTTATTTTTTATTTTTAATGTTAATAAAGATACAATGTTATGCAGAGGCGTATTCATAACAATTTTATAGACAAACCATACTATGTATAGTTGTGCGCGGGGTGCTGGGGGGCGTGAATTTATTTATTTTTTTCTTCCTAGAGGGGGTGTCACAGAAAATAATTGAGAAGCACTGTGCTAATTTGAAAATATTATGAAAAAATACTTTGAGAGCAAAATCAGCAAGTATGCGGGGGTCGCGAACGGTGAACAGTGAATGGGCGGGGCTTACTGTATCTAAAAACCAACCAAATAAAATCTAATACCCGGCTGTATTGTACACCATTGTTTCCTATTGGTCTGATCATCGAGGTGACATTGTGGCATAGTGGTTAGCATGTTACTCTTACAGTTAGAAGGTCATGGGTTTGAGTCCCAGGCTTGGTAAGAGTATTTCCGTGTGAATTCTATCTGTGTTGCATGGGTTTGCTCTTGTTCTAATTGCGCATGATGTAATAAACACTTGGATTAAATCGAAAGTTTATCATTTCACTAAAACAAACACAATTCTGGACTCCACTGTTTGAGACCAAGTGGGTGGCAACAAGGTAGAACCGCTATCTTCCCCTCGGGTTCTATCCTCAGCACACACACACACACACACACACACACACACACACAGGGCCCAAATGCAATTTATGGCAGGAATCAGAACGTTTGCAGCTCAGCTCTTGCGCTGGAGAGATGGGGTTATCACCTCCATCTATACGCCGGTGAGAGACACAATAAAATCATAGCACAGCAATGGGGCTACGGCAATGAGATTTGCAGGACAGCTGTAAATGTTCAATAGCTCTCTCTCTCTCTCTCTCTCTCTCTCTCTCTCTCTGATGCAAGGGCACTCTGGCATTTAACGCCACTTGGCTGCAGGGCTGGGAACTTTTACATGCGCGTGTTTGGGAGTGCTGTTTGCTGAGGCATACACTTTAATACAGGGGACAAGAGCAAGTGCGCACACACACACACACACACACACACACACACACACACACACACACACACACACACACTGATCGACTGACATAAATCTGTCCCAGTGGGCTGGTTTTCTGGATGCCGAGTAAATTCAGTACTGGGTGATAGAATTTATTTATATGCTTGTTTGTTTGTTTATTTTTTATTATTTTTTTTTTTTTAGAAAATTAGCAGTTGGTGTAATTTTGTTGAGGAGAATTCTACTTAATTTCCATCTGGAGATTTGCTTCTGCTGAGACAGATTTGAAAATTACTGGTGCATACATACACTAATAAACTAATTCATGGTATTTAAAAAAAGGAGTATTTATATTATATGATTAAACAACTCCAATAGGGCTCTCAAGTTGTGCATCATGAAGGAGCGCTGCTATCAGCCTGGAGATTGTGAATTCAAATCCAGGATTGATCCACGCTGCCATCTGCAGCTAGGAACCCATTCGAGCTAATTGGGTGATCGCTATAAATGGAAGAGACGATGGGATGGCATACACTCACCTTCCTGGAAATTATAGTAATCACCAGCGAACGCCGATGAGGTCATGTTTTTGAAGGGTTCATACATTTATCCATTCAGGTAGCTAAGCATATTTTCATGACTTTGCAGATGTGAAATTGTCGAAAGTGTAAAAGTCCACATAGTCAGAATTTTGTTGCAGTTGTAAAGAAATAAGAAAACTTATTTTAACTTCCAACACAATGACAGTTTCAATGGTCAGCGTAAATAATTTAGTAGAAATCAGCGCTAGCCGTTAGCCTCTGCTTGAAGCCTCTGAACTTGCACAATATCTTTGTGCATCCAATCTTCAAATGAACTGGTAAGTCATTTTTTTTTGTTGTTTTGTTTTCAAACAACAACACACATGATGTCATGAAATCGATTCAACAAACTTAAGCGATATAACATTTATTTTTGTCCAGCATTTGATTAATTTCTCAGGGACGTCTTGAATTTGACGAGGGAAAAACTGAACCCCTCCATAAAGTCTTCTCCAGCACAGCCGGAAAACTTTCAACAGGGTTGAGATCAGGACTCCGAGGGCCCAATGCATGTAAATATACATGTACATATATGTGAAAAGCATTCCTCATGCTCCATGAACCACTGCTTCATTATTAGAGTCGCGATTTTATAAGAGATTTATATATGAGTCGTCAGGGGAGAAATAGAGCATTGATGTGATACTTATTCATCCATTCATTCATTTTCAGAACCACTTAATCCCCATTAGGGTCGCAGGGAGGCTGGTGCCCATCTCAGCCAATCTTCTAGGCGAGGGCAGAGTACACACTGGACAGCTCACCAGGCCATCACACAAGGCTAAATGCTCTACGTGAAAATATTATTAGTGTGCGATTATGTCTTTGTTTGGTTATCTGGGCAGTGTCCATTTAAAATTGTACATTTTTGTCAAAAGTCAGCAATGGTTCTTTTACATGAACCTCCCACCACAGACAGTGAGAGACATGGCCGGCCTTTGACGGGGGGGGGGGGGGGTAGTAACAACCTGCTGAGAGCGGGGTTTGAACCCCCAACCTTAGGATCAGTGATCCAGCATCTTGACCACCAGGCCACCACTGCCCTGAAATGGTGATTAGTGATTGGTTATTGGGAAGAGTGGTAAGATGAGTAAAATTGGTTACTGGCAGGTGATTATGTAATTATAAATGGTGATTAATAATTGATTGGTGGGAATATGTAGGGATCTGTAATTAGTTATTAAGAGAAATAGTGATCGGTGATTGGTTATTGGGAGCAGTGGTCGTCAGTGATTGGTCATTGTGGAGAGTTTTAAGATGAGTGACTTGAAAAAAAATGTGATCAGTTATAAATATTACAGAGAATAAACATCATCTGTTATCATTATTATTTTTATAATAGTAAAGTTTTATTCGTTCATTTTCTGAACTGCGTAATCCTAATAAGGGTCACATGAAGGCTCGGGCCCATCTCAGCCGACTCTCAGCGAGGGCAGAGTACACCCTGGACGGCTCGCCAGGCCATCACAGGGCAGAGACACGCTTACTGCTACGTAGCTACTCTTGATAAAAGTCAGCAATGGTTCTTTTACATGAACTTCACGCCATAGACAGAGAGACATGGCCGGCCTTTGATAACCCAGTTAGCTGCACTGGGGGGGGGGGCAGTGACAACCTGTTGAGAGTGGGATTCGAACCTCCAATTTTAGGATCAGTGATCCAGCAGCTTTATAACCAGGTCACCACTGCCCCTAATAATTGACTTCCCCCACATAACAATATGATCAGGCTAATTTTGGGTCTACTTTGCTCCTTTTGCCATTTTTCCTACTTCTTGCTTTGGAGAGCCGGAAGTGATTTTCTGGCCTGTAATCCTGTAGTGTGAGAGGTTCACACTCATAATATTAGGGTCACCAACTGATCTTGAGCCTCGTTGATATAGTTTAATATTTATGAGTAGAAATCGAGTGGTGTGAAAGGGACAGTAAATTAAAAACCTTGAAACAATTTGACATACTGAGTAGAAACCCCAAACGTCCAATGACAGCAAACTGACTGTGAAGCACCATGCTTTACACGGCATCTCCAAGGGAGTGGAAGGTCAGAGAATACATAAAAATAGCAACATATCCAGTGATCACGGCTTTCACGCTTCTCTGCACACAACACTGTAAGCTTGTAGCAGTCGCTTGCACGACTTCATCTCCATATCTTGCTGTAAAATGTATAGAAGCAGGTGTCCGTATAGCAAGTCTTCGTTTTCAGTTGTCAATGAGGAGAGAGTGGATGCAACAGAGTGCAACATTATTTAATTATTTTATTATATCACCTTAAAAGGGTTCAAGACACACTGTCAACGTCTCCAGTGCAGTTAACTGGATTATCAAAGGCCAGCCATGTCTCTCACTGTCCAGGGCAGGGGTCGGCAACCCGCGGCTCCGGAGCCACATGCGGCTCTTTCACCTCTCTGATGCATCTCCATGGCTTTTAAAAATAATGAATGTGTACTTTACGGTGGCTGACAGGTGCAAACGTGCTTCATATACAAAAACCACTGCAAAAAAAAAAAAAAATGCCACTTATTTACTCACATCAGAAGCACTCTGGGCTCCCAGAGGTAGAGAGTTAAACAAGCTTTCACCTGACTGATGGGAGAATCTGCCTAAGGCCAAGTCCTGCAACGGTCAGGTACCCACAGGTACCCAGCGGGTAACCTCGCAAAAAAAGCTCTTTTACGGTTGAAAATTACAGAGTCAAGGGCGCGAGCAGATATTTATTTGGTGTGGGCGGGGTGATTTTGTGTGTGTATGTTCTTGTGGACATGGCAATCGTTATATTAATCAGCTGCATTAAGAATCTCAGTGCTTTTGATCTGCTGTGTTGGTGGAGGGAACATGCCACCAAACCCTTGTGCTCATGGCAAGGAGTGTTCTTGCCATCCGAGCAAGAGAGATTTTTCCGTCGCCTGGGTTTGTAATCCAGGAACAGAAATCACAGCTGAAGTAAGATCCGATGGATGAGATTTGGTTTATGCACAGCAATCTCCGAATTAAATAACTCTCCTCTCAGTGACAAAATAAAACACTCGGTGTGGTTCAGTCTCCACTCTGAGAATGTTTCGGTCAGTGCAGCATTAATATTATTTAAAAGAATGTTGAGCAGGCTCCTTCTTAAAATAAGTATCCATATACGTTTCTTTGTTGCTGTCATTTTTGTAAATGAAAACTATGACAAAACAACATTAATATAACAAGCAAAGGAAAAGAAGATCCCACAAAGGGAGTGATGGTGAGGTCGGCGACCCAACCTGTTAACACATCTGGCTGCACCCCGTCCCTCGCTTCATGGGATAGATATTCTTTTTCTTTATAAAAATACAAGAAGGATTCTAACATATTCATTCATTTTCTGAACTGTTTAATTCTAATTAGGGTCACAGGGAGGCTGGCACCCATCCCAGCCAACACCATGGACAGCTCGCCAGGCCATTGCAGGGCAGGAACACGCTGATGGCTATGCAGCTCCTCTTGTTAGAAGTCAGCAATGGTTCTTTTCCAGCCTCGCACCATAGATAGTGAGAGACATAGCCAGCCCTTGATAACCCAGTCAGCTGCACTGGGGGGGGGGGGGGGGGGGGCAGTGACAACCCATGGAGAGTAGGGCTTGACCCCACAACCTTAGAATCGGTGCGCCAGCACCTTTTACCACCAAGCCTCCACTGCCTCAGGACTCAAATAGACATTGGACATTTTCATTGAAAGTTACTTTTTATTCGACGTCTTTTTGAATGTAAATGTTTTTGTTGCAAGCAAAATTGTAATTTAATTGTCTCTGTAGTCGTTTAAATCAATGCAACACATTGTTTTTTTTTTTTTTTTTTTTTATATTAACATGAAGGAAAAAAGGGAAAACATTCTATGCAGTGTGATTTGATTTTAAATGTTAAAAAAGGATTTGTGGCTCCCAGTGTTTTCTTTACAGTGGAAAAAGGGTCCAAATGACTCTTTGAATGACAAAGGTTGCTGAGCCCTGGTCCAGGGTGTCCTCTGCCCTTGCCCACAGTCGGCTGAAATGGGCTGGAATCTGCTTCATCCAATGAGCAAAAATTCACTTTACGAGCTCTCTTCGAAATGGCTTTTCCAGGCCAATTAGCCTTGTATTCTTTCACGTGTATTCCTTGACGCTCCGAGAACGCCTTGTGACAGTACTTCTCAATTATTTTCTGTGCGCCCCCTCTAGGAAGAAAAAAAAAACATTTCACGCCCCCAGCATCCTGTGTGCAAATATAAACAGTATATACTGCACTTCATATCATTTGCTCAGTGCTTTTTTTCCCTACACCATAGTGCAACAATGAGCGTGTCACTGCCATCTACTGTATTGGATGCGCAATTAAAATTAATTCTAGTACATTATGGCAAAAAAGCATGCTCCCCAAAGTCATACGACCCCCGGCATCACACAACACCCCCCCCCCAAGGGAGGTGCACCCCACTATTTGAAAAGCACTGGCCTTGTGGGAGCTGACCACGAGCCTTTCCTTGCTGGCATTTGTAACATGCATACACACAAAATTCTCCTCCTCCTCCTCTGTTACGCACCACCTCCTGCCTGCCCACATGCCATCTCCGTCGCAGTCGATGATCGGTAGGGTCAGTTTACTTATTGTTCATTCTTGTTTGGTTATTATTTATTATCAATTATTATTAATGTTAATGTACATGTATTATTATTATTATGAAATATATTAGGTCAAATATACGTGTTTGTGTCAGGTTATATGAGTTTGGTAGCGGGTTGAAACAGATTAATTGGTTTTCTGTTATTTCTTATGGGAATAATTGTTTCATCTAACAAACTTTTCAGTTTACGAGCTCGCCCTCAGAACGGATTAAATTCGTTAGCTGAGGTATCACTGTAATATGAAGTCTATCTGATATAGCAACCAAAGTAATTTCAGTAAAAAGTAAATATGACTCAAGCAACTTCAATTCTTTCCTTGAAATCTCCCTCTTATTCCTAATCATAGGTAATGCTTCATTACTAGTTCATATAAATGGACAATTTTATCTCTCTTTTTTTCATTTACTTAATGGAAAGGCAAAGTGTTTAAAGATCTCAAGATAATACACAGGCACACCGTAACATACAGCCATCCATCACAGAGGAAGGACCTGGCTGAGCACATCATATTCCGTGAAACAGATGCTTCATCTCAATAACAGAAGCCCTGTGCTATTGAATTTGGAGAGGGATGAATATGGAAATCCATTTGGAAGGGGTTATGATATTTTTTATTACCTCGCTAGCACGACACAAACTGTGTCAATGTGCCCCCCCCCCCCCCATCTTGGGATAATGAATCACAGACAAAGTGCTGCATCTTAGAAATGCCAATGCATAAATAATGCAGTACATCGAACCACGTGGTGCAACACGGATAGTGTTGTGATATAACAAGGCCTTACTGTTAGGAAATGCTTTCAGACAAATGGCATTTCTTCCTTTACAATAAATTACAAGATTCAGGAAGCGGAAAGGATGTTAAAAACTGTTTCGAACAAGTCAGGCGAACCCTGGATGAACTATGTAAAGTTTTATCCATTTACTAATTTAATAGAAAATGATCCTTAGGATCATATCGATTTTTTACTATAAGCTTGAATGCATAGATGGTTTTACTCTGAGAAAAAGACAGAGAAAGAGTCCCTCTATCTCACCTTCTGGAGAAAGGTAGGGGGTGCTCTTGTTGTGTCCTAGGTAGACAAGTGCATACCCCACCTTTCAGCCTCGAGGACAGTACATCACTTCCACTTCGCTAGCACACAATTTTCGAACAGTTGGAAGCTCTGTAATTACCTGTCTCTGGCTCTGCATTTGTACTTTCGTCTGCAATCAAGCAAGACAGCAGAAAAGAAAGGAAAAAAAAAAAAAAAAGCCAACAACCTTAAACCATCTATCTGAAGGAGGAAGTAAAATCTGTATAATCACATTGAGCTTATGCTAACGTTTTACAATTCTATATTAAGACTACAGGTTATTATCCAACACCTGATCTGAATACAGGTAAAGTAAAGTCCTTTGGGCTTTTTACCCCCGAGCCAAAGTGGCTCATCAGGCCGGTCCCCAGTTTCCATAGCGTGAACCTACCAGGAGTTCAACTCTTCTTGGATGGGATGCTAGTCCATTACAGGTTACCTTCCCAGTATATTTTACTGGTACCCATTTATACTGCTGGGTGAACAGAGGCACACTTGTGGTTAAGATCTTGCCCAGGGGTCTTAGGACAGTGGGGGTCTAACTGGGATTTGAACACACAACCTCCCGATCATGAGTGCAGCACCCAAACCACTACGCCAGCAGCCCCCTGAATCTGATCTGAATGCAGCGATAACATTCATTTCATCATCAGATCATTCCAAAGCTGATGTGGCAAAACAATTCCGAATTCACACCGGATAACAAAACCCAGACATTATCAGATAACTTCCAGTGTCTAGTCCATTTACGTTTCCTGCTCAAGCTGAGCTCCATAGTAAAGTTGCCAGTGCACACATGCATGTTGTCGGGGAAAAAAGGGTGTGGCACAGATTGCACCGTTAGCACCAGAGCATCACATCATATCCTGACTCACAGAAAGTACTCGCTCACTCCTGCCTCACCAACGTGACAGCCATCAGTCTGTCCATTCATTCATTTTCTGAACCTGTAATCCTAATTAGAGTCGAGGGAAAGCTGGTGATCGTCTCAGTTGACTCTGGGCGAGGGCAGAGTACACCCTGGATAGCTCACCAGGCCATCGCAGGGCTGACACTCACACAACCATTTACACCGAGGGGTGAATTGGAACAGTCAATTAATCTACTGTGCATGTTTTTGGACTGTAGGAGGAAACTGAAGTACCCAGAGGAAACCCACGCAAGCATGGGGAGAACATGAAAACTCCACACAGAGACACCCAGAATGGGAATCGAACCCAGAACCTTCTTGCTCTGAGGCGGACGTGCTAACCACTACGCCAACGTATATTGTTTCTAATATTTTAAAGAGATCATGTTGATTCCTAAAACATAAACAACGCACATTATTCTTAACTAGGGGGTGGGGGTTGTTCATGAGCTGTTCAGGACAGCTTCTGGCTCCCTGCATCTCACGGAGCGTCGAATGTTTTTGGATTCCTCAACTTTTCCTACAAATTAATCACGGAAATCAGGGGCTCATCTGTCATTTAGAGACAATTAGCAACAATTGCGTAAATGCGTTCGCAATGCTGATGCAACTGTTAGCTATTTTCTCGCCACTGTTTGGGAAATGTTTGCCACCATTTGCCAACTAGTGGTAAAATACCAGGGTCATAGTAGGTGAATCCTGGAATTGAACCACCCAACCCTAAAAGAAGGCTGAGCAAACCCTCTCCAGAAATAGAAAATGGACTTCCCGAATATGGAAGAAGCCTAACGTGTTGGTGTCTTAAAGGAATAATTGCTTTTTTTTCCCTGGCTGCTTCTTCAAGAATGAAAGAAAAAGAAAGAAAAGAACATAAAAAAAAATGATTGATGAAACCAGACCTGGAAAAAAGCTGAGCAAACCCAGCATTGTGCTCAATGCCTGGTGAACCAAAAATAACTTTCTCGACCAGTGTTCCCACCAGTTTGCAATGCTTACAACAGTTCTGCAAAGGTTTGCAACTGTTTGCAGAAATGATAAATTCCAAAATCAAAAAGTAAATAAGAAAAAAACTCTACAACTCGAAGATCTGTTAGCGAACTGTTTAGTAACCTTTTACGAACACCTCACTTTTGTGACGTTCTTCAGTATCCACCTGCCTGGTTTTTGATCAGAACCCACACCCGGAAATTGGGCTGCATCGATTTTTTTTTTTTTTTTTTTTTTTAAGAACACATTCAAAACCTCAGACCACTTACTATTTATACAAGGGATGCAACACTGTAGCTGGCTCGCCGGCACACTAGCTGTTGGTATAGGAAAACATCTCGGAGCTCCAGTTCACATGAGCAAAACACAACAAAATGCATTTACTAACTGTACGAAGATCCACATTTAATATGATGTGTTTATAACTGTTCATATAAATCATAACCTACTGAGAATACCTGAACAACTGACTGCTTTTTCTGTTATGCTGCTTTCTTCCTGAGTGCACCAGAACTTTGGGAACAGGTCGGATGATGTCACTTGTCCAGGCTTTACTTGCATGCCACCTTGCTGGGCCTTGGAATATATGTATGGAGGGGTCTGATCAGAAAACTGTTATGAGATGTGTCCCACTGACCTTTAAAATTTTCTGCAGATTTAGAAGAAAAAAAAATAGTTTTTCCCATTTTTTTAATGTGTGAGGCCAACATGCAGTGAATCCTGGGAGTTGCAGGATTATATTCCTTGGAAAAGCAGCAGCATCAAATAGTCAGTAGGACGACTCAAAGTCAGTCAGTACATGGATGGAAGGAACAGCCTTCTATTCACTAATAATAGCTTTAGATAATAATTGTGTAATTCGTTACACTGAGCTGATTGATAGTGTTTTACATGTTCAACTTTTTTTATATATTATATACTATTAATAAATGCTGGTTCATCGGTGAATCGGTGGGAGCACAAGATACACCGAGTAACATGGACAGGAAAAGTTACGTCTATCATCAACCCCGTTTTAAGTCTGGTGCTTATTTACCAATTTTGCCACACACATTGAAATTCCATGGTTCATTGTGCACCTGTGCTCCGATTCATGTGGCTATTGGACATGTGGAGACTTTAGCAGAGGCTCAACGGAATGTGAAAATCATGAATTTGAGTTTGATAAAGGTTTAAACTATGAAGTATTTGAATTATTTCCAAAACTGTGTTCACCAGATGGGCATATGTTGGTTTAATATTATCTCCCAGGCATGTACTAAAGATTTTAAAGATTTGATTCACAAATAAAAATAAGTGCGTGTACTCTGTGTGTGTGTGTGTGTGTGTGTGTGTGTGTGTGTGTGTGTGTGTGTATAAGCAGTGGCTTAATGGATAAAGAGATGGGTTACTGAGCTCCAACAGTCAAAAGACATACACAATAAGCTACCTGGCTATTCCAAATTGCCCTTAAATGCTTAAGTGTGAGGCAATGGATTGATAATCTGAAGATCAGCGTTTCAATCCCCACTATCATTACTGTTGGGCCCTTGAGCAAGGTCCTTAACCCTCAGTTGCTCATTTGTATATATATATATATATATATATATATATATATATATATATATATATATAAAGATAACTGAATTGCTATGGATAAGCACGTCAGCCAAATGCTGTACTAGTATATGTAATTATTCATTCATTTTCTGAAGCACTTCATCCTAATTAGGGTCACGGGGAGGCTGGCACCCATCTCAGGATGATGGAAGGGTACACCATAGACAGCTCACCAGGCCATCGCGGGGCAGAAACACACTGATGGCTATTCAGCTCCTCTTGCCCAAAGTCAGCAATGGTTATTTTACATGAACCTTCCACCACAGACACTGAGAGAAATGGCCGGACTTTGATAACCCAATTAGCTGCACTGGCGGCTGTGGGTGGGGTGACAACCTGTTGAGAGTGGGACTTGAACCCCCAACCTTGGGATATGTGATCCAGCTCCTTTACCACCAGGTAATTATTATTATTATTATTATTATTATTATTGCTTGGACACAATTGCTGCTTGCCCTGGACCACATGGGTTAAAATGTTTTGTCCATCTATTTGTCCATCTATTAAATTATTAAGATAGAAATAATGCTGATATAAATGTTTTTCTCAATCGTTTTAATCTTCAAGCACAAAAGGTACAAGAAAGAAAGGGAGAGGGGGGGAAAATGCTGCATACAGTAATCCACTGTGGAGCCCCAGTTGACTCACAACAGGCAGTGGTCCATGGCGATTCACCTCTACAGGTGGGGGTTCAGCTCAGTGGCCAATCACATGGCTGAGAAAAAGATGAGTGTAGTGAAAAAAAAAGCCTAAAATCTCCTGTATAATCTCCAAGCGTACTCCCTGCACAGCTCTTGGTCTCGGCATGCTGAACATCAGCACATGCTCTCTGAGCCACACGAGCTGCCATCACATGAGTCTCTCCTATAGCCAAGCGCTGCATGCTGGGACCTAAAGAGTGAATCAGGCCTAGCGTCTGTAGTGCATGTGCACAGCATGCACAGTGCTCACAGTTGGAGTTTTCAGACGTGCGCTGACTGCCGGGTCATGACACACAGGTCATATCCCAATACGGAATCTGTGCTTAAGATTTTATTGAATAAAAATATGATGAACAACCAATATTCCTAAATTTCTAAAGATAATGTGGATGTCTTTAGACTGTGGGAGGAAACTGGAGTACTCGGAGGAGACCCATGCCAGCACAGGATGAATGAAACTCCACACAGAAACGCCCGACCCAAAGACTCGAACACAGGACCTTCTTGCTGTGAGGAGGAGATTAAAACCAGTATTCCAACATTGCGTATTCAAACCCTAATCTTATTGTGTTTTGTTTTCCCTTTTTTTGATTATTTATGCATTTTCTCCCTAATTTAGTCGTATCCAAACTCGTCCGTGACGTGCGATTCTAGCCCCCCGCCTCTTTTCGAACTGCGGCACATGCGTATTTGGAGAAGGTCTAACACACTCAGAGGGAAAGTGCTATTCACCCCGTATGAATGAGCTCATAGACACCTATGATTGGCTGGAGATCGCTGTGAGTGACAGGGAAGTGAGCATATATTGTCACTCCCTCCTGTGAAATCTCGGCCAATTAGCTCCAATGGACTCCTGGCCATGGACGGCTGTGGCATTAAACTGGATTCGAACTTGCGATCTCTGTGTTAATCTTCAAGCAACTTGTTGATATGCCACTCGGGAGATTTCAATTCAGTTTTATTTGTATATTGCTTTTAACCTTTAGATATAGCATTAACGCGGCTTTACAGACCTCACGTCAACAACAAGAAGAAAAAATACTAATCAATAAAAGAGAAAACATGCAGGATTAAGGAAAGGTAAAGTGTCCCCACAAATTAACCAAAACAAAGTTAAAAGACACAGCGCACTGCCTTCCTTCACTCCATTCCAGGCAGATCGCCACCGAGCACAATCGATTCCCCACAGCCTTTTTTTCTGGGTGTTGAAACAAAGCGTAGGGGGCTGAAAATGGCTCTTTCTATATAAACACAGACCTCATAGGTCTGCCTCCAAACCAGAGCCCACCACATGGCTCCAACAGTGCAATAATACTCAAACAGTTCGACAGGAACCCCGCTGTTCAAAAGCCTAATGATATCCTCGCCACTTAGCCTAAGTACAGGAAAAAACAATATTCACCAGATGCTTCAAAATATTTAGTTTGGTCAAGAAAATTAAAATCATCACGCACTTTTTTTACAGAGTGGCGCTAATAAGCTTAATCAATGCTGTTTGCCCCTGTGTAAATATGTAATGTGGATTTCTTTCAAGTAGAGTTTGCAAATCGCAAAGTGTCACCTCTTCACTTAATGAAAATAAGATTGAACAACTCATCCTAGATGAAATTTCAACAGTTATAGAAAAATTGACAGGAAAATGACTAAAATACAGCATTGCTGGCTACCATCTGATTGCACTTAGATACAGAAAAGAAAAAAAAAATATGACAAATGAGGCAAGACTGGAGCTATAATGACTATCTAAGCCAGTTCACCTGACCTTCTGTGGTTTGCAATCTGTAGTTTGACCTTTAAAGTCACACTCTCAGCTTCATTACCTTTTCTTAATGACATGCTGGACAGAGCCAGTGCCATGGACCAAAATACACACGCAGTGGGAAGCCATTTGCCTGTGGAAATACGGGACATTTCAGTGTGTTCACTGACCACATGTGATATTTTTACACTGATATGATAAAACATATTAAAAGGGCACAAGCAGAAAGAGCAAATAACAGTTTTGCTCTAATTATTAACCTCTTTTCATTTTTCATGTGCAACCAAAAGAAGCTGAAAATGCTGACATACTGCATGAAAGATACATTCAAATGTTTTGAAAAATTATTCTGAGTGAATTCAGGCTTATTATGACAGGTGAGAGTTAATTAACCACATCATGGACCTCAAAATCCAATCAAAGAAAAACAACCCCACCAGACACAACTAGATGATTATAACTTTGCATAATTATAATGAATTGCCTCCCCCTAGTGGGCATTAGATGAACATAGTACCGTATGTTGAAGAGGTGTTCTTGGAATTTTAAGATTTTTTAACATGATCCCAAGCATGAATCACACTACAAACGCCAGCAAGGAAAGGCTCGTGGTGAGCTCCCACAAGGCCAGTGCTTTTCAAATAGTAGGACACACCCTCCTTAGGGGGGGTGTGGTGTAATGCCAGGGAGGCACATATGACCTTGCGGAACATGCTTTGTTTGCAATACTGTACTAGAATTAAGTGTAATTGCACATCCACTACAGTAGGTGGCAGTGGCACTCTCACGGTGTTCCCTATAGTGTAGGGAAAAAGTACCAAGCAAATGCTATGAAGCGCAGTAAACACTATTTACAATCGTGTGCAGGGGGGGGGGGTGTTTATTCTTCTTCCTATAGGGGGCGTCACAGAAAATAATTGAGAAGCACTGCACAAGGTGTCCTCTCCTCAGAGCACGGAGGAATATATGCAGAAGAAAACGAGGCTAATCAGCCCGGAAAAGCCATTTCCCCAGCAGAGTTTGTACATCAAAATTTTGCTGGTTCAATGGGGCAGATTTTTGGTGGTATTGAAACTTGTATCATGGAAAATTCATTATAAAAGACACTCGTAAGTCAAGGTACCACTGTATAAGAAAATAATAATAAGAAGAAGTCTTGAGGTATGATTTGTATATAATTTATCGATTGAATCAAAAGAATTTTTACAATTTTGCGACCAGTTTAATTTTCGATGGCATATTTAGACCATGCTGGCAAAATGCTAAATACTTGCTGCCAAACTGCCACAGAAATCTATGCATTCACAGTCTGTAAGAAAACGATGGACACTGTTTACTGACCTTATGAAAGACATTGATACCAAGAAATTTAATCAACAGACCAAACAGAGCAAGTGAACAACAGAACTGAGCAGATTAATCAGTGATTATTTATAACAGTTTGACAGACATGAAGAAATCCGTCAAATAAAGAGACATATAACTCGTGAGATGAGACAGAGACGGATGCACGTTATTAATTCCCTTACCTGTTTTTTTTTTTCTTCTTTTTAATTGTAAACCTATAATTCTTCAAAATGGTTTTCTCTTCATACATTAGGTCTTCTATGAAGAACTAAGTAAAGTT
>CM045737.1:45977347-46062347 GCA_024760905.1 Plotosus lineatus | reverse complement strand
TATGTGTGTAGTAAGATTTTAAGTGATGCACAGCATTGAATGGATTTTGTTTTTAAAGAGTAGGGTGTGGTACAAGTAACAACCCCCTAAATTTTGGAGGTGATCCATGCATGTGAGCATGGAAAGAAAAAAAAAATCCCTGCGATCAGGGAAAATGACTAATGTTTATTCATTTATTCATTTTCTGAACCACTTAAAGCTAAGTAGGGTTGCGGGGAGGCTAGCGCCCATCTCAGCCACTCTGGGCAAGGGCAGTGTACACCGTGGACATCTCTCCAGGCCAACGTGGGGCAGAAACACACTGACAGCTATGCAGCTCCTCCTGTCAAAAGTCAGCAATGGTTCGTTTACCTGAACCTCTCACCATAGACAGTAAGAGACATGGCCGGCCTTTGATAACCCAGTTAGCTGCACTGGTGGGACAACATTAGGATTGGCAATCCAGCACCTTACCACGGGGCCACCAAAACCCTTCCCATGGGAGGCATCGCGGCAGCACTGCAGGAGGGTTACAGGTTCGAATCCCAGGCTCAGGCATTTCTGTGTGAGGTTTGCGTATTGCCCTTATGCTTGTGTGGGCTTCCCTGTGGCTACTCCAGTTTCCTTCTCCCATTGTCAAAAAAAAAAAAAAAAAACATACAGATTGGGTTAACTAACCGTTCCAAATTACCCCTAAGTATGATTGTAGGTTTTGCATGTGTGTTGGTCCTGCGATGGTCTGGAAGGCTGTTCAGTGTGTACACCATGTTTACCCGGAGTCAGCTAAGATAGGCTACACAGCTGCTCCAAATTTCCCATGGGTGTGAGTGTGATTAGGAATGTGTGTGTGTGTGTGTGTGTGTGTGTGTTGGCCCTGATAGACAGGCCTTCCCGTGACCCTAGTAGGATTAAGCAGTTCAGCAAATAAAGGAATTTAATGAATGACAATCCACGTTAACAAGACGTTTTATTTCTACTTAGCCTGGGTCTTCGGTACATACGGATAAATATGGAGAGCGCACACTACCATGTATACAGTACTACCGCACAGTCGGCCATTCATCTGCGCTGACAGGAGATTTCCTTTTACACCATACGCAATTAATCAGCCTCCAGGACAAATGTTATTTCCCCTCCGGCTTTGTTGAGAGTTCACCGCACTCTTTAAAAAAGCAAAGTATAATCCGATCAATGACAAATCAGCCCGCATGAGGCACATCGGTCATGGCCCTGGACACTTAAGCATGAATGTATCTAAAAATAAATAAATAAATAAAATACTACGATCTCCTTTGCTGCCCTTGTTTGTACAGCATCCTTTGAGAGCCTCTATTTTTACGGCAGAACGGTGTAAACTGCTCACGTTGCTCAGTAGGTCAATCAATGCGTACACAAAGAACACTGGATGATCAGCATTTCTTACAGCGCAAAGAACTTAATTAACCTGACACATATAAAAATCTATTCAAATCCCAGTTTCTTTAAAAGACAGACAAAAAAAAAAAAAAAAGTAGAAGCCTCAGATCAACAAGCGAGAACGTCGCCGTGGCTTGTTAAGAGTTTCGAAGACATTTTATTCAGAAGTGTACATCTGGAACAAGGCTGCATTCACACAGTGCATTTTGTGCGTATACAGGACATGCCGGCGTACACCTACACGCTATCATGGACATTTTATTTTATTCTATGGGGGAGGGGAGAAAGGGGGATGGGGGGGGGATCACCTTCAAATGCTGAGAGGAGGAAGAAAATATGTAAACTTGTAACCCTAGAAACAGTTCCCTTGGAAACAAGAAGGGAAAGTAGAGCTGCAGGTCCTTGAGAGAGACAGAGCGGTTGTGGAAGAACATAAGGACAGGCGGAGATTTTAATATTGGTGAAGATCATGCTGATGAGCATTCAATAACGAGGCAACAAGCAAAACAAACAAACAAACAAATACAGTGGGACCTCGACTTATGAAATTAATCCGTTCCGAGGGCGAGCTCATAAGTGGAAATGTTCGTTAGATGAAACAAAAATTCCTATCGGAAACAAGAGAAGACCAATTAATCCGTTCCAACCCCCTCCCGGACTCATATAACCTGACACAAACATGTATTTTTGACGTAATATCTTAAAGATAAACATGTAACAACAAACATTTCAGAATAATAACAGTGCACAGTAACATTATATTACTGTAATTAACAATAAATAATAAAAAACAAAAATAAACAATAAGTCAATGCAGTAAGTGTGTTTGAACTTAAAAATAGCACTAAACATTAACTTACACTACTTTTTTTTTACTTTTAATTTATTTATTTCTATTTTTGAACAAGGCTAATTGCCGCATATGACCCTGGGGAACATGCTTTTTAACATACTGTACTGGACCAGCCTTAAGTGTAATAGTGCATCCTCTACACCAGATGGCAGTGGCACTCTCACTGTGTCCCTATGGTGTAGGGAAAAAGCACCAAGCAAACAATATGACGTGCAGTAAACACTATTTATAGTCGCTTGCACGGCGCTGGGGGGAGAGGTTGAAATGTTTTTTTTTTTCATTCCTATAGAGGGCATCACAGAAAATAATTGAGAACCACTGAACAAGGTGTTCTCGGAACGCGGAGGAATACACGCGGAAGAATACGAGGCTAATCGGCCCGGAAAAGCCATTTCCCCAGCAGAGCTCATAAGTCAAAAATTTGCTCGTTGGATGGGGCAGATTTTTGGTGGGAAAAAGGTCGTGTCATGGAAAATTCGTTATAAGGGACATGTGTAAGCCGAGGTACTACTGTATAAACCTGTAAGATTATCTCTGGAAAAAATACAGGTTAAAAAAAAAAAAAAAAAAGACGATTGTACTTGTAGTAGAAAACAGTTTGGAATACAGTGTTCTTTATACTTTTTCAGCTATATTGCTTGGACTGTATAGAACAGCAGGTGGCAATGGTTATCATGGCTGCCTAACAGAAAGAAGGTACTAGGTTTGAGTCTGGGCCCAGCAAGGGCACTTCAGTGTGGTGTTTGCATGGTTGCCTTGTGCTTATGGGTTCCTCCAGGTACCCGGGTTTCCTCCAACAGTCAAAAGGCGAGCACATTAGGCTAATTGTTTCAAATTAACCCTGAGTGTAAATATGCTGGGTGTGTGTTTGACTCATCCCAGTGTTGGTTTTGCAGTGGACTTATTTCAGTGTTGGCTGAGACAGGCCCCAGCCTCCCCGTGGCGTTAGAAGTATTAAGTGATTTCGCATTTTTTTATATATAAAAGTAAAGAATTAAACCAATTAATAAAGATCAGGGTGGATTGACTTGGTTAATTATCGCAGGACCTTTGCGTGTATACCTGTATTACGTCACTGCCTCCATATTTTTCACTTTGTCCATGCTTACATGTTTGAATTCAAGATAATAAGGCCTTGTGATGGGTGGGGCAGTGGTTGGAGCATCTGCCTCACAGAAGAAAAGGCCCTGGGTTCGAGTCCCGGGCTCAAGAGGTTTCTGTGTGGAGTTTGCATGTTGTCCTCATGCTTGTGTGGGTTTCCTCTGGGTTCTCCTGTTTCCTCCGACAGTCCAAAAACATTCACAGTAGACTGACTGATAGTACCAAAGGTAAGCGTGCGAATGGTTGTCTATGTTTTAGCCCTACGATCGCCGATCAGGCTGTTCAGAAGGTACCCCACCCACACCCAGAGGCGGCCGAGATGGGTGTCAGCATTCCCACGAACCTAATTAGGTTTAAGCAGCTTTGAAAATTAATGAATACATTTAACTATAGTCCTACAGGTGGCGCTAAGTTTTGCAGTTATGAGGTTATCTATTATGTGAGGTTTTTTTCATTCATATAGTTCAAGTTTTGAAAAAAAAAAAAAAAAAATTCTTGGCTACTTAATCCTAATAAGGTTTCAGAGAGAAAGAATCCTATCTCAGCCAACGCTGCGTAAAGGCAGGGTACACCCAAGGAAATAAAAAGAGGGTACGGAGGACAACATACACAGAATCATTCACAACCACATCCTGATGTGCATGTCTTTGCTCTGTATGAAGAAACCGCAGTACTTGGAACGAACCCATGAAAACACCAATGCCACAACTGTCCATAACCAAGAATCCATGAAAGATAATTGGTTGAGCTCTCATGGTAGGTATGGGTGGCATACTCTCACTCCCCTGTCAATCACAGCGACTGCCAGCCAATCACAAGCATCTGTGAGTTCATTTGGTAAAAGGGGGCGGATAGCGCTTTCCCTCAGAGTGTGTCAGATCTCAACCACTTGTACATTTCAAAAAGAATTGGCTGTCTAGAATCACATGTCACGGAGGGGGCATATGCATGCGTTTGCCACTCCCTGGGTGGTGGTGGTTGTGTGATAGTGAAGACAATACAGTACAGTGGTACCTTGACTTACAGGTGTCTTTTATAATGAATTTTCCATGATACAAGCTTCGATCCCACCAAAAATCTGCCCCATCCAAAGAGCAAAATTTTGATTTACGAGCTCTGCTGTGGAAATGGCTTTTCCGGGCCAATTAGCCTCATATTCTTACGCGTGTACTCCTTCATGCTCCGAGAACGCCTTGTGCAGTGCTTCTAAAGTATTTTCTGTGACGTCCCCTATAGGAAGAAAAAATATATATATTTTACCCCCCCCTTCCCCAGTGCCCCATGTGCGACTATAAATAGTGTTTACTGGACTTCATATCGTTTGTTTGCTGCTTTTTCCCTACGCCATAGGGAACACAGTGACAGCACCACTGCCACCTACTGTAGAGGATGCACAATTACACTTAAATCTAGTACAATGTGAAAAAAGTATGTTCCCCAGAGTCATAACAACCCCCCCCCCCCCCCCCCACTGGCCTTACATTGTGGGAGCTCACCATGAGCCTTTCCTTGCTGACATTCGTAGCGTGCTCCTCCTCCGCCTTCTCTGTTACGCAACAGCTCCTGCCTGCCCACGTGACATCTTCGTGCCCACGTGACATCTTTGCTGCAGTCGATGATCAGAAGGGTAAGTTGACTTATTTTTTATGATTATTTATTATTAATTATTATTATTAATCTTAATGTACATGTATTATTATTATTACATGCTTATCTTTAATATATTAGGTCCAATATATGTGTTTGTGTCAGGTTATATGAGTTTGGGGGGGGGTTGGAACAGATTAATTGGTTTTCTATTATTTCTTATGGGAATTTTTGTTTTATCTAACAAACATTTTGGGTTACGAGCTCGCCCTCGGAATGGATTAATTTCGTAAGTCAAGGTACCGCTTTACATGATGGGTGGGAATCAGATCTGAATAAATTAGGGAAAAAATGGAAAAAATAAAAATAAAAAAGACCAAACACAAAAAAGGAACGAAGAAATATTACACACAGCCTCCTTATGTTTCTACAGAAGCAGAATAAAAATCAAAGAACAAGTCAAGTCACAACTTTAATATCTCCCTCACTGATGGTCTGTGGCTATGGGATTAAAACAGAGATCTACTTCTTCCTGAGAGTCCACTTCCCTACTTGAGATGCTGATCAGATCGTCAAGAGTTCCATACCAATATAAAATGGCAGTTCAATGATAAAACTTTAGCCTTGCACGTGTTAATGGCAATGTACACACACACACACACACACACACACACACACACACACACACACACACACACACACACACACACACACACCTATGCCGCGCCAGACATCTGCTACCGGGCCACATCATTCACAGGAAGTGACACCGTGTTGAATCAGCTCGCCTGGCCCTCAGCGCACTCCTGCAGCCAAACCCACGCACCACAAATCACTCTGTGCTGGAATGAATGCACACGTGTGTGTGTGTGTGTGTGTGTGTGTGTGTGTGTGTGTGTGTGTGTGTGTGTGTGTGTGTGTGTTTGTTTGATCACGTCATGTGTACTACTGCAGCACAACCCCCAGGTTAAAAGAATAAAAAGTATACACTGTGTATATTTGGTGCACTTGGATGCACGTGTTCATGGGAAAAGAAAAAAACAAAACATTTGAAATATCTTTGCACTTGCTTTAATTGCCCTTATTTGCTGCAATAAATTAATTTGAGGGAGAGGAAATGCAAATATGCATGAATAAGTTACTAGATAAACCCATTTCACAGTTTAACAGCTGGAAGTTGTTTCTGTAATTTCCATTTTAAATCGTGGTGACACCAGCACACATATTTGGGCTCGATGTCTTCAAGAAGGATTAATCAAATTGCTTGCTATGTAAACAAACCTCGCCTTGTCTTACCAATGCCAGACTCCCCCTTCCTTTCCTCTACAAAACACACACACACACACACAAACATGTGCACACAGACACACACATGCACACACACACACACACACACACACACACACACACGTGCGGGCACACACACAGGCACTCTCTCACACACACACACACACACACACACACACACACACACACACATACACACACACACGCGCACACACACTTATGCAAATGCAAACGCACACACATGCACACACATACGCACACACACACACACACACACACACACAAACATGTGCACACATACACACACATACATGCGCACACACACACACACACACACACACACACACTTATGCAAATGCAAATGCACACACATGCGCACACATACGCACACAGACACACACACATACACACACACATTCACGCAAACACACACACACACACACACATGCCAATGCAAACACACACATGCACACACATACGCACACAGACACACACACACACATACACACATGCACATTCATGCACACACACACAGACACGCGCACACACACACACACACACACACACACACACACACACACACACGTGCACACACACATATACACATGCACCTTCATGCAAGCACACACACACACACGTTCTCTAATTGCCAAAAGCAAATCAAATTTCTCATCAGTGCAGTAGTTGCTGTTTGCTAGTCCGCTCTGTATTAATGCAGGTTTATGAGTCATCCTGCATGTCGGGTTCATGACTGTGAACTACGACGATGGCTTCTCTGTGGGATTCTATTTGTTTCAGAATGTTGGAGAACGCCACAAGGAAGAATATTTACAAGCAGCTTTGTTTTTCTAAAAGACAAACTGAAAAATTCCCCTGAACCTATAATTATTATACAATATTCAATGCGATCGCAGATGTATTTTTCATGATGTATCAGTGTAATTATTTTATTTACATACCTTTTTATTGGTATCTTATATCTTAGGGGATGATCACACTCGATGTCTGATAAAAAAGCGATTGACACAGACGGCAATTCCCAAATTGGTCGTGTGACACACATGGTATCGCATTTTGCCTGGACGGTGAAATCAGGCCGTCGGTGAGTTTCCTCCGTCTTATTCGGGGTTGCGTTGCGAGGGCAGCAGCCTAAGCAGTGAGGTCCAGACCTCTTCTCAAACAGTAAGTGCACAGTTCAAAAAATTATTATTCACTCATTTTTCATTCGCAAACACAAGAAGTTGGAGACCTCCACTCAGAAAGTGTGAGACTTGCTGGCATCCACCATATTCCCTGTACTTTGCCAACATTCACATTTCATTTGTATTTTGTTCACAATAATTATGTGCAAATAGAAAGCAAATGATTTGAGATCAAAAGGTGAGCAAAATGTGACTGATTTACGACAGGATATTTGCTTTTGTTTTTGCCAAAAACTCCCAAGCCAATCAAGACTATCACCTTGGAGAGTACAGATTCAAATCGACCGTGAGTCCACGAAAGCTAATAGGCTGAGTTCTCACCAGCCAGTCATGAGCATCTATGAGCTCATTCATACAACGGGGCAGACGATGCTTTCCCTTATGAGTGTGTTAGGTCACCCCTGAATGTGCATGCACAGCAGTTCGTAAAGATGCAGATAACAGCATCATGTGCCACAGAGGGTGCAAGTGCATGCTTGTTCCCCTTCCAGGTTGGGATAGTCCTTGCGTAATCGGTGGCAATTAGATATGACAAAAATAGGCATCCAGCCAGGGGTGACCTGGTAGTAAAGGTGCTGGATCACTGATCCCAAGGTTGGGGGTTCAAGCCCCACTATCAATGCATTGTCACTGCTTCCCCACAGTGCAGCTAACTGCTAACTGGGTTATCATAGTCCGGCTATGTCGCTCACTGTCTATGGTGTGAGGTTCATGTAAAAGAACCATTGCTGACTTTCGACAAGAGTAGCTGCATAGCCGTCAGCATGTTTCCGCCCTGCGACAGCCTGGCGAGCTGTCCAGGGTGTACTCTGCCCTCGCCCAGAATCGGATGAGATGGGCACCAGCCTCCCTGGCAACCTTAAATAGTATTAAGAGGCTCAGAAAATGAATGAACAAAAAAAAAGCCATACATCACAGCACCACAACCACCATCTCTGAGTATACGCTAAAGTTCTAACTACGTACAACCCAAAGAAAGTCCCAAGAAAGGGAAAAAAAAACATGAAAACCCCACAGAGAAACAGCCTCATCGAGTCCAGGACACGAACCCAGAACTTCCTTGCTTTGAGGCCAACACGCTCACCGCAACACCACTGTGCCGTTCGTATAACTACAAACCTACACTTTAATTAAACAATCAGAATCTTCCTCAATTCACACTAATTCATGCATTCATTCATTAAAATGCATTAATTCAGACCGCAACTCTAAACATAAACACGTTCGTCCGCGACTCCTTGCAGACCGTCAATTTGACTGTTTCTATTGTTCAAGGTTTCGCGGCGGGCCCTATTTCAAATGTCAGCCGCGGTAACTTTAGACGAATGATACACAGAGCTGGGCAGTCATACCTCAAAAACATCCAATCAAGTCATTCCTTTGCTTTCTTACACGCCGTGAAGTATGAAAACAACCTGTGCAACAGATTGCTGCTAAAAATAATGAATCAGTTCTTTTCTTGAGCACAAACGATAATGACCTAAAGAACCGCAAAAGAAACTCAAGATTTTTCACGACAAATCATGAGGCGATTTTTAGCTTGACCTGGATTAGTCTCAGGCAAGGTTGAGACGGACATGGTGAGGAGAAAGAGAACGGCAGCCGACAGCCTCCCGTTTCATCCACACACACACACACACACACACACACACACACACACACACACACACACACACACACACACACACACACTTCTCCTGGGCTGACGACCTTATTCGGTGCAGAAATCTCCTGCTCTAACTGTGCCACGATGGCGCTATGAGGAAGCTCACTGTGTCCTGCATGTTTATTTTTCTCTTTCTGTCTGCAAGCAGAGAAGTCACTCACTGCACATTTTTCATCTCCCCCCACTGTCTGCACCTTTGAGTCTTGCTCCCTTCATGTCCCCTTTCATTTTAAAGCCAGGTCACCTAGTGAATACATTTTAACTCTGCAGCCTTCAAACCCAACAAGTACACACAGATAATCATCCTGAGCAACACGACAAGATAAAATAAAATAAGACATTGAGATAATTCTACATGATAATGTAAATACTGCAGCATGGCAGTGTAATGGTTATAAAACAAATATATAACATAATGAATGAATGCAAGATGATATATATCCATTACTAGGGTCATCGAGAAGCTGGCGCTCATCTCAGCCAACAGTGAACATTAATTTAGCAGTGTTCCTTGTGAAGGCAGTTAAAAGTATAGATATATGTGTAGTAACCATGAGTTAGACTAATGAATCATGTTCTATACATTTGATAGTATGATAGGATTCTTTAAGAAATATCACGTGGCCTGGTGGTAAAAGAACCATTGCTGACTTTCATCAAGAGTAGCTGCATAGTCGTCAGCGAGTTTCTGTCATGCGATGGCCCGGTGAGCTGTCCAGGGTGTACTCTGCCTGGAGTCAGCTGGGATGGGTGCTAGCCTCCCCGTGATCCTAATTAGGATTAAGTGGTTACAGAAAATGAACGATGAAATATCACATTTATTGTGTATCAATGCTAAAAGAACCAATTTATGATTACCACAATTTCCTGACTATTGAGCGCACCTGAATATAAGCCGCACCAACTTAAAAAAAAAAAAAAAAAAAAAAAGTACATATATAATCTGCACCTCTTCATAAGTCACAGGTGTCTGTCTTGCTCTTGCGATTCCTGATTGAGCACCCCCGGAAGCCATTAGCCCATAGAAAAGCCATAGATTAGCCGCATTGTTGTTTAAGACGCAGGGTTCAAAGTGTTTGAAAAAAGCAGGGGCTTATAGTCCGGAAATTACGGTAAATCCATTTTTATCAAACTTTATAAATAAGCCCTACAATGTAAAGTCTTTAAACTCCCAGAAACCATCGGAAGATTCCAATTCCTCAATCTGTTAACCAGGAAGTTATAATAAAGTATATTGTTGAGTAAACATGATTAATTAAGATACATGCTGGGGGTTTTCAATGTTTTAAAAGATGGTAGCAAGCAGATTTGTGCTCTGTGTGTGTGTGTGTGTGTGTGTGTGTGTGTGTGTGTGTGTGTGTGTATTGGTGGGTATTACAGTGCATGCATTCTTAAAATTCCACTACCTGACGCTATACGGATGACAGATGAATGCCCTTTACTAGGCAGATTAATCCGTTTGCTTTGATGACAAATGAACCAAACAAACTAAACTGTCGAAAAAAAAAAAAAAAAAAGCCATGCAATTCTCAGTCTCTCTATACCAGATTTAAAGGCGTCCATTCACATCTCAGGCCTATTAAATAAACATGAAATTCAATGTTATTCCTCAGAAACAAAACTGGAACTGGCCACAGTGTCTTTCTGAAGCCATTTGCTTACTCCTGTACACGAGTGGAGATGAACCCTGCACCGGGTGCCATGATATTATTCAACATCGCCATCTTTTTGATCACTATTCTAATTTTTACTGAAATCAGATTCCTTTTACTGTGTTTAAAAGCTTAATCTCGTGCTTTTCTACTTTCTACAAATTGATGTTGCACCGCTGGATCCTCTGATAATGTCATCTTGTTATTGTTAGCGTAAACTGACTTCGAAGCAAAGCAACCAAACAATAATACAGTGGTACCTCACCTTACGAAATTAGTCCGTTCCAGAAGTGCTTTCGTAACCTGATTTTTTTTTCGTAAGTTGAGTGGCATTTTACATGTAAAAGGGCTGATTCGTTCCAAGGCCCCCAATACTACAATACTAAACCCTTTAAAAATTATAAAAGTATACCTTTTCAGGCCTCCTTCTGCTTCAATATCGTACCGATGGTAAACAGGTCTGGCCACATTCCTTTATGATATCAATCAAACGCATGCCACGAGCCGCTTCTTCTTTTCACTTGCACCGGGAATCACTTTCTTGGGGCCCATGATGAATGACGAAAAAAACGTTGCAATGAGCACACTCAGAAAACTCACGAAAAAACAGTAACTCTGTCCTTTACACGTGTTAGAACTCCGTGACGAACAATGGGTTGAAGGCACACGAAAAACAGCATGGGTATTATGGAGCTACAGCTCCCTCCTAGCCAATGGGAGGCCAGCAGGGACAGCGAGGCTTGGTGTTGGGAGATAGCCAATGGGAGAGCAACTCGCCATTGTTTGAATTTTTGAGATGGCGCGTTTCGTAACGTGAATTTTTTTAGGTAAATGCATTTTGTAACTTGTATTTTTCGTTTGTTGGGTGTTTCGTAAGGTGAGGTACCACTGTGCTAACCTATGAGATTATTCATTCATTTACTTACGCATTTCCCAAACTGCTTAGTCCTCGAATCAGGCTACAGAGAGAATGGGAGCATATCTCAACCGACACTGTGTGAAGCTAGTGTTCAACCTCAACAGCTCGCTAATCCTTTGCTGGACTAACACACACACACACACACACACACACACACACACACACACATACACACAACCATCCACACTTAAACTCCCACCTGGAAACATTTTGAAATAGCCAATTAGCCAATTAATTAATTAGTCATGACTCTGAACTGCAGGAGGAAACTGGAGTATCTGGAGGAAACCTTCATTCATCCATTCAACCGCTTAACTTTAATTAGGGTCCCGGGGAGGCTGGTGCCCATCTCAGCCGACTCCAGGCAAGGACAGGGTACACCCTGGACAGCTCACCGGGCCATCGCAAAACAGAAACATGCTGACAGCTAATCAGCAATGGTTCTTTTACATGAACCTCACACCATAGACAGTGAGCGAGATGGCCGGACTTTGCTAACCCAGTTAGCTGCACTGGAAGGGACAGATAAGATAAGATAAGATACAGCTTTATTAATCTCACAATGGAGAAATTCACTGTTACAGGCTCTTGAGGTACTATCAGTAGGGGGTGCAAAAATAGATACAAGTACGAACATACACACATACATACAGTGACAATCCATTGAGAGTGGGGCTTGAACCCCCAACCTTATGATCAGTGATCCAGCACCTTTACCACCAGGCCACCACTGCCCCTGGAGGAAACCTAATTCTATATTTACACGTGTGCCATGATACCATTCATTCATTTTCTGAACCTTTTAATGGTAATTAGGGTTGCAGGGAGGCTGGCGCCCATCTCAGCCAACTTCGGGCAAGGGCAAGGCACACCCTGGAAAGTTTGCCATAGCATCACAGGGACAGCATTCACGCAACCATCCACACCTAGGGGAGATTTGGAACAGCCAATTAACCTACGGTGCATGTTTTTGGACTGTGGGAGGAAACCCACACAAGCACGGGAGAACATGCAAACTCCCGACAGAAACACCCAGGCTGGGAATGAAACCAAGGAGCTTCTTACTGTAAGGTGGACGTGCTAACCACCACCCCACCTTGCTGCCCGTCACCATATTCAGATAAGTATTTATGCAACCGACCAAATTATGACTTGATCCAACATTGCAGTAATGCTGTGTGCTATCTGGGATACCTTGTGTTAGCATGGATATCCTGTGTTTCACCTGATTCTGTGCTCCTGACTCTGATTTTCTGCCTAGTGTGTGTTGGAGTATCCTGCCTCATCTCTGTCCTTTGATGCTCTGTTTGCCGGACGATTTGACTTGTTCCTGCATGACCTAAAAAAACGCAACTTGGATACCTCTGCCTAGTTTTTCACAAATGAACAGAGCTTTCTGAACAGTAAGCTTGCAAAGAACAGTTTGTTGCGAAAACATCAAAAACAGAAACTTGAGGTAACTCTGGGTTTACACTGGGGCACAATGTCCATGATTTGTCAACAAACTGAGCTTAACAGGAAAGTAGAACCTAAACCAAGCAATGGGGGAAGAACTGAGTCAAATTACAACTGAGTCAGAACAGATGATACCAGAGTGAGAAGAAATCAAGTGGCAAACAGAGAGGTGGTGAAAAGCAAACCCAGCCTTGGATATCCAGTGAACTGGACCACTACAAGTGTGGCAGCAGCGGCAAGGACGTAACATGTATACTTAGCTTTGCGTAATTAATGTTCGTGTACATCAACGCGGACGTACTTAAATATATATATATATATAACTAAATATATAGCCCAAATTTGGCGGCACGGTGGCGTAGTGGTTAGCACGTCCGCCTCACAGCAAGAAGGCCTGGGTTTGATTCCCGGCCTGGGCGTTTCTGTGTGGAGTTTGCATGTTCTCCCCGTGCTTGTGCGGGTTTCCTCCGGGTGCTCCGGTTTCCTCCCGCAATCCAAAGACGTGCACTGTAGGTTAATTGGCCGTTTTAAATTGACCGTAGATTCTCTCCTGCAATGGCACCGGAACCCAGTCGTATCGGCACTTGCCTTTCCATTGGATCCTTCCGGTGGTGCCGAGACGGGGGACTTGCTGCTTGGGTAACAGCCTGTCCCTCATTACTCCCTACCCGGGCTCTGCGCACTGGGGAGTATCACCAGCCGGGATACCAGCCATAGTCCTTCGGGACTGACGGAGGCCTACCAATAGCCCAAATTTATTGTGTACTGTCCAGTCAGTGTAAAAAGTACACAAGTGCACTGATGAACCACCATTGAGCCATTTTTTTAGTTTGACTGACAGGGCGGTCTGTTGTTTTTTTAAAATACTTGATTATTCAAAGCGATTATTGAGTGAGAAGTGCGGCCCTCTGGGAGAAGCTCAGAGTAGGATCACAGCTGTTAAGAGGAGCCAGTTGAGGTGGCTCAACTATATAATTAGAATGCCTACCAAAGACCTCCCTAGTGTGGTGTTTCGGTCTTGTCCACCTGGCAAGTTACTCCAGGGGTCGACCCAGAACGTGGTGGAAGTACTATATCTCTCAGCTGGTCTGGGAACATCTCGGTGTCCCCTCTGGAAAAGCTGGAGGAAGAGGCTGGGAAGAGAGACATCTGAGCTTCACTGCTTAAGATGTCACCACCGTGACCTGACACCAGATCAAACGGAGGAAAATGATGATGATGTTGATGATGACTTTCAAAAAAGACACTTGAATTTATCAAATAAATCGGACACATGGATGCACACATGGATCAACCTGTCATTCATTGTGTGCTTTGTGATCATTTCGCTCAGTTTATTTATGGTCAGATCACATGCTGGAACACTCAGACTTACCTGCAGTTCGCAGGTTAGTGTCATAACTGCAAGCTATTGATCGGAGTCTTGCGCAATATCGATTTCTCCTGATCCTTGTTTCCCATTTAAATGATTTAATCATCCAGAACAGATTAAAAAAAGAGGCTTGTCCAAAATCAAACCTTAAGCTATGGAGTGCTGGTGTCACTTGTTATTAAGCTACATGAATAATGCACGAGGACGACTGCGGTGATTTATCCTATCAGAAACCACAAGCATAGCAACCTGTAAAAGAACTTCTGTTCATACACTTACTCAAGCACTCAACCAATCAAATTAGTGAACCTGAACTAACTGTTGTGTAACATAAAGAAAATAAAAATAATCATAAAGATAAATAGCACCAGGTATATTCATAACAATATTAGACCCTGCTTTCTGCATGATGATCAATATAATGAGCGGCACAGTGATGTTGGTTCGCATGGTGGTACGCCACACAGCGAAGAGTTTGGAGCTTGGCAGGGGGTGTTTCTGTGTAGAGTTTGCATGTTCTCCCTGGGCTTCCCTTGATTGGGCTTTCTCCAGGTTCCTCCCACATTCCAAAAACATGCGAATTAGGCAAATTGGTTGTTCCAAATTGCCCCTAGGTGTGGACTCACACACATTTGCTGAACCGTCTAATTCTAATAGAATCTCACAAGATTCTGGGCGAAGGCAAGGTACATCCTGAACAGCTCACCAGACCATTGCAGGGCCAATACACACACACACACACACACACACACACACACACACACACACACACATACACATATCTAGGGCAATTTAGAACAACCAGTTAGCCTCCTGTACATGTCTTTGGTCTGTAGAAAAATAATGAATCCATTCCAATCCCCTCTCAAACTCATATAACCTGACACATACATGTGTATTGAAAAAACAATAAATATTTAATAATAATAATAATAATAATAATAATAATAATAATAATAATGCATGTACATTAACATTAATCATAATTAATACTAATATTAATAAAACAAGAATATACAATAAGTCAACTAACCCTTCCTATCATCGACTGTGGCGAAGATGCCACGTGGGCAGGCAGGAGGTGGTGCGTAACAGAGAAGCAGGAGGAGAATTTTGTGCATGTGCACAGTACGAATGCCAGTGAGGAAAGACACATGGTGGGCTCCCACAAGGCCAGTGTTTCTCAAATAGTGGGACATGATGCCAGGGAGGGCGGGGAGCGTATGACCCTGGAGAATATGCATTTTTTGACATACTGTACTCGAATGAAGTGTAATTGTGCATTCTCTACACTAGGTGGCAGTATCGCGTTCACTGTGTTCCCTATGGTGTAGGGAAAAAGCCCTGAGCAAATGATATGAAGTGCAGGAAACACTATTTATAGTCGCGCGCGTAGTGCTGTGTGTGTGTGTGTGTGTGTGTGTGGGGGGGGGGTTGAATGTTTTTTTTTTTTTTTCCTTCCTATAGGGATCATCACAGAAAATAGTTGAGAAGAACTGCACAAGGCGTTCTCGGACTGTGGAGATTCACGCGGACACGCGGAAGAATACAAGGCTAATCAGCCCTGAAAAGCCATTTTCCCCAGCAGAGTTCGTAAATCAAATTTTTTCTTGTTGGATGGAGCAGATTTCTGGTGGGATCAAAGCTCGAATCATGGGAAATTCATTCTGAAAGACACTCGTAACTCAAGGTACCACTGTTCCTGGGGGAAACCCATGCAGACATGAAAAGAAAATGTAAAGTCCATACAGAAATGGCCGTTTCTAGGCCTGGGCTCAGACCCAGGCATTTTTTTTTTTTGCTGTGAGGCGGGCGTGCTAACCACTTGGCCACCATGCCACCCTGGTTCAGCAAATGAATGACTGGATTCAATATCATGACCAGCCATTAGTGAATTTCCTATTTTCACATTGATGTGATTAATCCAGCAGAATAAATACACATTGTGTGGTTATAATAAAGCAGCTAAGTGGCATTGTAAGTAAAAGAAAAAATAAAATAAAAACCACATCCCTGAAAAGCCACATTCTGAAAGGGAAAATCACTCTAAGCCCTTTGCTGTATAAAATAACCAGAAGAGTCTCTAATACAAACAGGAGCTTAGGTAAAGCCAGTCATCAGACCCTGTAGTCATGTGACTCTTCATCCTTTTCTGACAGTGAGAATAAACGCCCACCGTATTCCGCTTCAAAAGTGTCCCGAATGAAACCAGGCACTTCATCAAAACATTCTTCATTTCCAGGAATAAAAATTCTTCTCAAAGTGGGTGAGATAATGAACTCGACATATTAAAAAGGCATGTCCCTGTAAATGAGAAGTAATTAAGTAACATGCTGTAGAAGTAATTACAGTGTGATGGGAGACGCGACAGTCCACTCACAACACTGACAAAACTTTGGAAATTACGTAATCATAGAAATAGCCATAAAGAAATAGCTGAGCTGAATAACCAGGCTCTCGTCCTTTATACCTTGACTGAAGACAAAGGGGGAAGAGGGAGGCTTCCGATATGTAAACTGTGACACTCGAGTGGACTGCGCATGCACATATTTGATCAAATCCAGATTAGTTCGGCCTCATTGCTTCCTCAGAAATTGGGCACGGGATTCTATTAGCCAGCCCGAAACTACAGATAATTAAGCTGACATGATGCTGTAGGAATGGAGAGCGGAAATAAAAGAGGGTGGGAGGAAATGGAGAGAGAGAGAGAGAGTGAGAGAGAGAGAGAGAGAGAGAGAACATATGCAGAATTCTAAAAGGAGAAATCTGGAAACTCCAGCTGCAGCATTGTCCTTCCGGGATTTTCCATCAAACTGAATCCCAGTGAATCAAATAATAAAAGCCGAATTACACTCTTTTCTCCTTTTGTTTAATACTCTCGGAGAAAGGCCTCCTATTAAGAACTCGATTTATAGCGCGGTGTTTTGAATTCTTGAGGCTCATTGGTTAGAAGATGCTGATTTATTTTCTCTAGCTGCGTAGCCCTGGGAGTCTTGTGCAGAACCAGATCAGCACTGGTTCAGTTTTATATTAATTCATTCATTTTTAGCATTTAAAATTTATGGCATCTGGCAGACATCCTTATCCAAAGCGACTTACATTTATCATTTCTATACAGTGGGGCAATTGAGGGTTAAGAGCCTTGCTCAAAGGGTCCAACAGTGGCAGCTTGAAACCTTGACCTTTGGATCAGTAATCCAGAGCTTTAACCACTGAGTCACCACTGCTGCTTTAGAGACAGCTTTGTTCGTGTAAGACTAAATATATTTATAAAAATATATTATTGAAAGAGGGAAATATGGTGGTATAGCGGTTAGCATGTCCACCTCACAGCAAGCCGGTCCAAAGCAGGAGTTGCTTTTCTGCTAGTGAACAGAAAAAATAAAGAACATGGAAAGCACCGGACAAGTCATACCACTATTATAACACCAGCCTCGGATACTATCACCAGAGATATCTAAAGGGAGTTTCACCTTTAGGCAGTCGCTATACAGTTTCTGATTTCTGTGGAACAAATGTGCTGATACTGGAAATGGACAGAGAACCGTTTTGAGACAGTTTAGATTAGAAAAGGGACAGAAAACAAGCTGCGTTGTTGTTTGAAAGCACATGGAATGGGTAGTTCCAAAAAAATTGTACCGCAATCGGCCAGCAGGAGTGTTGGAACACCAATGGAATTACTTTTCAGACCTGACCTGGGATCCACTTTAAAAAAACGAAAACCATGGACATATGCATAAACAAACAAACAAACAAAAAAAAAAAGATCTGACTTCATATCTCTGCAAGTCTTCTGATCTTTACTCTTCTCTGGTTTCTCAAAACTTTACTATATCTCTTCACTAAGCTTCCATCAGCACAGTGCCTGCAATCTCAAACCTCAAGGCTTTGAAAAGGTTACATAAATGATGACATTCTGTTAAGAGATGTTTGCAGGCTTTTTAGATAAAAGCGATAGATGGGAGAACCTGCAGCTCTACCATGGCGTCGCTTTTCTGTTTCGTCCATTTCAATCAAAAGAATCTGTTAAACTGTGATGTTCTGGGCAGCTCAGGCTAAAGATGGAAGCATTAGGACTGAGGAACAGCATAATTCCTGAAAGCTCTAATGTGCTGGACTGAGTGCGGCTCTGATATAAGAGCAGCCATGAATTAGGCATGCCTTCATATCTTAGTCATCCTCTCTCTCTTCTTGCTTGAACAGGTATCAGGAAAAAAAATGAATTATGCACATTATTCCCTGCAATAATTATTACAATAGACAAATATCTCCATATTGATTCCTCCATTATTATTACTCTGAGAGTGCAGACCTTGACCAAGGTAGAATAGTCACATCTTAACATGGGTGACCAATATGGTCTACCTCTTATGATTCCCCCCTTGTGGTCTGTTTTGCAATTATTTTTGAGCTCTGTTTTTTTTTTTTTCCTCCAGGCACGTTCTGGGTAATTTCCTCCTTTTTGTCCTGTTGCGCATGTTAAAATATCATTCAAAACCATCCTGGATCTGGAATCAAATAATGCCCAAATTTTAAGCAGTTCCTCATTGGCCCAATTCCCACAATTGGCTAAAATGTTATGGAAATCTGTATATTAGTTTTCGAATTACTGTGGTCACAGGTACACATACTGCCACACACAAGCAATCTCATAGCCTCCCCATTCAGTGTAGGCAATAATAATAATAATAATAATAATAATAATAATAATAATAATAATAATAATAATGTCATTCACTGATTGCATGCAGGTAACTGCTGCCCTAGATTTGTTAGTCAAAAGAATTAAACGAAAATCTCCCATGACCTTTAAAGCTCAGTGCACATGGGAAACTCAAGTTCCCCGAAACTAGATATTGTTCTTTCAGACAACTGAATATTCCTAATTAAGTCGGCCTACACATGAGTAATTCCATTTGCTCACTTTCACTGCTCATGAGACAGTTACATAACTAAAAAATAGTATAGACGCATGATGAAATCAACATGGTGGTGTCCAATTCCAAAGCAGTAGCAAGGTTAGTATTATATTTCCAAACTCAGAGACGGTGTCGTTGCACAATGACAGTAAACTGCAACATGTGGACAAGGACATGGTTGATGCACCGAGGCAGGCTAGGAGTTTAGAATTGTTTCTTAACAAACTGAGCTAAGACCATGGCATGGTTTTGTCATTATAATTGTGTAAACAAACACCGGTTGTTTTCAAGCAGACCCACCATTTTGTCTAGATGGTCACATGACTTTTATCTTGATGCTGATTGGTTCAACACTGACCTGGTTAAGGATCACGTATGGTCATGCACGGAGGACTTCAGTTGCCAGAAACTTAGTATCTGCATCTCGAGTTGCTTGAGATGAAACATGCCAAAGGCTTTTGAAGCTTGTTGCCGGTGACTAAATATCCAGTCACACCCGGCTTTTTTTTTTTTTTTTTCATTTTTAATTTCCAGATTCAGGCAGTTTAACTCCCAAGTGCACTGACCTTTAGGAAAATATAAGATGTCCTGATATGATCCACAGCATTAGTATCGAGTCAATACTGGGCCAGAACGCTGGATCAGAAATGGAGGGGAGGGGGAAAAAAATAGCCAACTTGCCAATCAGCCACATGAGCATAAAAGAAGCCACCTGTAAATTAGCTGACATGTTGTCAGTGTGAATGTCTTTTGCGTATACCAATCACTCTTGCTTTTCACTTCAACTAAAAATAAAACATTAGCCTGTCATAGTAGATGTAGACCAATGGTGTAATTGTAAGGGTGCTGGGATTATGGTCGGTAATTTGAATTCTGTCAGACCCCCACCATGCCAAGACCCCTGGGTAAACCCGCTGCTTCTGCCCTGCCTCTGCCCACCTAGCAGTATAAATGAGTACCAGTAAGTAATAGGAAGGTAAATTGTGATGGACATTCGGACGGATCAACTCTTAGTTGCTTCAGGCTACGCAAACTGTGATAGGTTCCAGTCTGATGCCTGATAAATCGGTAGACTCCGGTGTAAAAGTCCAACAGACGTTTCCTTGTCACCTTGCCATGTTACTCAAATAATGTGCTCGAAAGACATCTATAATCAGATGTTTTGTTTGTTGGTTGTTATGTCTATCTTCGACCACACAAATCCTTCCAGGTGGTTCCCATAGAAATGATAATACAGTACGTATACTGTATCAAGAAGGCGTTAATTCATTGTCTGCTGCACTTATCAGATTTAAGAATTCAACTGAAGCAGTATTGTGAAATAATAATAAATGAGCTAATGCATGCCTGCCATGCCGCTTGCCCACAATGAGAGTGTCAATAAGTGATCTGTAGTTAAGAGTGTGAGCTGAGCTTGTAGTTGTTGAAGGCTGTCTCACTTGACTGAGTTTTACTCCCTCTGGTGGCCATATATTCAAACTGTGAGCATGACAACCACAAACACCCACAGACCCCCATGTCTTCACAGACAATAAAGAGGAGAGAGTGTGTGTGTGTGTGTGTGTATATATATATATATATATATATATATATATATATATATATATATATATATATATATATATATATATATATATATATATATATATATATATATATATATATATATATATATATATATATACAGAAATCAAATAAACATCTACATTTTGTGCCATTTTTTCAGACTGCATCAAAATTGTTTGACTGGCAGACTAAACAAATAAAGCTCATTGGCTGTCACTTAACATGCTGACATTTAAGGCTGTGTTGGTGGGCAGTAAGTGCAATCGGTGTTGTGTGGAACTGGTGGCTAATTTGCTTGTAAAATAGGCGGATTGGGACAGAGCAAAGGGCCACAGTAATGGAGGCCCTGCAGATGCCTGCCATTATACTGTTGGCCCTCCCAAGTAGCCAAACACAAACAGAGGCCCATTCTCCTGGCGCAGCTCAATCGCTCCAGCTGCCATCATCCACTCAAACACGCTCACACACACAGACCCTTCTCAGTCTCTTCCATCAATCCACAGCACTTGGAAGCTATAAAATGTGAGCTGAACTTCATACCCAACACACTCTGTCCCCATCACACACTTGAGTCTGCCCCTCTTATGCTCATAACAACACTTTGTGATTTTTTTTTTTTTTTTTTTTTTGCTAACTGGACTGTGGTATCTTTGCAGCAATAAATCCGTTCTGTGCAAAATTGTATTATGTTTTAGGTTTAGGTCTGGGGAGACTGATTGAAAAGAAAATGAGAAAGGTGGAGGAGGAGTGAGGTGGGGGGGGGAGGGGGGGCACACAACAGGCCGTGTCCGGGCTGAGGCATTATCCAAGTGATGAAATGTGATTTTTTTTTTTTTTTTTTTAATTCCAGACTTAAAGAAATGACTTTAATCAAGCCTTATTAATCAGAGGAGGTGGTTGCAGAATCAAGAGCGTCCTTTAAATTAACCCTCTGCGGCAACGGCCTGACAATCAACCCTTCTGTAAGCTAGCATGCAGTGCACGGCGATGCTAAATGAACAGGCGTCAGCATGGCAATACTATTAGGTACTATTAGGTCAACGACTCCATCGTTAAAAGGTTCTGACACCTGCTTTCAGAAGATAACAAGTGATGGTACGCAGTTGCACAAACTGCAGGAAGGAAGGCTGAATGTTGAAGACGGACTGTGGACTGATACAGACACGGTTGAGAGGACCACGTCAGTGTCGCTAGGATGCTAAAGCCTAACCCAGATGACCCTGGAAGGAGGGACACATCAGCCGGCACACCGGGCCACACCAAGAGACAATTGGGAACAGCCTAATGTGCATATCTTTGGCTTGTAAGAGAAAACCAGAGTAGTTGGATGAAACCTACGTGAGCACTGGGAGAACATGACTATTCCACACAGAAACCCATGGAGCCTCTTGCTGTGATGTCGACGTACTAACCGCTACACCGCTATGCCTTAATACAAGCTGTGATTAGCATATGCATATTTTCTTTGCATTAGCATTAGCATTAACATATTTTCTTTGAACTAGCAATTTGATATCCATTCATTCATCTTCTGAACCGCTAAAGCCTAATCAGGGCCGCATGGATGCTGGCACCCCTCTCAGCCGACTCTGGTTGAGGGCGGGATACAGCCTGGACAGCTTGCCAGGTCATCACAGAACCAACACTCATAGCAAGAAGGTCCTGGGTTAGATTCCTTGCTCGGTCGTTTCTGCATGGAGTTTTTGCATGTTCTCCCCGTGCTTGTGTGGGGTTCCCCCGGATTCTCAGAGTTTCCTCCGACAGTCCAAAAACATGCACGATAGGTTAACTGGCTGTTCCGATGGCTCCAATTCCCTTGGTGTGAATGTGAGTATGAATGGGTTGTGTGCGTGTTGTCCCTGCGATGGCCTGACGAGCTGTCCAGGGTGTATCCCACTCTTGCCCGCAGTCGGCTGACTTGGGCGCCAGCCGCCCCGAGACCCTAATTAGGATTAAGCGGTTCAGAAAATGAATGAATGAATATGCCTGGTTTGGTAACACCACTCCTGACCAGATCATTTACTTCGAACTGTCTCAACACTGGCCGTTTAAAGTGGAATTGTAAGTAACTGAAGCACTTGGTTAAATCAAGGTTACAGCTTTAGAAGCACCTCTCAATCAAGAGAGTGTGATAAAGATGAGCTGGAATGGAAGGACGAAGGGCGCACTGGGTAGGAGAGCGATAGCAGCTGCCTTCTCCAAGTCACAAAAGAACTAAATGAAAAAGAAGTGCTGCTGAACAAACAGTTCTAAAACACACTCAAAAAGAATCCGCTGTCGGTCTGTCTAGAAATACTCCACACGAATCAGGACGGTGGAGGAAAGGCTCGCATGGCATGGCATCGGAGGAGCGGTCTTACGGTCAAGTCTTCTAAGCGTAAAACAAAAAAAATCCATCTTTACGCATAGACCAAATTGCTCACGTTCTTCAACTGTCTGAGAACAAAACCTATAGCTATATATAACAAATTGTGAGGCGCTCCATCGAATGTAGGCGCTTGTCGCAAGTGACGTATGGTGCTTGTGAGACAAAGTGTGGCTTATTCGGACTTCCGATCTTTCAAGTGAGCAAGTGAACGTTGAATACTTGTTTAGTACTCAACCTTCACTTGCTCACTTGAAAGATCGGAAAGTCCGTATGAGCAGCGCTTTGTCTCACAAGCACCATACGTCACCTGCGACAAGCGCCTACATTCGATGGAGCGCCTCACAATAGTTGGCAGAGTGCTTGGCAAGCCCACCTCACAGCACACCTCAGGGGGTTTCTGTGCATGCCTGGGTTTCCTCCGTGTACTCCGGTTTCCTCCGACAGTCCAAAATCATGCAAATTAGGGTAATTGGCTGATCCAGTTTGCCCCTGGATGTCAGTGTGAATGTTTGCGTGTGTATTGGCCCTGCAATGGATTGGTAAGATGGATATGGTATCCCTTGCCAACTCACAGACTTGGCTTAGATAGGCTCCTCAGAGTAGAATTTGGTAGTTTGGCGAATTACCGTAATATTGGGACTATAAACTGCTGCTTTATTCACACGCTCTGAACCTTGTGGCTTAAATGACAATGCGGCTAATCTACAGATTTTTTTACGGGCTATCAGCCTCCAGGGGGTGCTCTAGCGGGAAGCCCAAGAGCGAGCCAGACACCTGTGGATTATAAAGAGGTGTGGTCAATATATGTACGAATTTGTTTTTATTTTTGAATTTCGATGGTGCAGTTTAAATTCAGGTGTACTCAATAGTCCAGATATTACGGTAATTAATACAGTACACGGACGGGGCAGATAAAATGATGCTGAACAGCAAAGCGTCTTTTTCATGATCTACAATCTCACTGACTCACGCACCAACCCATTTGGTGATCAATCAGATCCTGTTATGGTTGTGGGGAGGCTAGGGTCTATCTCAGCCGACACTGGGTGAAGGCAGGGTATACCCTAAACAGTCGGCCGCACCACCGCACGGGTCCGCAATCTTTATGGATTAGGAATCATACTTTGTCGTTCCACTGATGTTCGAAATGAAAAATAAAGGTCTGAAGCTGGGGTAATATCTTAGTGTCGATATGACTTCAGACGATGGAGAGTAAACTATCAAAACCGCGTGGAACTGAAGGGTGATTACGTAATGGGCTGCAACTGACTGCCGTGAAGAGCGCACAGTTCCCGTGTGTTCAGCCAATGGCGCTTCCAGTTTACTTTCATGTGCTGCACAAGTCACAGGTTTGCCAGTCACAGTAGTATCTTGGCCCGTTTCCAGGTTGTTTTATTATGTGTGATGATTTTTGAAAAACACAATAATATTAAAGTCATAATACGATTTTATTTTCCATCTGCTAACACTTGGGCGGTGTGATGTCTCAAAATAAAAAAAACAGATTTTAACTATCCTGCTTGGAAAAAGGCTTTTAGATGCTTGAGGCATGAGAATCTTCTGCTTACGCAGGGTGAGAGTTTTAACAGGTTACAGCCAAGTCAGAGCTTTCAACCATGAGACAGAGTACACTGGAGAGAGAGAGAGAGGGGGGGGGGCAAGCGAGAAAGAGAAAATGACAGAAAGTGAGAGAGAAAGAGAGGGGGAGGGAGAGATCAAGAGAGAGAGAGAGAGAGAGAGAGAGAGAGAATGAGGGAATGACAGACAGTGAGAGAGAAAAAGAGGGAGAGAGCAAGAGAGAGAGAGACAGAAAGTGAGAGAGAGAGAGAGAGAGAGAGAGAGAGAGAGAGAGAGAATGACAGAAAGTGAGAGAGAGAGAGAGAGAGAGAGAGAATGAGGGAATGACAGAAAGTGAGAGAGAAAGAGAGAATGACAGAAAGTGAGAGAGAGAGAATGAGGGAATGACAGAAAGTGAGAGAGAAAGAGAGGGAGAGAGCAAGAGAGAGAGAGAGGGAGAGAGAGAGACAGAAAGTGAGAGAGAGAGAGAATGAGGGAATGACAGAAAGTGAGAGAGAAAGAAATGGAAAGAGCAAGAGAGAGAGAGAGAGAGAGAGAGAGAGAGAGAGAGAGAGAGAGAGAGAGAATGAGGGAATGACAGAAAGTGAGAGAGAAGAGAGGGGGAGCAAAAGAGAGAGAGAGAGAGAAAGTGAGAGAAAGAGCGATAGTGTGAGTGAGAGAGGGAGCAAGACAGAGAGAGCAAGAGAGTGAGAGGGAGAGGAAAAGAGAGAGCAATAGAAAGATCAAGAAAGAAAGAGAGAGTGAGAGAAAGCAAAAGAGAGCAAGACGGAAGAGAGAGTGAAGGAGACTGAGAGAGAGAGAGAGAACAAGAGAGAGTGAGAGAGAGAAAGAAAGAAAGAGAGAGAGCAGGAGAGAGAGGGGGCAGAGAGTGAGAGAGAGTGAGAGAGAGTGAGTGAAAGTGTGTGTGAAAGAGAGAGGGAGAGAGAGAATGAAAGTGTGTGTGCGTGTGTCTGTGTGTGTGTGTGTGTGTGTGTGTGTGTGTGAGAGAGAGAGCGAGAGAGAGAGTGAAAGTGTGTGTGTGTGTGTGTGTGTGTGTGTGTGTGTGTGTGAGAGAGAGAGAGAGAGAGAGAGAGACTGAATAATATATTGGGAAAGAAAGAATTATTCCGGATCTCCAGATTGTTGTATTAGGGTCAGGGGGGGGGGGAGGGGGTTGGTCGGGGGTATCGGGGGTGTGGCAGTATTCTGCTGTTGGATTAAATTCAGGTGGCAGAATTAGCAAAGACACCAAACAGCGGCTTGACAGTTCAGTAAGACTGGAATTCCTCTCGCAGGTGTCTCATTGCATTCATCATTTCCATCACCCAAGGACAGAGAAACGGAACAATATCTCAGCTTCTGCCCTCCATTTTCTAGGTCGCAGATTGGAGGATGAACTGGGCCTGGCTACTGCTGATCGTGAGCACCCGGGTGATGTTTGTTGCTTCACATGGAAATGGAACGTCAGTTTAAATATATGGGAAAATTCTTCTGTGGAGTCATTTCTTAAGTCGTCGGCACAACATCTGTATGCACTTAGATGAGAACTTTAACAATACAGATAACCCTTCTGTTCTGGGCCACTGGATCCGAGCCCTATAACCCAACATTTCGTTAAATCAGCTGACAACTTGAATACTGTATGCAGCCAACTGCATCCATTGCATAAAAAGGAAGTTGTGTATATATATATATATATATATATATATATATATATATATATATATATATATATATAGTTCAGAGGAAAACTGGGGAAAAAAAATTCCAAAGTCTTACTGCAGGAAAATGTATGAAGGAAGCAAAACGCAGCCATTGTGATGTATCAGCGGTCTAAAGTCTGATTATATCCAATTAAATGACACTAAATCCAGTTGTTAAAACCATCACCGCTTTTTATCAGTATCTGGAAAACGGTCAGAGAATTCTCATGAAACACGCCATAACCAACAGGGGACAATGCATCTACCCTGGTCTGGAAAATCGTACTAAGTCACAATTTCTCAGTACTACAGGTACATGAACTGGTACAGGTTCACAGGTCAAAGGTCAAGATCACATGAGGTCATGTTAGAAAAATCTTGTCCAAAATGAACAGTCCCCAGATATTTAAAACTAAATGCTCATGAAGTGGAACAGGAACACATGTCAGGGTAATAGGCCAAGCATAGGTCATAGGTCAGGGTTACAGATCAAGCTCACACACTATAAAGCAGTGCTTCTCAATTATTTTCTGTGACGCTCCCACTAGGAAGAAAAAATAAACCATTTCGCACCCCCCCCCCAGCGCCCCGCACGTGACTATAAATAGTGTTTACTGCACTTTATAACATTTGCTTGGTGCTTTTTCCCTACACTATAGCGCGACAACAAGAGCGTCACTGCCAACTACTGTAGTGGATGTGCAATTACACTTAATTCGAGTACAGTATAGCAAGAAAGCATGTTCCCCAGGGTCATACATGCCTCCCCGGCATCACATTGTGCCCCCCCCCCAAGCAAAGTGCGCCCTACTATTTGAGAAGCACTGCTATAAAGCGTTGTGGTTGAGGCTGACCATGCAATGTATTGCACCGGGCCTGATAATAACATAGCGTGACAACGAGAGGGTCACTGCTAACTATTGTAGTGGATGCGCAATTGCACTTAATTCGAGTACAGTATGGCAAAAAAGCATGTTCCCCAGGGTCATACGTCCCACCCCTGCCATCACACCGTGCCCCCAAGGGGGGGGGGGGGTGCCTCACTATTTGAGAAGCACTCCTATAAAGCATTGTGGTGAGAGCATACCATGCAATGTATTGCACTGGGCCTGATAATAACATATATGTTGATGACTGAGATGGAACATTTTTATGTTTCAATCCACATTCGGGTCTGTTTAAAAAAAAAAAATAAAATAAAAAAAAAAATTTCAACACTCCCAGCCCTCATCACTGTGGTAATATCATTTATGTCCTCTTTTCCTAAGAGGCAATTCTGATGGTTTATTCATCTTAACCTACCTGCCCAAATTGCACTATGAGGAGAGGTTAATAAAACGGAGGCCTCTCAATAAGGAAAAGACTATAATGTCACATGACAGCATAATTTAAAAATGATAACGCCAGGGTATTGTTTCTCCCAGATGATTTTAAGAGTACAAAAAAAAAAAAAAAAAGAACTCAGAATTCTCTCATATGAATTTGACCTTTTATGATATATTGGACGGGGAAAAAGTTTAAAAAAATGTATGAAGGTGTATGTGTGGGGTAATACTATGACAACTGGAACACCTTATTATTACTGCCCTTAAAACTAGAATATGACTTTCCCCTAAAGCAAAAACACAGCAGTCTTGATGGAAGCAAACAAAGTCAGCATTTTCCCAATACACTCCATGCAGCTCTGCACACACACACACACACACACACACACACACACACACACACACACACACACACACACACACCGTTCTACCCCCATTTCTTTATGAAAAACCCGGGCCAATGTGCTGGCCATTTTATATTTCATCTTCAAAACAGAAATGAGATTGTGTATTAACCCCATCATAAAAATGCATATTCCGATAATTCAGAGGCTTTTGCAGTTAGACTCGGCAAAGGCTGTGCAGAATAATTATGACGGTCGATTTTGTTCTCCCCTGCAGCAAAGCATTCTGTCAATACTCATCCACCTTGGAGAGTTACAGACGGCGAAGACTCATCATTAGCATATATGCACGGCCATTGCCTGATGCACTTTAGCTGATATTGCTGAATAGGACCCCTGTCACCGTGCGGTTGATCATGACCATGACGATCGTTTGTTATGGCCACTAGATCCGTCATGTTGATGGATGCACTACTTCTTGTGTTTTAATTCATCATTTTGCTATGTGTCTGCTGCCATATATATATATATTAACAACAAGCAGAAAAAGAGGAATGGTGGAAAAGATGGAATATCTCCAGAACAGGCCACAGTGCCATATAAATACAGTCTGTTCTCCAGACAGGCTTTTATTTATTTTTTTTTATCAAAAGCAGATATAATTTTTGAACATCTATTCTAAGTATATATAATCTAAGTATACCATGACAAACTGAGTCAGCCATTTTAATTTAAGTGTTATCTACCCAGGATATTCTCATTTAGTGAGCACTTGTTATCTCTGCCGCATGGTGGGAAGGTTATGCGCGTATTAGTTTGTTGATTGGACTGTTAGCAGGATTACGCAAAAAGTACCTTGGGGTAGGAATCTGGCAAGAACCTCCACAACATTTTGGAGCAGATCCAAATTATGATCTACCTCGAGCAATTTATTAAAGACTTTGAAATATTCTGAAAACAACATTATTGAAAAACTAATGATCCATTTTTTATCACACTTGATAGAGGGGTGGGCCAGGCAACAAAAAACAAACAAACAAACAAACAAACAAACAAACAAAAAAATACATTTCTAAGGTGATCTGTGCACAGGATCGTGTTAAACGATCTTGAAAAATCCTCATTTTTAACGTGGGCAAAAGGTTCATCTGACCATCTCAGCCGACTCTAGGCAAGGGAAGAGTACACCCTGGACAGCTCACCAAGACATCACAGGATAGAAACACGCGAGTGCAGCCTAACATCAGTAATGGTTCTTTCACATGCCCCTCACCACAGACAGTGAGAGACATGGCTAGCCTTTGTTAACCCAGTCAGCTGTACTAGGGGGACAGCAGTGACAACATATTGACAGTGAAGCTTGAGCCCCTGACCTCAGGATCAGTAATCCAGCATCCTACCACTGGGCCACCCGAGCCATTTCTATGTTACAGGAATTTGACCCATTTGTGTCTGGTACTATGACTCTGTGAGTGCTCCTCTAGTACAGTGAAGTTAAGGTTGGTATAGTATAGTACGGTACACTGCCATGTAGTGTAGTGCAGTATAGTGTATTATTGTAGAGTATAATGTAGTGAACTGCAGTATAGTATTAAATAGAACAGTAAACTTCAGTGTAGTATACCATAGTGTAGAATGGCATAGAGCAGTATAGTATAGTGCCGGATGGTATAGTTCAGTGTGGCATGATATAGAATTGTATGAGTACAGTATAGTACAGTGTAGTATGGTCATAGTGCTGTCTGTTGTGGTACAGAAGTATAGTACATCATAGTACACTATAGTGTAATATAGTATAAGACATAAAAAGCACAATAAAGTATAGTGCAGGGTGTATGATGTAGTACTGCATAGTGCAATACCGTATATCAAAGTGTTGTAAAACTATTGTGTTCTCTGGTGTATTTTCAGATGCTATAGTTTAGTGTGGTATGGCTATGGTGTTGTATGGTACAGTGTAGTATAATATGGCATAGTGTAGTATAGTGGAGTACAAGGGAGTATGATGCAGCATAGTGCAGTGTAGCATGATATGACAGAGTACAGTATAGTATAGTACAGTATAGTATAGAGTGATATAGTACAGTGCAGGATAATAGAGTGTAGCATGGCATGGTATGGTATAGTATAGTACAGTACAGTGCAGCATAGTATAGTGCAGTAAAGTTCCATATGCTATGGTTTAGTGTGGTATGGCTATAGGGTTGTATGGTACAGTGTAGTATAATATGGCATAGTGTAGTATAGTGGAGTACAAGGGAGTATGATGCAGCATAGTGCAGTGTAGCATGATATGACAGAGTACAGTATAGTATAGTACAGTATAGAATAGAGTGGCATCGTATAGTGCAGGATAATAGAGTGTATCATGGTATGGTATAGTATAGTACAGTGCAGAATAGTATAAGTGTAGTCAAGTTTCATATGTTATAGTTTAGTGTGGTATGGCTATGGTGTTGTATGGTACAGTTTAGGAAATATGGTATAGTGTAGTATAGTGCAGTATGAGGTAGTAAGGAGCAGCATAGTGCAGTGTAGCATGGTATGGCAGAGTACAGTATAGTATAGTACAGTATAGTATAGAGTGATATAGTACAGTGCAGGATAATAGAGTGTAGCATGGCATGGTATGGTATAGTATAGTACAGTACAGTGCAGCATAGTATAGTGCAGTAAAGTTCCATATGCTATGGTTTAGTGTGGTATGGCTATAGGGTTGTATGGTGCAGTGTAGTATAATATGGTATAGTGCAGTATAGTGCAGTACAAGGTAGTATGGTGTAACATAGTGCAGTATAGTTTGATATGGCAGACACAGTATAGTACAGCACTGTACAGTGTTGTATAGTGTGGCATAGTACAGTGCAGCACAGTGCACTATAGCACAGTAAGTTATGGTATGGAATGGTATAGCACAGTAGAGTATAGTGCAGGATAATATAGTGTAGCATGGCATGGTATAATACAGTGCAGCATAGTATAGTGTAGTAAAGTTCCATATGCTATGGTTTAGTGTGATTATGGCTATGGTGTTGTATGGTGCAGTGTCGTATCATATGGTATAGTGTAGTATAGTGCAGTACAAGGTAGTATGGTGTAGCATCGTGTAGTGTAGAAGAGAGTGCCGTAGTATAGTGCTGTATAGTTCAGTGTAGTACAGTATAGCACATTAAGGTATGGAATGGTATAGTATAGTAGAGTATAGTCAGGTTTAGTTTCATATGCTATGATTTAGTGTGGTATAGCAATGGTGTTATGTGGTGCAGTGTAGTATAATACGGTATAGTGTAGTACATGGTAGTACGGTATAGCATTGTACAGTATAGTATGATATGCTATCGCATAGCATAGTGTAGTATAGTTTCATATGCTATAGTTTAGTGTGGTATGGCTATGGTGTTGTATGATACAGTGCAGTATAGTACTGTGTGGTGTAGTATAGTGCAGTACAATATAGTATGGTGCAGCATTGTGCAGTATACTATGATATGGCATAGTATTGTATAGTATAGTGCAGTGTAGTTTCCTATACTATAGTTTATTGTGGTATGGTTATAACATGGTATGTTGTGCTATGATATGGTTTAGTTTAATGGAGCTTGATTATAGGAATAGTTTCCTCTTATATCTTTAGAATTTCTTCATGAGTTCTCTCCAAGAATAATTAAAATAAGTAAGAATCCAACACGGTTCATCACAATAGATAAAATATTTTTTGTCTTCTCTACCTGCAAGTCTCATCCCCCAGTTTTTGTCATTCCGCTGATGTGAATCCTTTCAACCTGTCTTTTTCAGTAGTGTTTGACAGCAGTGATTCCAAATTTTAGTGGCACCACCCGAGGTCTCAGTAATTGAGGTGCCAGTTGTGAGGTGCTTTTAATGTCACCATATCCCAGTTCACTACATGTTGCATGATGAGAAAAAGTTTGACTACAGTGAGAGACAGAGGCAAATGGCACACGGATAGGCAAATGGATCCAGGTGCCAAGATGAAGTTCATTACACTTGATCAGAACATGTTTGCAGAAGGATACCTTGAGTGACCTGTGGTCCTTGTTGTATGCGTGGTGTGGTACTTATCCTGTAAGAAATGTAGTCATTATATTTGCCTGGTAAGGTTTTGAAAGGGTGGTATCATGTTATTATGGTGACTCAGCAGGTGACACTGCCAGCGCACAACTCAGGGGTCCTCAATTCGATCCTGCCTACGTATCCTTGTTTATATGGGTTTCCTTCAGGTTTTCCAATGTCTCCCTGCCTCACAAAAACAGTCCTGTAGGTGGACAGGCTGAGATAAACGTCCCCTTTCCATACATATTTCCTGCCCAGTGTGTATTCCTCTCAAATACCTAATGGTCCCAGGAAAGACTCAAGATCCACCACAAGCCTGAACTGAGTCAGTGACCAGTGAAGAATTAATCGGGATTCTGGAGAGTTGCAGTACCTCTGACGACCTACAGCAATTGAATGAATAAATTTGAGTTTTTTAGCTCATGGGTTTCTGATTAAAGAGAAAACAAATACGGAGTATGTGGATATCTTATCTGAACTGCATTTATTTATTAAAGAAGTTAAAGTAAGTGGACCAAGCATGAATCTCCAACCCTGTTAGCATGAATGAGTAAGTGGAGGCATACAAGATAGCTTCATTTACTTTGCCAATACTGCAGAACTGCACTGTCTATTCCCACGTCAGTTGGCTCAGCACCTCCAAAAGTGGTGCTTAATGAAAATGAAAATTGCACTTTTTCATCTACATTGATTCAGCGTGGCTTTAAATCTGGGGAGGTCACTCTGAGATATGTGCAGCTTATTTCGCAATACACAACCTTTTACTTCAATTAATTTTGTTTTCGGCACACACCTGAGTTCCAACCCAGGATAAACACCTGTGGGACACCCCTGCACTCTGACCAGTTTTCCTCTACATTGTTTAAGAAAGAAAAGCATGTTTCATTCTTTCTCCATAATAGCATCCTATTAGTACTTAATCTCGATTCTTAATAGAAACAACCAAAAGATGATTATTATCTCCCCCAAACCTATTGAGGTAATGAAAATGGAAGAAGCTGTATGTCATCCCGTTCTTCATTGAACTTGCTAACTAACTTCCTTTCATGCTTTTAGTTATCCGAAGGTGAAAATAATAAAACTTGATTTTTTGATTTCCATTCAGTCAAGCTAGCCTCAGTAATATGGCTGAGTTATATTTGCTTGGGTTCTATTTGCAACCTTTCTAGCATATTCTGATTGGCAGGATTGGTGAATTCAATGCATGTGATCTCTCCTGGACTTCATTTCCATGTAATATGATGATTCCCTTTTTCAATTAAATAGACAAAGATAGCGAGAAGCCAATTTATCATGCCTGATATTTGGTATGGCTTTGATAGGAGTCCATGTGATAAATAAATTAAATTTTAATTTCTGCCATGTTGTTGTTGTTGGGCTTTTTCTTTTTTTTTCTAGTTCTTCCTTCCTTTCCTTCACCACCCTGGTGTGAAATATAACAAGCTTGTGGTGCAGTCTACACACGGACCATCCACTGCATACTGGTTAGTATTCTTGACAAACCGGGTGGGTCTCCATTCATTCAGTCACCAACCTGCTCAATTCTTGAGGGTTGTAGAGAAGGCTTGAGCCAATCTGAGACAACTTTGGGCAAAAGGCTGATTATTCCCTGAACAGCGCACCAGTCCATTGCAGGATTTCACACACAGGGGCAATTTCAAACAGCTAATTAATTTAAAGTGTATGTATTTGGAGTGTGCGAGAAAATTGGAGTACCTGGAGGAAACCCACACAAGCATGGGGAGAGCATGCAAACTTCACACAGTAGACGCCATATCCGAGCCGGGTACTTATTGCTGTGAGGCTGACATACTCGTGGCTCATTTTGTACAATGGTAAACAGCACAAGCTATTCTAACGCCAACAATACTTCAACTATAGCAAACTCATAAAGGCTATGGAACAAATGCTGTCCAGAACCAAATTTGAAGTCCAAAACTGCTGAAGCTCTGTCATTCAAGTGGCAAACATGGCAACGTTTTTCGCTTGCAATGTCACCCATGAGCATCATGACACCTTGAAATGCCTACAGCCATCAATGTGTGGTTTTTAAAAGCTAAAAGGTCTTGAAAGGTGATGAATGAGCAGGAAATGTGCTGCCTTGTCAGAAACCCGTCGCTTGCCCCATTTACTGACCAGGAGAGAGGTTTTGCTAATTAGAGCTTTAGAGATTTTTTTTTTTTTTTAACCAACACACATCCTTTCCTTGGTTTTATGTTGTTCTTAATATCAAAAGTGAAGGCACACAGGTGTATTTGCTTCAGGGACATTGTTCCTTCAATACAAATATTTTACCTGAAATATTGAATTATGATCTCCTTTAATTATCTTTAAACTCTAGCCCTGTAATGTACAAAGAATGTACCCCCCGATGGTACCAGACCAAGTAACAAGAATACGTGTAGACACTTTTACTTCTATGTGTATGTTTTTCATCAAATTCGGATCATTGCTCATTTAGCTTCCGCTGCTAAACAGGTTGAGACCACGTAGAGAGGAACAGGCGAGCAGTATCTTCAAGGATATCCATGCAAAACTGATTTATGTTAGCACAGAGTAACCACAGATTACACTTTTATCCTAGAATGCTTGTCACACAGCATAAACCAATTAAAAGATCCTATTACACCGTCCTCTGAAGGACAGCAGCAGCAGTAGCAAACCACTTGCAGGTATAACCTGGCCAGGGGAAAGAAGAGAAAATATTCTATGTGTCCTGTGGAACTGACTTTGATCCCAAGGATTTCATGTTCTTGAAGACTTGAATGGAAAGTTATAAAACAGAACTGACAAACAAACCTCAGGGATTGGAAATCAAATAAATCTCAAGTCTGTATTCTAAATTTAAATTGCTTGGTGAGTTTTAATTCATTCATGCAATTATCCAATCGGTATATCATGAGGGTGCATGTGTTGGTAGCATGATATTCAGGATTAATTCATATTCTCAAATTACAACAGGTACAGGTACAGGGAGGCTTTTACCCAACTGTAGGCGTGCAGCTCCAACCATAATGATGCACACCTGTTACCTTGATCATTGCTTTAAGTTTTCATTTCAAAGTCTTGATTACATGATTCGACAATCAGGTGGGCGTGATTATCAAAAAAGTTTCAAAAGGACCCGACAATGGTGACTGAACCGTTGACCTTCAGATTAGTAATCCATCCCATTAACCACTAAGCCACCACTGCACTAACCTGTCACCTGTACCCCCCCCAACCCAATATGGGTATATTGCATATATATATGACATAGCAGCAAAAAGGTCCTACTTTAGACAAAGCTTTTCTCCCCGTCCTTACGAGTTTCCTTCCAAAGTACATACGCGTGCATGCTAGGCTCATTACCTGTTTCAGATTGCCCCAGGTGTAGGTGTGAATGGTTGTGGTTGTGTATGTGTGTGTTGTCCCTGAAATTGACTGACGAGCAGAGGAAGTTGGCTGAGATAGGCTCTAACCTCCCCACAGCCCAAAAAAGGATTAAAAGGTTCAGTAAATGAATGGATGATAATATAGAGTACATCAGAGCCCTATGGTAAATGGCTTACCAGAACAATACGATAAATGGGCTTCTACTCGTGTCTGCCAAGAACATAAATCTGAGGTTATACTGGACACAATTTCCCCAAAAGTAGACAGGTGAAGATTAGAAAACCTGACTGCTTCCAATCAAACATTAATTTTAGTAGGAGATAATTTCGCCTGCCTTCCATCAACAAACCAAGAAAAGGAGAAAAACCTTAATTAGTCACAGCCAGCTAACAACATCTTTAATGCTAATGTTCCTTTTCCATTCGCACCAATGATACAAATGAGCTGAATGATAATAGCTAGTTTTCACAAATGACAGCTAGTAAATTGGTATGATAAATAGAAAGTAAACATAGCAGCAGACAGATTCCAGTGAGGAGCATTAGGTCTTCTTCTTGCTGTCACACTTTGAAGCTATCTGATGTTACGTCTTGTATGGAATAATTAAATGTCGGTGTAAAAATGTGACCTACATGAAGTTATGTGAAATGTCAATGCGTAAGGCTGCCTAAGAAATTATATCCCCAAATGAATATGCAAACAATGGTTGGTTTTTTGAAATGACTAAAACATATAGGCATGTGGCAAGGTGATGTTGTGGTTAGCACTACCACCTCACAGCAGGGAAAGAAGAAAAAAGAAGAAAAAAAGGTCCTGACTTTGAGCCCTGTCCCTGGTGAGGATATTTCTGGGTGTAGTTTCTCTGTTGGCTGGGGTTTCTTTTCATGTCCATGCACTGTTGGCTTATCGGATATCCTTGATTGCTCCTAGGTATGTATGTGAGTGTGAATGCTTGTGTATGTGTTGACCCTGGGATGGTCTGGTGGGCTGTTCAGGTAATGTGTAATAGTAATACTACCTTTGCCCATAGTCAGCTGGGATGAAACTGTAATAAAGGATGAAGTGGTTTGGAAAATGAAATGAGACCCGGGGGTGGGTGTGCCTGGACGGAACCTGCATGTTCTCCCTGTGTTTGTGGAGGTTCCTCAAGGGTCTCTGGGTTCAATAAAACAAGCAAAATAGACTAATTATCTGTCCCAAACTGCCACTAAGTGTGTCTGAGAGTGTGAATGGTCGTGTTTGAGTCATAATAGTCTGGCAAGCTGTTCAGGGTGTACCCCGTCTTTGCCCAGAGTCGGTTGACCGGGGCACCTACCTCCCCGCAATTCTAATTAGGATTAAGCGTTTTAATTTTAAGATTTTTAGACTTCATCTAGCAAAGTTCATCCTCTTAATCATTATCACCTTGGGGGAAAAAAATCAGATGCTGATGTAACCATAGCATCCGCCATGCAGGAAAAGTACCTCATTAAAGGTATTAATGGTTCAGTTGACAGACGTGAGCTTTCATGCCGCTCTGCCTCAGTTCATTTGGGCTTCAAGAATCGTGGATACATTCGGTTATTTATTCATTTTCTGAAGCGTTTAACCCTTATTAGGGCCACAGGGAGCCTGGTGCCCATGTCAGCCAACTCTGGATGGCTCACCAGTCCTTCACAGGGTAGAAACAAGCTGACGGCGATGCAGCTACTCTAGGAAAGTCAGCGATGGTTCTTTTACATGAATTTCATCACAGACAGTGAGAGACATGGCCGGCCTTTGATAACCCAGTTTGCTGCACAACCCGTTGACGAATGGGCTTGAACCCCTGATGAACTGGTACAAAAAAACTTATTATTTTGTATTATTAGCTCACACATATATTTATTCTTGATGTCAAGTCAAACATAAATGCAATTATGCTGATAATATACCTTATAGCCTGAATTATTATTATTATTATTATTATTATTATTATTAAGTGAAGTGTTTAGCACATCCACCTCACAGCTACAAGGTCCTGGGTTCAGGTCCTGGGCTCGGTCAGGGCATTTCTGCATAGTGTTTGCATGTTAAGCTGATTGGGTGTTCCAAATAGGCTGTTCCCTAGGTGTGAGTGTGAGTATGAATGGTTGTTTGAGTTGGTCCTGTGGTGGACTGGTAAGCTGTTTAGGATGTACCATGCCTTCACCCAGAGTCTGCTGATACAGGCTTCAACTTCCTCGCCACCATAGTAGGATTAAGTAGTTTGGTAAATTAAAAATAATTAAAAAATAATAATAAATACAGTAGGCCCTTGGCTATTCGCGGTTTTGCACTCACGGTTTGAGTATTCACGAACTCCCGAGCAACTTGCACATGATTCAAATTCAGCCAATGGCTGTCCTCCTTCCTGCTGATTGGTTGAGGTGATGTAACGCCCCTTTTTCCTCATTCGCTCACAAGTTGGCAATGAGCCTTTTTTTAGTGTGTTTTAATTATCAGTTAAGTTCTATGATGTCACTCAAACGCCTGTTTAAGCACCAGAAAAAGGTAATGAGGTTGGATGTCTCTTCTGAAGAAATAAGACTTTCTCCGGAAGAATTGACAGTTTCCTCTGAAGTCACATCATTGCTGAATAATCGTCTGAACACTCCACTGTTAAAGTCTTTTTTAAATTATTATTCCAGTACATGACCTAAGGTAATGTTTAAAATGTTTGTGTGTTATATTTTATTTACTGTAGTGTAGCATGTTTCTCATTTTTGCTTTGTTTATCCAATTTATTACATTTCTTGTTCTTTTTGTTATGGTCTGTGTTTCGGGGGACTTTAATTTTGGCACTGTGCCTCGAACAAACTGTTTACTTCCTGAGGGGCGTGGCTGAATTCAGTCATCTCGTGCCTAATGCAATACGTTCCTCTAGTGGGCATTTTTGAAAACTACACTGCTGTATGTTTATAAAGAGAATGCATTGAAAGGTGTCTTTATGCGTATGCTGTATAATGTTTATATTTTATCATCAATAAATATAACAGTAAAAATTGAAAAGTTCTTCTTAATCATTACATTTGACTACATTAATACTGAATTAATGAGTAAGACTGTCTATAGAATGTGTTTAAGAAGCATATAGATACATAGTATTTTACTTCTGCTGCTCATTCGCGCAAGTGACCGGGGATTTAGCTCAGTTGGTAGAGCGTCCACTTTATCCTCTGGAAAGTCGGAGTTCGAATCCGGCCACGTCATACCATAAGATGTTAAAATTTGGGAGTTGTTGCTTCCTGCTTGGCGCTCAGTATCAAAAGGATAGAACAACGCAATATTCTCATGCACATTGAGCATACGCTTGTATGAATAATGCGCTATACAAACATCCATATAATAATAATCATGTGACATGATACATGGGGTTTTACTTCCAGATACAGAATTCGCGGATTATCTCGATTCGCAGGAGGCCCGGAACCGAACCGCCGCGAATGTCAAGGGCCTGCTGTACAATTATTATTATTATTATTATTATCCCCCAGTGCAGCTAACTGGGTTATCAAAGGCCGTCCATGTCTCTCACAGTCTGTGCTGAGAGGTTCATGTCAAAAAGAACCATTGATGCTTTTCGTCAAGAGGAGCTGCATAACCATCAGTGTGTTTCCGCCCTGTGATGGCCTGGTGAGCCATCCAGGGTGTACTCTGCCCTTGGCCAGAGTCGGCTGAGATGGGTACCGGCCTCCCTGTAAGCTTAATTAAGATTAAATGGTTCAGAAAATAAATTATTAATAATAATAATAATAATAATAATAATAATAATAATAATAATAATAATAATTGTATTGTACTGACCTCATACTTGGGTAATAAGTAGTATGTATTATACACAAATAAATAGTATATATTATACACAACTTATTGTGTAATTGTTTTTTTGTTTGTTTTTTTTTATTCCTTTATTTCATTCATTCATTCTCTAATACTGAATTAAGGTCATTGGGAGGCTGGCTGGCGCCCATCACTGGGTATAGGCAGAGTGAACCTGGACAGCTCACCAGGCCATCAGAGGGCAAAAACAGACTGATGGCTATGCAGCTCCTCTTGACCAAAGTCACCAATGGTTCTTGGACATGAACCTCCCACCATAGACAGTGAGAGACATGGGCAGGCGGCTTTTGATGAGCCAGTTAGCTGCACTGGGGGGACAGCAGTGACAACCTGTTAATGGTGGGCCTTGAACCCCCGACCATGGGTTCAGTTATCCAGCACCTTATCACCTTCCATTACTTCTCAATCATTCCATCCATCCATCCATGCATCCATTCATTCTTTTACTTATTTAAATAGAAGTAACATATCAACTTGACTATGAGTCTGCTGCAGTAAACAGAACTGGTGAATTATTGCATGCCACCTCACATCATTGTCCTCCTCCACTCATCATGAAAAGCTGCATTTAATCCCCAATTTGCATTTAGGAGTTCCTCCTTTACCCAAGTCTTTATTAATAAATAAACAAACAAATAAATAAATATGCAAACACAAAAAAATAATCTCTTTAAAGCCTCATTAATGCCCATCTGCATTTAATTTGCATGAGTGCAATTTATTTACTTCTGTAACGCAACGTGGGTTTTTGCTTATGTACGTATGCTCATGTGAATTCTTTACCTCTGCTTTCAAATATATGATGAATTTTTTTTATTTATTTATTTATTTTGAAATCGATAAGTGTTGTGTTCCTGACACCCTGCATCATCTCATACAGCTCGACTCCAAACTCAACTCACATGAATCATTAGTGAGAGAGAATTTCAACATCCACAATCATTATGTTCACAACTAACAAAGTGATGGGGCCGTTATGAAGACAGACAGAAAAACAGGACAGTTTAATAACGATGCCTAGCTTTACCCTTTCAATAAGACTGAGCCTCCTATCACCACCATGCCAATCTGGAATCATTCGGTTATGTAAACCCTGCAAGTTCCTATCCAGTAAACTCAAAATGACAGCTCTGTGGCACTGTGTGTGTGTGTGTGTGTGTGTGTGTGTGTGTGTGTGTGTGTGTGTGTGCTTTTGCTAACCCTTCCATCCACCCCCAAGCATTTGCACGGCAGCCAGCCAGCCTGTCACAAAGAGAAAGTGTTACTCGGCGGCAGAGCTCGCTTCAGCGCCATTTAAATTCATCCGCAGCCGACGGGTAAATGCACACACTTGCTCACGCAAACACATGCAACACACAAGCCACTTTTGATAAGTACAATTATGAACAAGCATGAGTGTTTTTAGCCAATATCACAGTGATTTACAGGGAAAAAAAATGATGTGTGTGTGTGTGTGTGTGTGTGTGTGTGTTGGTGGTGGGGGTGTTTGTTTGCTTTGTTTGGCTCCACAGCTGGCTGTCATCTGCCTGTGATTAGGCGACGCTCCTTTCCGCTGGCTTATAATGACCACACATAAAGCTTCGATTTCAAATCCTTTCCTTTTATAAGTCGCTGATAACTACTCGGCATAAAACAGCCAACAATCGCATAACACCAAAGGAGCTCGGGTTGCCCTGGCAACAGGACTATGATAAATTAGCCTGTAGAAGCCAAATATTTGGCTCCTCCAAGCATTTTGTCTAAATCTGTCATTTTAATTTCGGAAAAGAAAAAGTGCACTACATGAACCCACCTTATTTAATGAGGATTTGTGTACGCGTCCAGAGGCTGATATAGGTTTTTCATTTTTATTAATTTCATTTTTTTCGTCAGTTGGGTTTTCTATTATGCGACATAATTAACTGCACTAAAAAAAAAAAAAAAAAAAAAAAAAAAAACACAAGCAGAGATGAGACACCTGTTCTGTGGCTTTATATTTAATGGCTTGTTAAACATGACTGAAGTGTTGCTATGCTGTAACTGATAAACTAATGTTCCCTCGGCTTGGCCAGTTTCCTCATCTTCATTTATGTCAAATGATGTGGAGCAAAAATGGCACTGGTGCAAAGGGTTTGAACCATATGGCCATCTGGAGCCATTTCACGAAACATGGAGCTTTATTCGGAATCTGGGTAGCCAACCTAAATGTCACCCACAGATGGTGGACTTTCAGGATGACAGCTTTATATATCTTGCTATAAACAGGTGTCACCGGGTTTAAAGTGAGAGTGTGTCGATTTTACAAACGTTAATTCGTACACGTAGCTGATCTGAGGGATTATTTAGTTTCGGTACTGAAATTTAGCCCATCAACCTTTCAATTAGGCTAAATAAATGTTCCATAGCAATAATTACGATCTTTATTATATGGCAACGGCAGTACGAATTATCTGATTGGTCGGCACGTGGGAAATAAGCTGTGTACGGCCGCAGCTGTAGAGAGTTAGCCGTTAGCTAACTACAGTGTGCGGTATGATCTTTAGCATATTCCAGAGTAACATTTCATCGAGGAGAAAATTCCTTTTTTCATTCAATCACTCTCTGAATCGCTTAGGGGCAGTGGTGGCCTGGTGGGAAAAGGTGCTGGATCACTGATCTTAATTTTGGGGGTTCGAGTCCCACTTCCCCCTCCCCCTCCAGTGCAGCTAACTGGGTTATCAAGGCCGGCCATGTCTCTGACTGTCTACGGTGAGAGGTTCATGGAAAAGAACCATTGCTGACTTTCATCAAAAGTAGCTGCATAGCCATCAGCGTGTTTCTGTCCCTTGCTAAAGGGTTGTGTCAGGAAGGGCATCCGACGTAAAAACCTACGCCAAATCAAACATGTGAATCATTAATATGACTTCCATGAAGATGGAGGCAGATGATTCGCTGTGGCGATCCCTGAAAGGATACAGCCGAAAGGAAAAGAAGAAGAAGACTCTCTGAATCGCTTAATGCTAATTAGGGACACAGGGAATTGGTGCTCATGTTGGTCAATTCTGGGTGTGTTCAGAGTACATCCTTGACAGCTCACCAGCCAATCATAGTATAGAAATATACTGACAGCAACTCGTTGGCCTACTCTTTACAAATGACAGTAATCGTTCTTTGATAACCCAGTTACCTGCACTGTGGAGACAGTAGTGACCACTTGGTGATAGTGGGACCTGAAAACACAACCTTGAGATGAATCAACCGGTACTGTATCACCGGGCCACCACTGTCCCGATTAGAAAAATCGTATGGGATCAAGAGTTTGCAAAGTACCTCAAAGTACTCTTTGCTCACCGGAGAGAACTTGTTCATTATGGGAAGGAAGTCATGAAAATAAAATACGAAAGTCTTCGCAGGTATTGATAATGATGATGCCTTATGCAGAAGTTTGGAGGCCAAATCGTAAGTTTGAATTCAGTTGGATTCACGCAGGTCTCCATGGCCTGGAGACTATTGCAGCTAATTGGCTGAGCTGTCATGGTAGGAAAGGCATATGATCACTTCAATCAATCATCAGCTAATCATGGCTGTCCGTGAGCTCATCTATACAAGGCGGTGGATATCATCGTGATTCGGAGAGATGTTGCGAGGTGCTTGTGCACATCTCTCGCTGCCTGGTGGTGGCTGCATAACAGGGAGTCAATACTTGATGGGTACAATAAATTATACTACTTTACTACCCTTTTCCGCTCGGTCTGTACAGAGAAATCTTAACCCTTCATTTCTTCACATAGACCTCGTCTTTGATTTGATTTGCACTAACGTCCTCAGGCTGAGATTTCCCTGTATAGATCCTACGCTCGGTTAACGAGTAGCTTATATATATTGAAAACAGTTATTAATTCTTTATCAAAAAGATACTCTGACATCATGTGCATGGAATAATATTTTAAAATATGCTTCCTTACTTTAAAACTTCAGACTGGTTGAGAAAAAAACATTGAAAAGTCGATGCCGCATTGATGCAGCTGTTTCACGAAAAGAACATTTTTGTTATTACAAGTAAATATGGAGCTCAAAAATGGAGCTGTCAGAGCCTGAAACTGACAATCATAGAGCTTCTTTTCCATTCGTTCTTTTGTTTTGTTTTCGTGAGTGTCTCCCAGTACAGGGGTAGTTTGTCTAACAAATTTAATCCATTCTGAGGGCGAGCTCGTAAGCCGAAAAGTTTGTTAGATGAAACAATTATTCCCATAAGAAATAACAGAAAACGAATTAATCCATTCCAACCCCCCCCCCCCCCCCCCCCCAACTCATATAACCTGTCACAAACATGTATATTTGGCCTAATATATTAAAGATAAACATGTAAAAACAATAAATATTTCATAATAATAATAATAATAATAATAATGTGCCAGGATCACCCGGTCCCTCTCTGCTGCATATAAATCTTTACTGTAAATGATAATAATGATAATAATAAAAATAATAATAATAATAATAATAATAATACATGTACATTAACATTGAATATAATTATCATCATCATCATCATCATCATCATCATCTTCCGTTTATTCCAGGGTCGGGTCGCGGGAATATAAAATTATAATATAATATAAAAATATATAATATAATATATGAATATAATTAATTATAAATAATAATAAAACAAGAATAAACAATAAGTCAACTAACCCTTCCGATCATCGACTGTGGCGAAGATGTCACGTGGGCATGCAGGAGGTGGTGCGTAACAGAGGAGGAGGAGAATTTTGTGCGTGAGCACACTACAAATGCTACAGAGGAAAGGCTCATGGTGAGCTCCCACAAGGCCAGGGCTTCTCAAATAGTGGGGAGCAGTGTGATGACAAAGGGGGTATGATCCTGTTGAACATGCTTTTTTGACATACTGTACTAGAATTAAGTGTAATTGCGCACCCACTACAGTAGTTGGCAATAGCGCTCTCATTGCAGTGATATAGTGTAGGGAAAAAGCACCGAGCAAACGATATGAAGTGCAGTAAACACTATTTATAGTTGCGCGTGGGATCTTGCAAAGTGAATTTTTGCTTGTTGGATGGAGCAGATTTTTGGTGGGTACGAAGTTCGTATCATGAAAAAAATCGTTATAAGGGATACTCGTTAGGCGAGGTACCACTGTATTTGCATATCCTTGTCGTTTAGGCCACACCCACCAGTTACAGATAGGATTATATAAAGTATTCAACTAATACAGATGGTGAAAGTAAAAGCTTTGGGTGTTTGGTGCTATTGCTGCTATCAAATAGAAATGTATCACTTTATAAACATCCCGAGGCATATCTTACTGCACACGAGCAGAAGCTACACTGTCGCAAGAGGCGCACACACAGGTTGCCTCTGAGTGAAAAGATAATTGATGTGCAACATGACCAAATCACTTAGCAAAACACTTGTGGCCAGCTATGGCTGCCTAGGTAACCCTCTCACATGTTTCTAAATGTTTTTTAAACGTCAACTATTTTGCTTATGTTCGCTAAAATATCGTATTAATATATTACTATTACCATTATTTTCATGTGATAAGTATAGAACAGAGACTCCTGTGTATCATGAACCATGAAAGTTGAAGTTGAAGATTTGTAAATTTATACTCATGGCAAAGGCAAACAGTTTCGAAAATGTGGTAAAAAAATTAATGCGCGTAATTTTAAAGCATAGAGGCAATAATGAGCTTTTTTTTTTTTTTCCCATGCCGATGTTGGTGGAATCATTAAACTTGTGCTCATTGTTTCCCTGAGGAAAACTTTTATGACACCTCAGTGTTTGAAGGCATCTGCCAATCGGTGTTAACATTAAACTCGGAGTAGTATCTGGTGTTCATTGTTCTTAAAGGGCTGGTGGTGTAATTGTTAAGGTGCTGGGCTTATGATCAAGAGGTCGTGGGTTCGGATCCTTGTCAGACCCCCACAGTTCTGTGACTTGTGTGCCTCTGTCACGCCCAGCAGTATTAAAGGCTATCAGTCAAAACCTACTATGAAGGTAACCTGAGATGGACTCGGGTCCAATCGAGGAGGAGTTGAATTCTTAGTCGCTTCAAGCTAGAGGAAGAGCTCTGGCCTGATGAGCCATTATACATTTTCTTTGTGTACTTAGCTTTATACACTACTCATCATATAGTAATTCAGAAACATTAGATATCACGGCTATATTATACCAAGACTGAAACTCTGCGATGTAAAATTTACCAACAGAATGTCACACCACTGCCTGCAGCACACTAGGGGGTCAATTTTGTTTTTTCCATAGGTGAAAGACCTGCCAGTTGTCCTGTCCTCTGCATTTGCCCATTCCACCACAGTAAATTCGAGTCTGAAGGGCCTGAACCGTGCCCACTGAATTACAGGCCTCATTGCTCTCCTGCTTGCGCTGTCCTAGTGAGCCACCACTGATAGCAAGCCTGCATGTTTTCCTGCCTGTGCTCTTCCAATTAGCCTCAGGGAGGAAACATTTACACAGGCGCATTCACATCACACACACACTCTCTCTCTCTCTCTCTCTCTCTCTCTCAGTAGACATGCCTGATGAGATGAGCTCCTCCTGTTTCTCTCTGTTTAGATCTTAGTCAATCAAGACGACTCATCTTCTTTCTTTTTAAATGATGCCAATTACTGCATGAGATGATTCACCAAGATCACTAGTCACACCCACAAACTTAAATATTTGCCCAAGTTCGTGTTACAAGAAAATATTTCTTACTAGTGATATAAATATCCAAGGGTAAGTCATCATATAAATATCAGCATGGAGAGAGAGAGAGAGAGAGAGAGAGAGAGAGAGAGAGAGAGAGAGAGAGAGAGAGAGAGAGAGAACAGGAGTGTGATGCGAATGCGCCTGTGTAAATGTTTCCTCCCAGAATCCTAATTGGAAGAGCACATTCAGGAAAACATGCCGCAGGGGACAAGGGGGAGGTGAGATATAGGAGGGGGACACAGAAAAAAAAGCAAGGTGGGTTTACACCTCCCGAGTTCAAGTCCTGGGCTCAGTGAGGGCGTGTCTGTGTAGAGTAGATACAGGGATCCCTCACTTTCCACTGTTAATTGGGACCGAGATCCCCCGCAATAACTGAAATCAACGAAGTAGGATCAAACCCCCGACCCCCCTGACTGACGTACACGTATATGTATATATGTACATAATATCAATAAATACATATCCAATGCTATAAATGTTTATAATAACAATAAAACATTACAAAATAATGCATAACACATAAATAAAATACAAATACATACACATAAATATGCACGCACGCAGATGCGCACCTCACAAAAGTGTAGTTCTGATGGGAGATTTTGGGTTGTTTTTTGTTAGTTTCGGGTTTTTTTTTTTTTTGCATAGCTGGCCTTGATTTTGTGGCATTTTCCTTCACTTTTCCCCTTTTCTTCCTTATTTTTATTTCGTTGAATATTTAAAAAAAAATGTGATGCATTGAAGCACGAAGTAGCGATGGATCCCTGTATATATATATATATATATATATATATATAAAACAATGACAGGACAAAGACGTTCTATTGAAACTCCATTTATCACTACAGATCTGTTTCGCGGGGTGGTGAAACCATTCTCTCTCTCTTCAGGTGATTATAGAAGAATAGAAGATCTTCTATAATCACCTGAAGAAAGAATTTCACCACCTCAACAGATCTAGTGATAAATGGAGTTTCAATAAACGTCTTTGTCCTGTCCTTTATTTTTATTGTTATTTGCTCTACCAAAAAGTATTGAGCACTCTCCTACGGAAGGATCTACTCAGCAAATCCTATATTATATATATATATATATATATATATATATATATATATATATATATATATATATATATATATACACAAAAATAAAAGGACAGGACAAAGACTTTCTATTGAAACTCCATTTATCACTACAGATCTGTTTCGAGGGGTGGTGAAACCATCCTCTCTCTTCAGGTGATTATAGAAGAATATAAGATATATATATATATATATCTTCTGCCCATGCTTGTGTGGGTTTCCTCAGTGTACTCAGGTTTCCTTCCACCACAGTGGAATGACATCCGTGTTCGGCTAAATGGCTGTTCCAAATTTTGCCTAGGTATGAAGATGAGTGTAAATGGCGACTCTGCAAATGATGGAATAAAAAGAAATGTCTCACAACAAATATATTATTGTCTCATAGTATTCCTCAAAAATGTAAATATAAGAATATACACAATAATTATAAAATATATTTTATATAGAATATACTGAAATGTTCCCTTTTCGAATGAATCGGTTTACAAACAAAATTTTGGAGCCATAATTGCAGTCGGTTGCTGAACAATCTATTCGGCAACAGCTGGCATCGTGTGCATCAGTCTCATCATACAGCGCTTGCTCACGGAACACCCACTCTAAACTTTTCTCAGATTTTGGCAATGTGTCTTGTGTGGTGTATTATTTTGTTCATTTATAATTTTGTTTTCCATCCAGAAGCTACTGCATCCTGGAAAACCTACTGAACGTGTAGAAAAATAATAAGAACAAATGAAAGAAGTGAAGAAAGAAATCTTACAAAAGTATGAAAATGGTGTTGGTTCCCTTTTCTTACATAAAACATCATTCGTTATTCAGTTTGTATGTAATATTATAATAAGATTGTAGCGTGAGGATGAGCTCCAGCATGGGTTAATCCCTTATTCATTGTTTCTTATGGAGAAATGTGTTGGTTTACAAACAAATTTAAGAACCAAAAAAAAAAAAAAAAAACCCAAAAAACCCCCACAAGATTCCACTGTACGTATATTCATTTCTAGCGCCTCCCACTGGCAGCATGTTGTAAAGCTGTCATGCTTGCTACTATTCATTCATTCATTTTCTGAAGCTCTTAATCTTAATTAGATTTGCAGGGAGACTGGCGCCGATCGCAGCCGAATCGGGGCAAAGGCAGAGGACACCCTGGACAGCTTGCCAGGCCGTCGCAGGGCATAAACATACTGATGGCTATGCAACTCTTCTAGCTGAAAGTCAGCAATGGTTCTTTTACATGAACCTCACACTATACACAGCGATATAGCCTGACTTTGATAACCCAGTTAAACAACCCCGCCGCCGCCCCGGAGATCCCCAATCTTGGGATCAGCGATCCAGCACCTTACCACCAGGCCTCCACTGCCCTGCTTGCTACTGGAAGGAAAGATTATACTTAATAAATTTCCATTTACAGCATTTGGCAGACACTCATCCAGAGCGACTTACAATTATCATTTTTATACAACTGAGCAATTGAAGGTTAAGGGCCTTGCTCAAGGGTCCAACAGTGGTTATAGTGGGGATTGAACCGCTGACCTTTAGATCAGTAACACATCACATTAACCACTAAGTGCACAACTGCCTTCCTTAATAAATCCAAATCACTTTAAGGAATGGTCCCTGATTGTTGTTTCCCATGTTCCCCACTCCTCCAGTGTGTTTATAATTTGCTTCCTCGAAGCGTAACATTGTCACTGTTAAACTAAGTATTATCTGTATGCAGGCCTATTTCCTGCAAGAGCCCAGATCATTCTGATTGGTGACGTAAACAGATTACTGTCCTTTAATTACAGCTATAATGTTACAAGGTGGTGAACAGCTTATTGTACAGACCGCAATATAATCTTCTGTTGAACTTGAATCAGTTTACTACAGTGTGATGGGGTATAATCTTAAAAGGCTGTTGTAAATCCTGTAATTACAAAGTATTATGTAAAGTGTTAGGCCCTCTTTATTGATAGGTGTCCGAGCCTGGGGTTATAAGAGGAATGTGGCTGCTTTAATGGCTGGAACAGCTTGCGTGTGTGCATGGTGAGTGTGTGGTTAAGCAAGAGAATGAGGGAGGGCTAGTGTGGTGTTTGGAGCAGAGAGAAGAAGTGTCGTAGTGAACCTATGACTGGAGTGAACGTACCATGAATACCACCAGGGTGAATATTAATTACTGAATCCTGATGATCTTCTGTTGATTTAAGGGGTATTGAGATGGCGGGGTGGAGATTAACTCCGGAGGTAGAATCAACTTCATCCCTGTGGAAAGTAAACAAATAGTCTTTCCCGACAGTCTTTTCCAACTATGGTCTGAAGCGAAAGCAGGAAAGGTTAACACTGAGTGTGAGCCTTTCCTGCTTTCGCTTCAGACCATAGTTGGAAAAGACTGTCGGGAAAGACTATGGTCTGAAGCGAAAGCAGGAAAGGTTAACACTGAGTGTGAGCCTGTCTGGTTAAGTTTAATTGTCTTTTAATGAGTTTATGTAAACTTTAGCAGTGGTGGCCTGGTGGTAAAAGGTGCTGGATCACTGATCCTAAGGTTGGGGGTTCGAGTACCACTCTTCAAAAGGTTGTCACTGTCCCCCCCTCCCCCCCCCCTCCCCACCCACCCACCCCCCGTGCAGCTAACTGGCTAATCAAAGGCTGGCCATGTCTCTCACTGTCTATGGTGAGAGGTTTATGTAAAAGAATCATTGCTGACTTTCGCAAAGAATAGGCTGCATAGCCGTCAGCGTGTTCTGCCCCTTGCTAAAGAGATGTGTCAGGAAGGACATTCGACATTTAGAAAAAAAAAAAAAAAAAAAAAAAAAAAACTATGCCAAATCAAGCATGCAATGATTCGAGAAATCCTGAGAAAAAAGGGAACAGCTAAAAGGAAAAGAGAAGAGTTTCTGATAGTGGGGATTTGCAAGAGGAATAGTTATTTATCTCTCTGCAATCTGAGTTGGACCATGTTTTTACCTTTCGTGTGAGCAACACGGAAGATATTGTGATGTGTTGATATTCATCCCGCAGGAAATTATGTGTGTGTTTGTCTGTCCGCAGTCTACGGGGTGCGTGCTCGGTCCTAGTAAGTTCTTACCTTTCGTGTGAGCTACATATTGTTCATGTTATTATGATTAGAGATTTGAAAGTTTACAGAAATTGTACTCAAGAAAAGTATATATTTTTTTTACCCAGCAATAATTTACATTAAGGATAAGTATTGTAATATGTTTATGACAACATTAATGATTCCAAACCTGATGCTTTAATTATGCTTACATATGTGAGAATAAATGTCTTGACGGTTATTAGTTAGCAACATGCCATGCATGTAAATTTATTTTGTAATAAACAGTAGTGTTTACTGATGTTTGGTTTTTATACCAAATTAAACTTCAGATGAATTTGATGCAATTGATGTTCACTATCTGATCTAAGTCTTCAAAAGTATTAATATTTTCCTGCAGCTGTCTTTAGGTTTTCTCAGGTTCATTTTTCTCAGACTCTTCCTCATAATTAATCTTTACTTAATGTTGCATTCAGCGTGGATTTGCGAAACAGATGATAACAATAATGGCTGCTAAAAGAACCATCATGTGTGTCGGTGAGTCCGACAGCAGGTCGTAAACTGTGAATCTGTTGCTCTCTCAGTGGCTCCCCCTTACTCTGCTTTTCTGCCACAAAATAACATGGAAGAGCCTCCAGCCAAAAATTACCATATTGCAGTGCATTTGGTCATTGTGTGTGTGTGTGTATGTGTGTGTGTGTGTGTGTGTGTGTGTGTGTGTGTGTGTGTGTGTGTGTGTGTAACTTTTACAGTTTCTTTGGCTCTGCAACAGTAGGAAAGAGCCACTCATTTTCTTGTTCTGTCAATCAAGCAGAAAGTGCAACCTTGAAGGGCTATAAATAATAATAATAAAATAATGTTGCTTCTATGCCTAGCAAAACTAATGTAAAAAAGAGGGGGGAAAACCTGTTTTTTATATCACTCACACACACACACACACACACACACACACACACACATAAATGTATACCTTCATCCACAAGGATCTGTTTAAGTCACTGATTTTAACCTTTGGAACCACTTTATCCTACCAAGGTCAGAGAGTAGCTGGTGCCTAACTTAGCCAACACTTGGTGAAGGCAAGGGATCTGCTGAACAGCTCTTCAAACTAGCATATGGCCAACACACACACACACACACACACACACACACACACACACACACACACACACACACAAACACAAACACATACAGAAAACCATTTACACTCATGAGCAAGACCCTTAATCTCTTAATTGCTCAGTTGGATAAATGAGATAAAGATGTATGTCAGTCCGGATATGAGCATCTGCCAAGTGTCGTAGATATGGTGTGTGTGTGTGTGTGTGTGTGTGTGTGTGTGTGGGTGTGTGTGTGTGTGTGTGTGTGTGTGTGTGTGTGTTTCATCATTTTTACCAATTTCCTGATGACGTCCAGTTGGTGGCATCGTGCCATGTTTCCTCCTCTGTTTATTACTGTTTTCAATGTGTTCCATGATATATGTATTGCCCTGTAACTTTTTTGTCTCCTCCTTCTGACCTTTCAAAAATTAGATTCCTTTGATTCTTTGTAGAATTTTTATGGATCATGGCTTTTTCTGGAAAATGAAACTAAGCCAATGCACAGAAAATCTGAATTAAACAGCTGAACTTTGTTGGGTTTCGGGGTTGTCACACTAGAGGTGTGAAAAGATAAAAGACTGGATAAACCCCATAAACCCTTTAAAAAGAATAAAAGTACACCAATTTTGTATGAAATATGTGTTAAAAGTAAAAGAAAATTATTTATTAAACCATTGTATTAACATATTTATTAATTAAACCATTATTAAACATTTTTATTAACACACACACACACACACACACACACACACACACACCTCTCTCTCTCTCTCTCTCTCTCTCTCTCTCTCTCTCTCTATTGCTCTCTCTCTCGCTGTGCGCTGCGGGCCACGCCCACAAGACGTGAATTCAAAGCGCATCCCCTGCTTGACAAACTCAACTTGAATTTGATTCCTTGAGGGATCGGAATTCCAGATGAGCTCAAATGCACCCACATTTATTAAACATTTACTGAAGTAAAACAACTTAAAAAACTAAAGAGTTAAGCTTCCTTCTGTCTCTATCTGGGAGGCCAGTGGGGCGGGATGTTGAGAGACCGCCAATGAGAGAGCAACTCGTGCGTCGTGTGAAATTTTCATTGACGCGTTTGAATTTCTTTTCGTAAGAAGGGTCGTGTCGTATCTCGGGGACGGAAACGCAGGAAAATGTTTTTCGTAACTCAGGGATTTTGTACACAGGGGTCTTTGTAAGTCGGGGTCCGACTATATATATATATATATATAGCTTGTGTTAAGACGTCGTCTCTGTGATCTTCGAGTTTACACTGTTTTGTACTTTTGTAACCCGAAGCAAATATGGTTGGTCAGAAGCATAAGCCTACTAGCATGGGTGCAAGTGTCATACGCAGAGATGAATTAACTATCTGCTCGGATCAGCACAATCTACCATGCATACTTAGTTAAGCAAAGAGAGTTGTAAAATGAATAAAAACTCGAATCCAGAAAAGAAAGAACTCTTCGCTCTGCTGGTGATTCACATCAGTGCAGGCTGCATTCTAAATGAGTTCAACGGCACCCTTGCTCACTTGACAGACCGGAAGTACACTACTTTCGCAAGTACACTATTTTCGGTTTTGAGCGCCTCACATATCGTAAGCGTTGATTGGCTGTTTTAAGCTTCAGGACCCGGTATAAATAAGTGACTTATTTGAAATTAATGTTTATTATTTGACATATTTGATATTATTTTACAATGTTATGTTGATAATAATTGATTTAGAGGTGTTTTATGAGATATGGTAATGGTATTTATGGATGTATAGTACAGTACGAGCATCATACGTCACACGTCATATGTCACTGCAACCACTTACGTATACTTTCAACTTCTGTTCGACCGTCCGGAACCAAATAAAAACGTAAGTGGGGTGAGCGTCTGTGTGTGTGTGGATATATATATATATATATATATATATATATATATATATATATATATATATATATATATATATATATATATTCTTCTTTTCCTTTCGGCACAATCACAATGCCATCTGCAGACATCATAGTGCATGGGGAATCTTGTCTAACCTCGTCTGAACAAGAAGGGGCTCAGAGCTGACCCTTGATGAAGTCCCACCTGCACCTTGAACTCTTCTGTCACACCGACAGCATCCCTCACCACTGTCTTACATCTCTCATACATGTCCTACACCATTCTAACATACTTCTCTGCCACTCCAGACGTCCTCATGCAATACCACAGTTCCTCTCTCGACACCCTGTCATATGCTTTCTCCATATCCACAAAGGCACAATCCAGCTCCCTCTGACCTTCTCTGTACTTCTCTATTAACATCCTCTAAGCAAACACTGCATCTGTGGTTCTCTTTCTTGGCATGAAACCAAACTGTTGTTCACAATGCTGATCTCCGCCCTTAGTCTAACTTCATCGTATGGCTCATCGACTTTATCCCTCCGTAGTTCCCACAACTCTGCACGTCTCCCTTGTTCTTAAAAATGAGCCCTAGCACACTTCTCCTCCATTCCTCCGGCATCTGCTCACTCTCTAAGACGTTGAATGTTCTTGTCAAAAAATCTACTGCGACCTCACCTAGACATTTCCATACCTCCACCAGTATGTCATCAGGACCAACTGCCTTTCCGCTCTTCATCCTCTTCAATGCCCTCCTCACTTCACCATTTCTAATCTTTCCTACTTCCTGGTTCTCAACAGTCACCTTTTCTTCTATTTTTTTTCTCTCATTTTCCTCATTCATCAGCTCTTCAAAGTACTCTTTCCATCTTCCCAGCACACTTCTGTCATCAGTCAATACATTTCCCACTCTGTCCTTCATCAATCTAACTTGCTGCACGTCCTTCCCATCACTATTTCTCTGCTGTGCCACCCGGTATAAATCATTTTATCCCTCCTGACTGTCCAACCTAGCATACAAGTAATCATACGCCCTCTGTTTGGCCTTTGACACCTCTATCTTTGCCTTATGCTATGTCTACCTGTACTCCTGTTTTCTCTCTTCGGTCCCTCTATGTCCCTCTTCTTCTTAGCTAACCTCTTTTTTGTACACAATCCTGCACTTCCTCATTCCACCACCAAGTCTCCTTATCTACTTTCCTTCCAGAGGACACACCAAGTACTCTCCTACCTGTTTGCCTGATCACATGAGCTGTAGTTGTCCAGTCATCTGGAAGCACTTCCTGACCACCCAAAGCCTGTTTCAACTCCTCCTTGAAAACAACACGACAATCTTTCTTTTTCAGCTCCCACCACTTTGTCTTCTGCTCTGCCTTTGCCTTCTTCACCTTCCTCACCATCAGCGTCATCCTGCACACCACCATCCTATGCTGTTTGGCAACACTCTCACCCACTACTACTTCGCAGTCACTGACTTCCTTCAGATTACAGTGCCGACACAAGATGTAGTCTACCTGTGTGCTCCTACCTCCGCTTTTATAAGTCACCCTATACTCCTGTTTCTTCTGGAAGAAAGTATTCACCACAGCCATTTCCATCCTTTTTGCAAAATCCTTCTGTGTTCCTGTCCTAGATACCAAACATGCCCATCACTTCCTCGTCCCCTCTATTGCCTGCACCAACATGTCCGTTGAAGTCTGCCCCAATGACCACTCTTTCATCTCTGGGGGTACTCTGCATCACTTCATCTAACTCACTCCAGAATCTCTCCTCTTCTAGCTTACATCCTGCCTGTGGGGCATAAGCACTAACAGCATTGAACATCACGCCTTCAATTTCTAACTTGAGACTCATCACTCTGTCTGACACTCTTTTCACTTCTAGAACATTCCTGACCAACTCCTCCTTCAAGACGACTCCTACTCCATTTCTCTTCCCATCCACACCATGATAAAACAGTTTAAACCCTTCTCCTAAGCTTTTAGCCTTGCTACCTTTCCCCCGGTCTCCTGAACACAGAGTATGTCCACCTTCCTCCTCTGCGTCATGTCAGCCAGCTCTCTATGTTTTCTCGTCACAGTTCCAACATTCAAAGTCCCTACTCTCAGTCCTAGACTCATGCCGTTCCTCTTCTTTCTCAGTCTTCTAATAATGCACAAGGTGTAAATAAAATATAAATACACACACATACAGATGCGCACACATACAGATGTGCACCACACATAAAAATGTAAGTAGTTTTTATGGGGGGGGGCTGGGTTGTTTTTTGTTTTTGTTTGTTTGAGGTGTTTTGCATAATTGGCCTTGTTTGTATGACATTTTCCTTAACTTTTCCCCTATTCTTCCCGAATTTCCTTATTTTTTAATTCGATGAATATTTAAAAAAAAAAAAAAAAAAAAAAAACCACGATGCACAGAAGCCACATGAATTTAAGCGCGAACTACTGAGGGATCCCTGTATTCCGGTTTCCTCCCACGGTCCAAAAACATGCACAGTCAGTTAATTGGCTGTTACAAATCACCCCTAGGTGTGAATGTGTGTATTAATATCTGTGTGAATGTTGAAAAAATGAACGCATTAAATGACTTTACTTTCCCCTCTCAAAGACTTCAGCTTTTTTTTTTTTTTTAATTGAACTCTATAAGACATTTTAGATCATAACCAAGCTGGAAAACATTCTAAAATTATTATTATTTTATTTTTTTAACCTTACAGGAACTTGAGATTTTCAACTGAGTGTTGAGATTTTGATTTGACCGTGTACGAATCACATAGAAGAACTGATTATGATAGACTACAGTCTACGAAATATCTATTCTTCAGGTGAAGGCTACTGTTTACTTGAGTCACATGGGCTGCGAGCCAAATACACCCAAACCAGAATGAAATCATTGACACAGACAGACTGCCAGCATCGACCGAAATATAAATGAAGTCTCGTGCTCTAATATGTTATAGGATGACTAATCCACAATCAATAATATACTTTAGTACTTAATATGTGCAATTAGTGTATGTATTTATTCCAGTCAACTGAAGCATACAGTTGGTAATCTATCTGTGAGATCATTCATTCATTCATTCATTCATTCATTCATTTTCTCAACCACTTAATTCTAATTAGGTCGCAGACTCTGGGCAAGGGCAGAGAGTACACCCTGGACATCCTGCCAGGCCATAAACACGCTAACGGCTATGTAGCTACTATTGTCTTGTACTATAGACAGTGAAAGACAGGGCCGGCCTTTGATAACTCAGTTAGCTGCACTGGGGGGACAGTGACAACCCGTTGAGTTGAGGCAAAAAAATCCTTAATTTAAATGTGTTTTCTTTACTTCATACAGAGACAGCTTGCTTGAAGCAGGACAGAGGAAGGAAATACGGTTGTACATCATATTCAGCCTTGTTCATGAAGCCATAATCAATGAATTAAGGCAAAGATAAAGTGACAAGCAGAATATAATGACGTTACATGGCAAGACCAGCAATGAAATCGATACGAACAGCAGCAAGCGCGAGGGAAAGGAGGAAGCGCTTTTATGAAAACATCAACTACACGACTGCAATTGATTTCAAATTACGCTTAAAAAAAAAAAAAAAAAAAAAAAAAAAAAAACACGCTGGAGAGTGCTTGCATGTTGAAAAATTCTGTAATTGTGGTCTGTATAAAGGCTTTGAGTAATTGTGGTAATTATTTTGCATGTGTATACTTAAATGTTATTGGAATTTCTTGTTTGTTGCATTTCTTTATCAAATTTATACCATGAACGTCTTCAGCTAAAAAAATAAATAATAAATAAATAAATTAAAAATCACTCATATCATTTTCATTTCGTTTCGACACACATCTCTCGACATAATATTGACATCTCCAGACTATCACCTTCTACTTGTGGGCAAACAGATGAGGCGCGGTACGAATGGGCCCTGATGAAATATATAATCTGCAGTGCTGTCGGTTAGCGTTAACATCCACACCCATCACACACCATACTCAGAGTGAACTGAAGGCTTCCGAGGACTTTGAGTGGATCAGTCTGCGGGGGAATCAAATACATGTTAACTATGCTTTATGTAGTGCTCAGGAGATGACAGTACACTGGCACTCAAGGGGAAAAAAAAAAAAAAAAAAAAAAAAAGTTAAATCATCCTCTCAAGTGAAAGGAGCGATACCCTTCTAAATGCACAGGGATATATTTTTGAGCTGGAAATATTTAGACTTAGGTGGCATGGTGGTGGAGTGGTTAGCATGTCCGCTGTACAGCAAAAAACGTCCTGGGTTGGATTCCCAGCCCAGCTCGGGCATTTCTGTGGTATGAAGCTTGTATGTTCTCACCATGCGTGTGTGGGTTTCCTCCGGGTAGTCCGGTTTCCTCCCGCAGTCCAATAACATGCATAGTAGGTTAATTGGCTGTTCCAAATCACCCATGAGTATGAGTATGAATGGTTGTGTGAGTGTCGGCCCTGTGATGGCCTGGTGAGCTTTTCAGGATGTACCGTGCCCTCGGACACAGTCGGCTGAGATGGGCGCCAACCTCCCTGTGACCCTAATTAGGATTAAGCGGTTCATAAAATGAATGAATGAATGAATTTAAACTTAATCATCAGCTGAGAATTAACAAGGTTCATGTACTGTGTTCATACACACATACACACATACACACACACACACACACACACACACACACACACACACACACACACACACACACACACTCTTCCTTACTCACGCCTTTGCTGAACTGCTTAAACCTACTAAAGTGGAGGCTGCTGCCTATCTCAGCCAATACTGCCCGTAGGCAGCGAACATCCTACACAGCTTGCCAGACCATCACAGGCTTAACACACAACTATTCATTCTCATACCTAGGGTCAAGTTGGACCAGACAATTAGTTTAAAGTGCGTATCTCTGAACTCTGGGAGGAAATCGAAGTACGCAGAGGAAACCCACTCAAGCAAAGGGAGAGCATGCAAACCCCCCCACAGAAATGCCATGAGCCCAGGAATCAAACTCAGGACCTTCATGTTGTGAGGTGGATGTGCTCATCATTGTGCCGCCGTAAACCTATCTTGGTCGTCTGCTTCATGAAGTCATCGCAAAAAACATTGAAAAACAATGTTCTGACGCAGAGTGGCGTCCAATTCTTCTCAAACACCTCACACATGCCGTGAGAAGGTCGCAAAGTTATCGGTAATTTTGTTCGCTAATTATTTGTCTGCCACGTGGAAAGTTTGAGACTTGCTGGTGCCCACCATATTCCGTATATGTTATCATCTTTCGTGTTTTGTTCGCGGAATGATTGCGTGGCCTTTTTTTTTACTACTTTTGCGTGATACATGTATTTAAGGAACAAAATATCTATATATATATATTTCAAAGTTCGCAAAGAAAAAATAAATAAAAAAAATCAATTTGCATCAATTACCCCCTAAACCACTGGGTCTGTTCATTTCCAAAAGAGTCATGGTGAGGTGTCTTCTTCTTTTCCTTTCGGCTTTTCCCTTCAGGGGTCGCCACAGCGAATCATCTGCCTCCATCTCACCCTATCCTTTGCATCTTCTTCTCTTACACCAACGACCTTCATGTCCTCCTTCACCACATCCATGAATCGTCTCTTTGGTTTTCCTCTAGGCCTTTTGCCTGGTAGTTCCAGCCTCAGCATCCTATTACGAATATACTCACTATCCCTCCTCTGTACATGTCCAAACCATCTCAATGTAGCCTCTCTGAATTTGTCTCCAAAACTTCTTACATGTGCTGTCCCTCTGATGTACTCATTCCTAATCCTATCCATCCTCGTTACATTTTCATCTCTGCTACCCCCAGCTCTGCCTCCTGTCTGAGGTGTACCTGGTATGAACTGCTCGGTACCTGATAAAGTCCAGTCCATAAAACCCTCGTCATGCACAATCCTTCAGATATTTATAAGTGCTTAAAAACAAGTTGAAAACTTGTATCTTCTTAGATCCGATCGAGAGAGATCAGAAGTTTGATGGAACACCTAATTGGGCAGTGGTGGCCTGGTGGTAAAGGTGCTGGATCACTGACCCTAAGGCTGAGGGTTCAAGCCCCACTCTTGACAGACTGCCCCCCACACTAACTGGGTTATGAAAGGCCAGCCATGTCTCTCACAGTCTGTGGTGTGAGGTTCATGTAAAAGAACCATTAATGACTTTCGACACGAGTGGGCTGCATAGCCGTCAGCGTGTTTCTGCTCTGCGATGGCCTGGCAAGCTGTCCGGGGGTGTACTCTGCCCATGCTCGAAGTCAGCTGGGATGGGCGCCAGCCTTCCCGCGACCCTAATTAGGATTAAGCGGGTACAGAAAATGAATGAATGAATGAATGAATGGAACACCTAAAGGTAATAAATAGAATTCTCAGAAAAACCTCTGACACCATAAAACATTTGCAAACAGAACTTTGAAGCGTTACATGTCTTAAAGATCATTGTGCCATTCACCGATAAGCAAGTCACGCAGACTTCCGAGAGGGACGTTTCAGAGCGTGACCTACCGTCGTAATCCAGATATTAAATGAACTCTGTCGGTCCAGCCTTTCTCTGCTTTCTCAATCCCATTCAAGTCTATATATTACACATCGATGGTCTAGTAAAAGGAATAAAGTCTCCAGCAGCGTATTCACACGGACTTCACTCCAGTTCATGACACAGAAGTTAATCACGTGTCCTGTCCAGAGGAAAAACTGCTCTTTCCACTTTATGAAAAAAAAAGAGGCAAATGTCACGGCATCTAAATTCCACACATGATGATAACGTTCCCTCGCAATGCCTAGCTAAGCTGCATCGAAGAAAATAATTCCTCCATTTACGCCGGGAAAAGATGGAGGGATTTGTTGCCAAAGCTGCAGACAGATACTGCTGGAGCTTCTGGAGCTATTGCTCATGCTGCCTTGCTGAGCTTTTATACAAATCGTCCCCTTGTGACTACTAGTAGAAGACACCTTTGCAGGAGTCTCTCGTAAGAGAAATTCACCACTCAGAGAGAGAGACTATTAGTGCCTATTACCCTGAAAGGTCTCTTCCCAGGGCTTTGGTGAGAGATGGATGCGGCGTAGCAGAATTTTGTCATCTGTCACAGGGAATTGATGTCAATGTGTCAGGCACAAGAGGTTACACGACAGGAAAGCAAAATAGTGTAGATATTGATCTTAGCGGAATTTGGACACCGGGACGCAGGCTTAGACCTTCCTGTCGGCTACAAACCGTCGGGTTTAAAAATGAACTGCACTGCGGCATGTAGAATGTTCACTTGCTTGTAGACATTCTTTGGGCTCCAGACTTGGATGCCCCTCACTTACTCAATCACCGACTCACTTACTATATTAGGATTGTGAGGAAGGCGGCACCTATCTTCGCCGACACCGGTCGAAGGCTGTAGTACTAACAGGAAGTCCGAGTCTTTTGGTTCATTGGACCATAGCGAATCAATTCATATTGATTCATTTGATCAAGGAAAAACAAACATCGCCAGGCTCAAACCAGCATCATCGGTTTACAAGACATACTGTTAACTCACAGAAGTATTTACTCTCCCTTATTAATCAGTATCCTAAACATTGTATAATTAGTGTGCTTTCTTGCAATTAAACATTTTAAGCATTATACCCCCATTTCACTGGAGCACTGCATGCAAGGATCGGAGCGGAAAGGTGCGGAACGCAGTCTACGGAAGAGCTTCGGTATTTTACACGGAAATTGGGTGAAAATCGTACATAAAAATGGAAATTCTTGTACCCCCCATTTCACTGAACTATGGCATGCAAGGATCGTGTAGCGGAAAGGCGCGGAACGTAGTCTACAGAAGAGCTTCGGCATTTTTACACGGAAATTGGGTGAAAATCCTACGGAAAAGTGGAAATTCTTACACTCGCGGAACGTTCACAGCATGTGCGAACCAGGTACGGCAAAGTACACCAAAGTGACCCCACAGAACACTCGCGGAATTTTTTTTTTCCGAGAATGTGCTTTTGAACATGTTCAAAAGCCCATTCACGGAATATTTTGGCCTGCCGCAAGCATACAGAAGTAGAGGAAGACTTAAAGAATAACTACGGAATCACATGGAAGATGAGGGAATAATTGCGGAAAGTTTGCGGATGACAACATTTTTGCTCCGTAAGTCTGCCGTTCTCCAGTGAAATGGGGGTATTACAAAAATTGTTGACGGGACAGTGGTGGTCCGGTGATAAGGTGCTGGATTACTGATCCCAAGGTCAGAGATTCAATCCCCACTATTACCGAGTTATCGCTGCTGTCCCCCCAGGGCAGCTATCTGGGTTATCAAAGGCTGGTGATGTCTCTGGATGTCTTTGGTGTGAGACATGTTAAAGAACCACTGCCGATTTTCGAAAAGAGTAGGCTGCATAGCTGTCAGCATATTTCTGCCCTGTGATGGCCTGCTGAGTTGTTCAGACTGCACACTGCCCTCAACCAGAGACGGCTGAGATGGGCGCCAACCTCCCAGCAACACTAATTAGGATTAACTGGTTCAGAAAATGAATGACTAAAAATTGTTGTCCACTATGGCGTCTGCCTTCTTCAGGTAGGGGTATAAAGTCACTCGTTCAACAAGCCGTGACCTACTCAGCAACTCAACGGTTCGCAAACGAGTCCACAAAGTATCACACTTAGATGCAATTTGGAACAGCCAATTAGCCCAGGCAACCTAGGCAGTGATGTCCAAATGTCCCTCTCCCCAGCCACTTCCGCCAACTTTTCTGCAGTGCCACTATTGTGTTCCCAGACCAATCGAGAGGTATGGTCCATCCAGCGTGTTTTGCTTGGTCTCTTCCCAGTTGGACATGCCTGAAACACCCCAACATGGAGGCATCCCAAAGGTGTTCTAATCAGATTTTCCCCAGAAGCTCAACAGACTCCTCTTAACCTGGAGAAGGAAGCCAAGCTCCTCTCAGATGACACAGCCTCACGTCCTATATATCCGCACGTATATTTTGCGTAATCCTGCGAATAAACAAACGCACAAACCATAGCTGAACATAAGCTCTTTGGCAGGGGTAATTATGCGTACAAAAACATAAGGTCTGGGTGCATGACAGAATGGTGCTTGATAAATAATATCCAGCTTAGAGCCGGTCTGTGTTGCAAAGTTTTTCTCTGTAGCCCTAGAGGTGTAGCTGTATTTTTAGCAGGTGTCTACTGCGCTGGAGAAGAATATGTAGTTAGGGCTCAGAGCTTAGGATGCCTCCATGGTATACATCTAGACCAAACTCCTGCCATATGATCTTATTACTGATTTCTCCAAAACCAGCTACCTACGGGGACCACGGTCAGAACATGACTTTGCCAAAAGGAAAATGGGGGAAAACAAGAGACAAAAAAAAGGGGGGGACGGGGGGTGGGGGGTGGCTGAGCCATGAAGATAAATGAGATCGGATACTCATTCACTCATCCGCTCAGTCTCCCTCATTATGCATCCACAAGCACATTATTGGAGATGTATGAACTCGTTCACGGTTAATTGCTGTGTGTCTAAGAAGGTTGAAGGTGATTTGGTGGCATCAGTTGTAGAGCTCATGGTCGCTGCAGACATTCCATGAGTTAAGAGCAGGTTTATTCAACAAAATCAGCCTCTGGCCTCCCACACTTACAACCGAGTGCTATCGCAACGTTGAGAATGCGGCGACTGAGATTTCCAGCCAAATGAGTAGGGATTACATTGGATTCAAATCTAAGTCTCTATAATCTTAAAAAAAAAAAAAAAAAAAAAAGTAGCTCTGAAAGAATCCAAGAGAAAGCAAGTATTGTGTATTACCACAAATCACCCTGACTTGCTGACTGTGACAGCTTTTCCTCTTTTTTTTTTTTTTTTTTTACTTTCAAGGCCACTGAACACATTGAAGACACTGAAAATGTAAAAACTTGGTTTATTCTGAAAGTTACACTTATCAATGTCATTCTGAAGCTCCTCGTTTGAGATAAGAGTGACAGATATTAATGCAATGGCGGAGCTAACTCCTCCCCCAACCCTTCCCCCCACTTTTTTTTTTAATCATAATAAGACCTAAAGGTAAAGTTTAATTTTTTGGTGACTAAATCCAGAGACTTGCTGTTCATCAAAGTTATGAAGACTCGAGGCTCAGTCTGATTTCTTTCCGGCCCAGACTGTGTATTAGTTGAGATTCACAGAAAAAAAAGTGGGGCCGGTGACGTAATGGTTAGGGTGCTGGGCTCATAATCAGGAGGTTGTGTGTTCGAATCCCGGTTAGACCCCCCCCCCCCCCATTGTGCTAAGATCCCTGGGCAAGGTCTCAACCACAAGTGTGCCGCTGTTCACCCAGCAGTATAAATGGGTACCAGTAACAATGTACTGGGAAGGTAACCTATGATGGACTCGGGCCCCACCCAGGAGAAGTTGAACTATTGGTTGTCTCACGCTACAGAAACATAAGCACCGGCCTGATGAGTCACTAGGTCCGGGTGTAAAAAGCTCAACAGATACCAGCAAGAAATGAGCTCATGTATGGCATTTGGCAGACACCCATATCTAGTGTAACTTACATTATTATTATTTTTTTTAAGGGCCTTCCTCAAGAACCCAACAGTGGAAACTTGGTTGTACTGGGACTTGAAGCACAACCCCTCTGATCAGTAACCCAGAGCCTTAACCACTGAGCCACCACTACCCGATAAGTAACAAAAGTGAATGAGGCGGATTATTTACATTTATTTATTCATCCATTTATTCATTTTCTGAACCACTTAATCCTAATTAGGGTCGCGAGAAACCTGGTGGCTATCTCAGCCGAATCTGGGCAAGGGCAGAGTACATCCTGGACAGCCCGCCAGACCATCGCAGGGTAGAAACACACTAACGGCTATGCAGCTCCTTTTGACAAAAGTCAGTAATGTACTACATTTATTTATTAATTCATTAATTTGCTGAACCACTTCATTCTACTAGGGTCATGTGGCGGTTAAGCCTACCTCAGCCAACTCTAGGGCAAGGCAGGGTACAGCCTGAGTAGCTTGCCAGTCCACTGCTCGGCCAACACACACACACACACACTAACCACCAAACCACCATGCACCAGCTTGGAATATTTGCAGTACTGTCTTTTTATTTTTTATTTATTTTTATTATTATTTTTTAATTCAAAATACCTCTAGAAGAGAATAATAATAAAAAATAAACGGAGTTCACATTATTCAGTACAAATACAAATAACACATAAAGAACAAATGACAGATATATAGGCTGTGAGCAAGTTCAGAGTAATCGCTGCATGGAACACGACAGTTAAAATCGAAATTGCATTTACAGCTGTGTGCAGCATGGTGGCGCAGTGGCAGTGACGTGCGGTGAGGTTGACAGCTGGTGAGTCACTGCCTCTTTTAGAGTCAGATTTACAAATGTAAATGCACTCAAAGAAGTATACAGTATTATTCATAATTTGACTGACAACAGAATGTGTTGTGTTTTATATCTCATATCAGCATTCTGTACACAAACATGTGACATGTTACATTTGAGGTTACAATTTATTGGACTCAGTGTTATTTACATAATTGTTTATTTATGGACTCACAAGCGCCTTCTTGTCATGAGTCGCGGTACTGTTTGCCTCAGTTAGGAACTTTTTCACTGGGTTTTATGATCCAATCTGCAGCCTGAACACGCTACAGAAATGCATTTTATACATTATACACATTATATATAGCGGTAAAGAGCGATCTATAGAGGGGCAGTGACACTATTTGCATATCATACCAGCGCAGTTTGTGAGGGATTCAATCCACCTTCACGGCACATAAAAGCACCGCCTCATCGCGCAGCTCCGCCCCGAATCTATCTGAACAGGACATATGGAAATTCTGCTATTCTTTATTCCGTCATTCATTCATTTTCTGAACCGCTTAATCCTAATTAGGGTCGCGGGGAGGCTGGCACCCATCTCAGCCGACTCTGGGTGAGGGTTGAGTATACCCTGGATCATCGTGGGGCCAACACTCACACAACCATTCATACTCATGTTCACACCTAGGGGTGATTTGGAACAGCCAATTAATTTACTGCGCAAAGTTTTGGATTGTGGGAGGAAACAAGAGTACCCCGAGGAAACCATGCAAGCAAAGGGAGAGCATGCAAACCCTACACTGAAACACCTGACCTGGGAATCGAACCCAGGACCTTCTTCATGTGAGGCAGTCGTGCTAACAACGACGCCACCGTGCCATCTGCCATTGTGTTTTGAAAAAAAAAAATAATAATAATAATAAAAAAATAATAATAATAATAATAATAATAATAATATTGGATTTGAACGGTAAAAGCATTTGTCATACATACCAGCTGAACATATTAACATTTATTGTACTTTTTTTTTTTTTCTTTTCAAGATTGACAGGTGAGGCTATGCCTCACTCGCCTCCCCTGAATACACATTAGCATAGCGGTTAGCATGGTCTTCCTCACAGCAAGAAAAATCTGTATGGAGTTTGCATGTCCTTCCAATACTTGCATGGGTTTCCTCTGGGTATTCCGGTTTCCTTCCACAGTGGATAATTGTCTGTTTCAAACTGCCCCAGGTGTGTCTAAACGTGAGTGTGTGTTTACCCTACAATGGTCTTGGCAAGCTATACAAGCTGTTCAAGGTGTCCAAGGCGCTCTCACCCAGTGTCGGCTGAGATAGGATTAAGCGGCAAGCATCTGTCTGTCTTTACGTGCATGTATGTCACGATTTTCTTCACATTACTGAACAATGTTCAATCATATCCAACCGCAGTAGCACATCATCATTTATTCTCTATTCCTCAGAACATCAAAAGAATAAAACTTTTGTAAAGACACCAGTGATGACAGTCATTACATCTTCAATTACACCCGTATCTTCAGGGCTTGTGCACCAACACAGTGGTACATTATTGTAGTGTAGTGTGGATGGGGAATTAACCGAGTGAATGAGATATAGTATCTCATGAAGAGCTTCTCTTTCTTCCTCAACCGCAGTGCTGTACACACTGAATGGAGTCAATGCAAAACAAATCATGTTGCACTCAACACTGTAACCATGGTAACGATGACTCTCGAATCTTATATGTCTACAAGAAACAAGGAAAAGTCAATAAGCCTGATTTCTCAGTAGAGCAGTGAAGGGTTAAGCTGGGTCCTGGATGGTCTTTGGTGTTTTTGGTGAAGTGCACAGGTTCAAGGGTTGTTGTAAAAAAAAAAAAAAAAAAAAAAAAGAAAAAATAGTGAGAGAGAAAGAGAGAGAGAGAGAGAGAGAAACTAATGAAAAAGGAAATAAATAAACAGAAATAAAACCAGCGGAAGCGATGAGAGAATGAGGGGGGAAAAAAGCATTACCTGCAAACAGAGGCAATCAATCTGACACCAAATTCCTGGAGCTCACCAGCTCCACTGTACTTTTAAGGCCCGTGTTTTTATAGATTGTCATAAATATTGTCTCGGCTCGTGAATTCCGATTGACCTCCAGGCGCATTGCAGTCAATGTCTTCCATCGCAGGACCACTGGAGCTGTTAACGCAGCCTCAATCTGCTTTTCTCTCCCCACCTGTGCTCAACTAGGAAGGAGGCTCCCCTATGGCAAAAATCGTAAATGAAATGAATATAGATTCTCTTTCATTTTTACTGCTCCACCTGTTGACGTATATGGGCGGAGATGTACAGTAACAAATCCCAAGGTTGCACAGGGCAAGTATATAGATGGAAAAAAGAATGAATGGTCATACCTTTAATTTAATAGATCTGCCTCCTAAGGCAAAAAAAGATGCGCTGGCAAAAGCAGATGAAAGGAAGACAAGTGCGATGAAGGACACAATAACATTATACGTATTTACTGCTCCCTCCGACCGCTGCGATACGGGAGTTTCAACGCGCTTCTGGTTATTGCACTGCTCCTGTTATTGAGCACACGTCCTCTGGAGCGTTCTGTTTTAAACCCAGCCACAGTGGAAACGACAACCGCTCTTTTTAAATCCTTCTTCAAAAATGTTAAACCTTATCTATAACGGGGACAGTACATCCGCCTCACACAGCAAGAAGGGAATGGGTTTGAGTCCCGATTCCAGGCGTTTCTGTGTAGGGTTTGCATGACCTCCCCAAGCATGCATGGGTTTCTTCCGGGTACTCTGGTTTCCTCCTACAGTCCAAAGACATGCACATTAAGAAAACTAGTTGTTCCAAATTGACCGTCTATATGTGTGTGTGTGTGTGTGTGTCTGGTTCAAGTTTTTGCTTAATGTTGGCTGAGATAGGCACCAACTACCTCATGACCTTGATAGGATAAAGCTGTTCCCAAATGAATGAAAGTGAGTGATCTATATTGGTTATTATTTTATACTCTGGTTCTGTATGTGCTATGATCAAAAGCTAGCGATTTAATAAAAATGCCACAAAAACAAGGCCAATTATACAAAAAAAAAAAAAATAATAAAAAAATAAAAAATAAATAAAAAAACCCTAAACAAACCAAAACAAAAAGAACCCAAAATCTCCCATCAACACTACTTACATTGTTGTGAGGTGCGCATCTGAGTGTGTGCATGTCTGCGGGCGCGTCTGTATGTGTGTGTATTTATATTTCATTTACATCTTATGCATTATTTTTGAATGTTTAATTGTTATTATAAGCATTGAATATGTATTTATTGATATTATATACACATATACATCTATGTATACATTAGTCGGGAGATCACAGACATCGTGCCGCCAGTGTTATCCCAGGGTTACGTTAAATACACTGCGAGAGAGGATGTGATGTTCTGTACATACTCACATTGAATAATATGATGCTAGAAGACTCAGATCAAAGCGAATCGCTCACGTATATACACCTTCCAAGTCAGACTTCCTGTACGTTACCAATTGGGGGTGCTACAACCATAACACTAGTTGTTACGATATAAAATAGAGATCGACAGAAACAGCAAACTTACATCCGAATTCTGATTCAGTAATCTATTCCCGATGATGGCATAGTGGTCAGCATGTCCACCTCACAGCAAGAACGACCGTGGGGTTGAATCCCAGGCTCGGGTATTTGTGTGGTGTCTGCATGGATTTCCTCTGGGTACGCCGGTTTCCTTCCGTGAGGCCAACACAAGGTTGCTCAAGTTGCCCCTAAGTGTGAGAGTGAATGGTTTTGTGTGTGTGTGTGTGTGTGTGTGTGTCTGTGTGTATGTGTGTGTGTGTGGTGCCATGATGGCCCAGTAAGCTGTTCGGGGTGTACCCTTCCTTCACCCAGCGTCGGCTGAGCTTGGCACCAGACCCGCGAGTAGGATCAAGCGGTTCAACAAATGAGTGGGTGAGTGAGAGTGAGTAATCCATGCCCATGTGTCCTGATCATGTGTCTAATGAAATTTCCATCATTATAATGATTCCATTCATTTAACAAGTTCATAAATGAACACGCTGATGAAGCAAACTCAATATCTAGATTACTGACACCCAAATGACTCAAACAGCATATATATATATATATATATATATATATATATATATATATCTTCTTTCTTCTTTTCCTTTCGGCTGTTCCCTTCAGGGGTCGCCACAGCAAATGATCTGCCTCCATCTCTCCCTATCCTCTGCATCTTCTACTCTTACTCCAACGACCTTCATGTCCGCCTTCACCGCATCCATAAATCTTCTCTTTGGTCTTCCTCTGGGCCTTTTGCCTGGTAGTTCCAACCTCAGCATCCTACGACCAATATACTCACTATCCAATTCAACACAATTCAAAGACATGCACTGTAGGTTAATTGGCCATTCTAAATTAGGGACTACAGTTGGAAACTAGTTATAAGATGTATGATGTAATGATGTAAGATATATGATGTGAGGCGACCTTGAGTGCTGTGAAAGGCGCCATATAAATAAAATAAAATAAAATAAAAAAAATGTATTATTATCCCTCCTCTGTACATGTCCAAACCATCTCAATCTAGCCTCTCTGACTTTGTCTCCAAAACATCTAACATGTGCTGTCCCTCTGATGTACTCATTTCTGATCCTATCCATATATATATATATATATTTTATATATCTTTATATACACATACATACATACATTATATATATATATATATATATATATATATATATATATATATATATATATATATATATATATATATATATATAAAGCCGAGTCATGAAATGCTCTGTGTAGGTGTTTAAACTCTACGACCATTTGGCAAAACATGTTCGCTCCACGCCCACACCAACAAACACACATCAGTTTGGGAACCCTGCCTTCGTTCAAGCCACTGACCCCTTCAGCTGACTCTGCACTCTCTGCCAATAAAAAAAATAATAACACAATATCATACATGGGCTATATTGTAAACAAATGGAAAAGCACTGGGGAAGAGGTGCTGCATTTGAATGCAACAGACTCCCACGGAGATCTTTTAAACGCTGCAAACAGCAGCTTTAGGGCAAAATATCTAAATCTAACTAAAGCTGATTTTCTCCTACACTAGTTTATTCAGCTCTTGGTCTAGTAAAAGGCATTGTGTGGGAATAACCTCAGCGCTGAAAGTTGGATGAGAGGCAGCGTAATAGGGTTTTAGCACCATATTCTTACACAGAACGTAGTCCGCGCCATGCATGCTAAACAAACAGACAATTAAGTGTTGCGTTCTTATTTGAAGTTGAGGTGGTCTGTAGCTGAAAGGTTAAACAAAACATCCTCCGAGAACCAGCTAATGAATGAATTTAGGTGAGCACTGTCTCGTCATTTGGAATGTAACATGCGATATTTGTGGACGACGGAATAAACGGAAACGACGGAAATCTAGGCGCTTGTATTTTGTGAAATCCTAATAACGCTCTCAAAGACTTTTTTCTGAGACACACTGGAAATAGGGGTCTCCACGGTGTGTGTGTGTGTTTGTGTGTGTGTGTGTGTGTGTGTGTGTGTGTGTGTGTGTGTGTGTGTGTGTGCGTGTGAACAGCGTGACATGACGTAGGTTTCCCTCAGCATGAACCTCCGGGGTTTGAGTCACGGGCTCAGCAAGGGAACCAGCTGTGTGAAGTTTGCGTATCATCTCAGTATTTGCGTGGGGTTTTCTCCGAGTTCTTCGGTTTCTTCCCACAGTCCAAGCACGTGTTTGTTAGGCTACTACTTATTGGCTGTTCCAAATTGCCCCGAGCCGTGAGTGTGAATAGTTGGGTGTGTGTGTTAGCCTCTTCTGGATGTACCTCAGTCACCCGGTATCGGCTGAGATTATCTCCAGCCTCCTCATGACCCTAATGGTAAAGTCCATTGGGCTTTTTACACCCGAGCCGTAGTGGCTCATCGGACCGGTGCTTATCCCCGGTTTCCATAGCGTGAAGCGACCAGGAGTTCAACTCCTCCTGGATGGGACGCTAGTCCATCGCAGGTTACCTTCCCAGTATATTTTTCCCGGTACCCATTTATACGGGCTGGATGAACAGAGGCACACTTGTGGTTGAGACCTTGCCCAGGGGTTACTTGGGAGTAACCAATAATTACAAGGGAGCATTCAGTCTTGTTTCACATCTGGTTCACAGAGTTTATCCCTATTGTTACTTCTGTCTTCGCTAATTAAAGATCTAAATCTAATTCTCCAACACGATTTTATTACTATGGCGATTGTTAGCCCATTCAGCACCTGGACATACTATTGTACGTCTGCCTTTTTTTGCCCTCTCAGAAGCACAGGTTCTACAATAGGCCATTTCAGTACCCAAGCACACAATTGTACATGTGTTGGCCCTGCATGAAAACAGGTCAGACATCTGGTGGTTGATGTTGGAATAAGAAGTGTTGGCTCTTTGCAACATGGCTGCCTACATAAGTAAATGGCAAATTCTTATCAAATTACAGCAAAACATGAAACAATCATCAAGAATAAAGTGCATATGGTAGTTTAATAATGGTCAGAGTTTACGTATGGCACATTTTCTGGGGGCCTGAACTACAGACAGGCTTGTATAGGATTTTTTTTTTTTTTTTTTTCAAAAATGTCATGTACAATTGTACCTTGTGCAACTCAATTGAACCGTGGTTAAACCATGAGTGGGGCAGGATTTAGTTTCTGAGCCAAATGCCCTATACGGATGCTCAAGACAACTTTTTTTTTTTTTTTTCATTCAGAATTACTGCAAGGTTACTGAAGGAGTAAAGGCAGCACGCACGTTCCAACACCGCCATGCGAACACAAGATGCATGACTAAAAATATCCCATCGGCCACAGTGAACTTGTCAAAATTCAAATGCACAGGTGATAATATCAGTGGGAGAGAAGGTCTTTTCACCCGAGCACTGCAGCACCTGAGAAGCGAGCAGGGGTTGTTGAGGCATGCACAAGGATTTTACAGACAATAGTGGGGGTTGGTAATAACTCCTGACCCCCCTGCGCATGTTATTACACCCTATGAGAGGAGGAGTACAGAAAGCAAAGTGTAGGATACATGCAGGCGATTATCCCACAAAGATTCAATCCTTCCACATCTTAAATCGGAAGACAAATACTCTAACAAGAAATGTCCGCTGACAACGGAACAGCTCACTTGCTGTGGGTTACTGAGGTGCTGCTGTGATCAGAGCAGACTCAATGACCCCACAACACTTACACGACATCAATATTACAACAACTGACTTGAGTGACAGAAAACAGGTACAAACCGCCAATACTGGAAACTCCTCCCACAAATTTTGAGGAATTCTTTTTTTTTTTTTTTTTAATGGAAATGTAATAATTCACGAATAAAAATAACTCACTTATTGTTTTAATTATCTGAAGTATCTACCATACTCTTCCCTGTGAGTAGGATTTGGTATGTAAAAGATGAAGAGTTAGAACAAGCACAGTAAAAGAAGGTCCTGGGTTCGAGTTCCCGAACATGGGCGTTTCTGTGTGGTTCTCCTCATGCTTATGTGGTTTTCCTCCAGATATTCCAGTTTCCTCCTACAGTCCAAAGACATATACATAAGGCTAACTGGTAGCTGGCTAGACGTCTGGCTAGCTGTTCAGGTTGTACCCCGCCTTCGCCCAGCAGTCGCCAAATAAGCGCCAACCACTTTCTGATCCAGCTTCCAGAGTTCAACAGTGACGTAGCATAATGAGACGAATTGCGAGGTACATGCACAACACCTGAAATGGACTCTACCAGGCAAGAGCGTCCTCTGGGAGTACGGTTGTTGTGCGTTCCTCATCCTATACTTGCCAGGTCACCTCCATTGATGTCCGGAGAACAGACTCAAGCTGGACTACTACTTGACATGTAACTGGCGGACCAGAAGCTTGCCGGACGTCGACTGCATGTTCAGCACATGATTACCGACAAGGAACCTGTAGGAACCGATGAATCATGTATGTGTAACAGGGGTCCGCAAGACAAAAATGACAGCTTGAGGGTCAGTACAGAATAACTATCATATTTGTAACGGGCCTTCACCATGAGAATCATTATCCGGTGTATCGTGAAAGCCTACAGCATCAATAAACTCAATTATATATTCATAATAATATTTATGCCGTGCGATAGCCTGGCGAGCTGTCCAGGGTGTACCCCACCCTCGCTCAGAGTCGGCTGAGATGGGCGCCAGCCTCCCTGTGATCCTAATTAGGATTAAGCGGTCAGATGATAATAATATTTATGCACCTCCTCAGAGTTTCTATCCATCAAACGTCCAGTTATGCTTTCCAGCAATGGTTCTTCTGCTATCTAGTGCACGGAAAAGCTGTGGTTCAAGTGGGCGGGAGATGTTCGGACATTATTAGCTAATTCGGTACTTAACACCAGGCCTGAAATGGGGCTGGTAGAATTATAGTGTATAGAAACAATGACAGGAAAACAAGAAGACACCATCAACTTGACATTAATTGTGACAAATACCTAATATATAAGCGGTACTAAATGCTCATGTATTTAAACATACCTATCAATCAACATCATAGAAAGATGTCAAAAATAAACCAATTTACCGACCAATCTCATTATAGAATTTAAAGCTTTTCTTTTCTTTTTTTCCCGCCCAAAGTAATAACTCATCTTGTAAACCCACAGATAGCTGGCGAAGCCAAGGGGTTTTTATTTGCCTGTGACAACCATCTGTTTCCTCATAAAACATTCCATGACAAATTGGAAATGCCCATTCGTGGAGATGACAAGGACGTTGTGCTCTTTCTGACGAGAATGATCTATGCTCCTGATTTTCCTCGGCTAAAGTCAGATTCTGAGAAGTGCACCAGATTTTCGATTGGATTTCGTGCTAACGATATTTGTGCGTTTCAGTTCTATCGGTTCATCGGAAGCAGGAAAGACACTGTAGGACGTGCAGCTGTTAAACACTCCATATGCTTCATCCGTATCGGTATTCAGATTTCAACCAGACATGCATATGGCTTTGCACAATATTTTTCTTGGATCCTGCAGGAACATAGCCTACCTCAGTGCTCAACCAGATGTGGGCTAAATCGTCAAAGGAAAATAAACTAAGTCTGGAACTAGAATCGTTATGTATCTGTTCAGTCAGAACATCCCATGGTCCTGCTTGACGTCCAAAGCGGATATCAAACAAGGTACGTTAGTCACTAGTGAATAACTGATTATTTTCCATTATTAGTTTGGGATGTCATGGTCGCCGAGTTCACCTCAGAACAAGAAGGTCCTGGGTTCAAGTCTCAGGCTCGGGCTTGTGTGTGGAGTTTGTATGTTCTTCCTGTGCTTGTTTGGGTTTCCTCTGGGGACCCAGTTTTCTAAAAACATGCACTGTAGAATAAGTGAATTTTTCCAAATTTTCCAAATAGACCCTGAATGAGAATGGTTGTGTGTGCTGCCTGACTTGTGATGGTCTGATAAGCCGTTCAGGGTGTACCTTCGTCAAGTGTTGACTGAGATAGGCTTCACACTCCCAGTCACCCTAGTAGTTTGATTAAGTGGATGAGCAAATGAGTAATGAGATGAGTAATGAGTATTTATGAAATTTCCCCTGGGTGCAAGTTTGAATGATTGTGTGTGTGTGTGTCACACACATGTTGTCTTTGCAATGGTTTATATAACTGTTCAGGGTGTACTTTTTGCCCTTTGCCAGGAGTCAGTTGAAATAGGCTCCAGCATCCCCATGACCCCAGTAGGATTAAGTGCTTCAGTAAATTAGTGAGCGATTATTTTGGTTAAATATATTATGGCTTCCCTGGTTTAAGGTATCGCTTACAGCATTCACTTGTTTTACATCTTGTTTTGGTTCTATGTCTGTTAACAGTACCATTAACAAACACAAGACCATGTGACCGGGTGAACGTTCTTGTGCATGTGTGATAACATAGAGTGCAACACCAATTCACCAAATGTGGAAAAGTCTGGACTCCTGAGAGCCACGGTGACAAGGTGACTATAAACCCGGAGATCACGAGTTCGAATCTAGTTTTATGTCGTTGCCATCCATGACCGGGAGTCCATGGGAGCTTACTGGCCTAGCTTTCACGGGAGGTGAGCTGTCACTCACAGCAATCACCAGCCAATCATGCGGTAGCATTTTCCTTCTGAGTGTGTTAGACCACACCAAATAAGCATGCACTGCAATTGATAAAAGGCAGGTGGTAGCATTACATTTCACGGAGGGGGCATGTGTATGCTTATGCCCCTCCCCGGTTGGTGGTGGTCTGATGATAGGGAAGGGTGTAAGAATACTCGATGGGTAGGAATTGAATACAAAAAGCGGAAAAGTCTAAGGTCAGGTGTTCTGCGCTCTCGCTTGCCTCAGGATGGCGATGGTGACAAATCTCATTGCACATGTTTTTTTTTTTTTTTTTTGGGGGGGGGGGTCATTGACACTCATGTACAGGATGGAGCGAAAGGTCTCAGAAAGATATTGTTGTTCATTCAAGAGATAACGTTGCATTTCATGTTTATTTAAATTGCCTGGTAATTAAATGGATCCCTTTATTGTACACCACATCAGCCAGTGTAAAATAAGACTAAAGTGTCCGCTGGCGTCCTTGCTATAATGGCAAGCCAGTAATAATACCAGACAGAAATCATAGACAAAAACATCAACGAACGCAAAACATCATTCAGAAGCAAAGCTTCAAGATTGGAATTATATTTTTGAATAATCAAGGGCTTGATTGGCTTAGACTGTTTTCCTACCAATTCGGGATAATGAGATGAAGCCAATGTGATCTGATTGTCAGAGAATATATAGCTGCTCTTACAGGGGTAATGAGCCAAATGTTGTTGTGGTTGCCAGATTCAATCAGCACTGGATGTTTGGAATGAGCAAGGCCTGTGGTACAACTGTTACATCATTACATGTATATTGCTTTTATCGTCCAAATTTTCGAGAGAAGGCTTTAGTGGAGTGGACAGGCTATAAAAAATAGGCCAGAGACCATGACTCTATTGTGTCTGTGTTTGTATGTGTGTGAATGTGTGAGTGTGAATACAAGTTTGGGTGGTAGATCTGCTCATCCCCCAGCTACCCCACCCACTGCTGAGCACTGCAGAGGGGTCAAATGGACCACAGCGCCTGGGAAAGAGGCCACCACATAGTGCCTATAAATATAAGAGTCCACTTGGTGAAGGCAGTCAGCTTAGCCACCAGGGCGAAAACTAAATTAAAAGTGTGCCACGGTCTGTACTTGGAGGAGATTATGGGTGGCACTGTCTCTGTGGCTCCCCACACACTGGGGGATCTAATACAGCACACTGTTTACCCAGGCTTTAGCGATATTTCCGTGGAATTAAACCAAGCCGCTCACCTGTCACTCATCCAGACCCTACTCTTGGCCAACTGAAATCCTGCTGGTGAGAATGGAAAAACTAACACACATGCCAGGAAATTACGATCAAAAGGATGTACATACTTTTTTATCACTGTTGTGTAATGCAAAATAGCCAATCAATAATTTGCATATTCACCTTTATCGCCAACATCCTCACTGTTGTGCAATATTTATGATGTTAGAATAATCTTCAGGTTTGAGTAATGCTCACATTACTCACAATGCATTTCAGCTTCATGCTCCTATATCTGTTGATCGCATTGACAAAATAAATGGAAAGGGTCCCTCAAGTGTTTTTCGAAAACGTGGGTGCCTTGACGTGGCCACAACAACACAATGAAGGTTTTCCGATAAGGCCAAGTCCTTTACCATGTACAGAATGGGGCTTGACCTCTGGAGATAAGTGTGCAATGCGTGATTTTTGCAAGACCTCAATCCTAAGTCCATGTTACGTGCTTCACTTTCATAAGTGCGTTCTGTAGTCGACAAAGGTGTGGTTGTTTGATTGGTCAGCATTCAGGCAAAACTAAGGTGATATATTTGCATTAAATCTATCCAGCTCAAGCTCCAGATCCAGATCCTGTCCATACACCGAGCTCAAAGAAACCAGGTTCAGTATCTTTAACTTTCCCACAAACAACACTTCCGATAATACCATCATATTTATTGCCTTGTATATCTCTACTATAAAACTTTAGGCACTGTATAAACGTAGACCTCCCGATAGATATTAGTGTCTGAGGCCAGTTTTGTAAAAGTAGTGTAACTGAATCAACTTAAGCCCCAGATGAAATAAATAATTAAATAAATCTCCCCAACATTTCCTGACTATAGTCTCTCTCAGTCTGGAGTTAAAGCTGGAAAGGATAACACTGAGTTTTATTTCATACCGCCTTTCACTCGCTGATTTCTGCATGCACATCACCTGCATTGTCACTTTAATTATCTGTTCAACATGATCATATTTTGTGTTGTTTTGTTAACAACACAGAAGGTCCAACTTCCTACCTAATTAAGATTTTTTTTTTTTATTCTGTGCAAGTCTGAACAGTGGTGTATGAGCTTTTTTTTTTTTTTTTTTTTGGTCTTGAATTAGCTTGTTAAAAATAATTCTGTTTCTTTTATACTGCTGCTGGTCTTTATGTAAGTCAGCAATGCCTAACCGCCAATTAGCATCGACTCAGAGATGTGACAAACTCATTAGGTTTCCTGTGACAAAGGAATATACATAAATCATGTCCCATGCCTATGAGGCTTCACTCAGGAGTTCCACTACACATGGTGGCAAGTTTTTATTTTATTTTATTATTATTATTATTTTTGTAACTTAACAAAACTTTATCAGATAGCTGCATTATATTCAAAAATATTTGAGGCCAGTCTTTGCTGAATCCTTATAACGCGATGCTAAAAAATGGTGATGGGAAAATGTTGCACAAACACAGAAACCTTGGCATTTTAATTATTTGTTGTTTGTTTTTTCTTGTCACAGTGTGACATCAGCATGGGAGACAACTGCTAACTTCTAATGGGAATTATGAAAATACAGTAGCAGTGACAATTTAGAACCAAAGTTGCTAAAAACATCACAAATATTTCACGTTTAATAGGTTTAAGGATGAATTTTTCCTTTAACGGGAAATGGGTTAGTATTTTTCTGACTAAGTTGTATTCTGTGTGTGAGTGTGTGTGTGTGTGTGTGTGTATAATTATATATGCAAAAGTGTGTGTGTGTGTGTGTGTGTGTGTGTGTGTGTGTGTGTGTATGTGTGTGTGTGTGTGTGTGTGTGTGTGTGTGTGTGTGTGAGAGAGAGACTCGCCAGCTCATGATAAATGACCACTCTGTGTTGGCATTCTGTTAATATAGTGGGAGGTATGAAAATTGGATGTACCTGTTAATATTAGTTTTGACTAATGATCCTTTCTGTTAGTCATGCACAAAAAAAGGGACTAATAAGGGTGACGTCTGGTTATTAATGAGCAAATACAATGTTTATCATGCACCATGTTGACCGCAAATGAATGGGTGTGAAATGTGATCTATTTGGATATAATTGAGGCACAGCTCTTCTCAGATTGCTTTCTTACAGTTCGAATAAGAAGGGCAGACGAAGAATGGTACTGATTAGCTTCTCTGCAAGGCGACAGCAAGGCCATGCCTCTAATTCTCTGTTCATTCATCATTTCCTCATCCTCCATGCTTAATGTGATCAACAATCACATTAGATTGAGGAAGCTGATTAAGACACTTGCCACATCTTGTCTATACGTGTCAGTCCACTTCTGTTCATTCTTTGAGATTCACTTATGGATGGCACTGACGTACTGTGTACATTTAAATCACTAGGAAGTAGACATGATGCAGAGTTCATTCATTCATTCATTTTCTGTAACCACTTAATCCTAATTAGGGTCACGGGGAGGCTAGCACCCATGCTAGCTGACTCCGGGCGAAGGCAGAGTATACCCTGGACAGATCGCCAGGCCATCGCAGGCCAGAAACATGCTGATGCCTATGCAGTTAGGCTTGTCAAAAGTCAGCAATGGTTCTTTTACATGAACCTCCCACCATAGACAGTGAGAGACATGGCCGGCCTTTGATAGCCCAGTTAGCTGCACTGGGAGATTATGCAGAGTTATACGGGGTAAATAGGCTTTGCCACAGTCTGCGAAAGACGACACGAGAATACTGTCAGTTTTCAAACTAAAGGTTGTTGTTTTTTTTTTTGTTGTTTTTTTTGCCAGGCACCTCAAAATAATTGCACTACCAAACACCTTGCAAATGATTTTGGGGCAACTCTAACGACAACTCCTGTAATTATAAAAGCTAGAATTACTCCCTGATGGCTGTATACTGCCACACCGTTTACAAAGCGTCCAAAAGCAAGGGATAAACAATGACCTTTGACCTACAACTTCTAATTCAAATCAGACTAATCATTCTAGAGTCCAAGTAGATCTCTGAACCAAATCTGTAAGTCTGTTCCTGGAACCTACATTCACAAGCATGGAATGAGTATAAGGTAGCAGGAGGCCGGACCCTTAACCGGTGACTCCCCCAAAACTAAACAGTTCATCCTTGAGTCTGAGTGGACATAAATACCAAGTCTGAAGAATGTCCCTCACAATGTTCTTGAGATATTGTGTTTACAAGAATGAGGCCAAAGTAACCTTGACTTTTGACCCATGACCTTCAGAATGAGTTCATTATTGAGTCAAGGTGGATATTTGTGCAAAGTCTGAAGAAAATCCAGTTAAGCTTTACTAAAATATTCTCTTCACAAGCCTAGACTGGACAGAAGGACAGACAGGTGAACAACTCAAAAATGTAACCTCTCTGGCTACCATTAGCACAGCGGCAGAAAAAATGTGCCAAATAGTACAATAAAAGTGGTGCACCGATTAGGACTGTCCTTTCACAACTAGACGGTCTGGGTTCAAACCTGGTAGCCAACTGGGACCTTGATACATGGAGGTCACATGCTTACATAGGTTTTCTCACAGTGATCGTGTTACCTCCAACAGTCCAAAGCCAGGTGGGTCAGTTTGACTGACTACTCTAAGTTGCCCATAGGCATGAATGTGTGGTAATGGCTGTTCGTCTCCGTGTTAGCCCCATGATAGTTTGTCGAAGCTAGGTTGGCACTGGCTCCAACTTCCTTGTAACACTGCTAAGCAGTGTAGATAGTTAATGGTTGTAACGACAGGCTGATTTCTTCTTGTCCCAGAACCAAGATTTGTGCAGCCTACCAATGACAGGCTAATGGCAGATTATCACGACGACTGAAATCTTTTGAAATTTAAAAATCATTCTGCTATTGGGAAACTGCTTCTCTAAGGAAAAAGGAAGCTTGGATTTGATGCATTCACACTGGTACTTCAGGTCCATTAAATTTGGCCTTAAGTCCGTTTTCATGCCCAATAAGATGAAATTACATGTAAACATCATTCATTTTCTGAACCACTTAATCCTATTAGAGTCACAGGGAGGCTGGTTCCCATCCCAGCCGACTTCAGGCGAAGGCAAAGTACACCCTGGACACACGCTGATGGCTATACAGCTACTCTTGTCAAATGTCAGCAATGGTTCTTTTACATGAAACTCACACCATTGACAGTGACAGACATGGCCGGCCTTTGATAACCCAGTTAGCTGCACTGAGGGGGGGGGGGGGGGGGGGTTGCAGTGACAACCTGTTGAGAGTGGGGCTTGAACCCTCAACCTTGGGTTCAGTGATCCAGCACTGCCCCTTAACATGTGACCATAACAATAACAAAGTTGTCACAGAACTAGTGCTCATGGAATAGCAGCTAATAGCACACACAATAGAACTGAGACGATGGTGTGAAATGTCAGCATAAAATCATGAATACAATGAATACATGAATATGGAATACAAATCCACACAAGTCACGGTGATCAGCTGCTTGTGCGCATAATGAAAACAGATTATTAGTAGCTCAGTGATTAAGGCTCTTGGTTATTGGCCAAAAAGTCAAGGGCTCAAGCCCTAAAATAACCAAACTGCGATTGATCAGCTGGTATACACAATGCAAACAAATGTTAATCGCTCTGGGTAATGATGTCACCAATACTGTACATGTGGAATTCATAATGATAATAAACATCGGCACGGTGGCGTAGTGGTTAGCAAGTCCACCCGGCTCACAACAAGACGGCCCTGGGTTTGATTCCCAGCTCGGGTGTTTCCGTGTGGAGTTTGCATGTTCTCCCCATGCTTGTGTGGGTTTCCTCCAGGTACTCTGGTCTCTTTCCACAGTTCAAAACCATCCACAGAAGGTTAATTGGCAGTTACAAATCACCCCTAGGTGTGAGTATGAATGGTTGCATGAGTGTCAGCCCTGTGATGGCCTGGCCGGGTGTCCAGGGTGTACCCCACCCTCACCTGGAGTTGGCTAAAATAGGTGCCAGCCTCCCTGTGATCCTAATTAGGATTAAGTGGTTCAGAAAATGGATAAATCTGCTGCACTATAAAATTGGATTGCATGTTCTCCAATCAATCTGTCATCATCTGTATTAAAATAATCTGGGCAAAGCCTATCAGAGGTTTCGGTAATGATAAATATTTTTCTGAGGAATGTTCAGCTATTGGAAAACTTATCTTGCCAGCCGAGTTAGTAAAAAAAACAAAAAAAAAAAAACAATTTAGTATGTTTAGTAATTAAGTATCCTGTATACTACATGAGAATGGTGCAATTTGATTGCTTGGCTATTTCAAGATTATCACTATTAAATCATTATTCCCGAGTGGATAAATACAAGGTTGAAATGGCTGTAACTCATAGTTTGGCAGGGGGACTCGGGCAGGCATCATCATCACCTTTTAAAAAAATAAATAAACCATAATGATTGTTATCCCTGCAATGGCCTGGCAAGCTGTCCAGGGTGTACTCTGCCCTCACCCTGAAATGGCTGGGATGGGCACCAGCCTCCTCGTGACCCTAATTAGGATGAAGCGGGTACAGAAAATGATGAACTGATTGTTATTAGAATTATTTATTGTCTATTTCTGAATAAATAGGGTAACTTTGCACTCAACCCTCTTTCTCGTAAACATAAAATCATTTTTTCTTTGCATTACCTACAAGTGTGTAAGGCTGTGTTTAGATACTGTTCACTATCAAAGGATGCACACGACCTCCAAGTTGACCCGCCAGCACTGTCTGGGTGGGGGTGGGGGGGTCCTTCCATCACCTAGACAACCAGCCATCCAATGAAAAGAGCGCATTGAGTTTTCTCTCTGCCTCTTGTATTTGTTTGTGGAAGGGAGTGGTGCTGCTCGCATGACAGACAGACAGAGTTTTTCCACAATGTTTAAATCTTTGCAATTTATTATTTGGGGATTTTTGCTTTGGTCATTTTTAAAAGAATGAATACCCAGTTGTCTGCAAAAAAAAAAAAAAAAAGAAAAGAAAAAAGAAGCACGACTGGACATTGAATTAACGTTACGCTACACTAAGTGACTGCCTACTACAAGTTGGAACCTCTCATGGTAAGCGAGTACCGCAGCCAACAAATTATAGAGTTCATCCAGCCACTAAAACCCAGTTCAACCTGTCACAGAAGGCATATTTTGGAAATTATTTTTATGAATTCATCAATTTTACATTTATTTTGGTAAAATTCTGCTTAAAAAAAAAATAAATAAAAATCAAGGGCTCACATTGTATATATGGGTGAAAGTTGTGTTTCTGAGGCTTTCCTATGCATTCCGGTAAAAGAGGTCTGTATATTTCATACCAGCAGACGTTCCGACATGCTTTCACCTCTGCCTTTGTGCTTAAATAATTACACTAAACAGGCCAGCCATTAGCGACAGAGAGGTAATGACAGAACGTCAAGGTAATCTCACCATTTTGTCATCCCTGTTACCTTCAGCGCCACTCACTCATTCATTTGCCAACCCTTTAATGTTACTATGTTCACTGGGAGACTGCAGCCTATCTCAACCGTCACATGGCAAAGGCAGGGTACAAGGCCATAACTCAAACCCAGGACCTTGCAGTAAGGTGGACGTGCTGCTGTACTTTCAGGACATAATTAATTCATTTATTTTCTAAGCTGCTTAATCCCCATCCCTGCTGACTCACAAAGGCGGGGTACACCCTGAACAGCTCATTAGGCTATTCCACATACGACCAATCATACACACTCCTTGGGGCAATTTGGAACAGCGAAATAGTCTACTGTGCATGTTTATGGACTGTGAGAGCTGCCTGAGGAAACCCATACAAGCACAGAAACGCCCCGAGTCAGGCCTTCTTGCTTTGAAGAGGATGTACTAACCATTACACCACCGTGCTGCCCCAGTGCATGATTGTTAATGAAATATTCCAGAGTAAGTTTATGATTGTTGCCTCAATTCCTTCTAATAATAAGGTGCATGATATTAAATGGGCTTTTAAATTAAGGTCCAGTAGTAGCAGAGTGTTCCACACTTAGCATATAATTCCAAAATATTACCCCCCATCCCCAGTGCCACTAACTGGGTTATCAAAGGCCGGCCATGTCTTTCACTGTCTATGGTAAGAGGATCATGTAAAAAAAACATTGCTGACTTCTGACATGAGTAGCTGCATAGCCGTTAGTGTGTTTCTGCCCTGTGATGGCCTGGTGAGCCGTCCAGGATGTACTCTGTCTTCGCCCAGAATCGGCTGAGATGAGCAGCTGCCTCCTCCGTGACTCTAATTAGGCTTACGCGGTCCAGAAAATGAATGGATGAGGATTATACACAAACATCTCCTCACATACATAATACCGGTCATTGCTTACAATGCTTTTGAAACCTGAGTACGTTTTAAAAAAACATCAGTATACAGGGATCCCTCGCTACTTCGTAAATTTTATCGACATCTTATGTTTTAGTTTTGTTTTGAATGTATAATTGTTATTATAAGCATTTGTAGCATTGAATATGTATTTATTGATATTATATACACATGTGGTAAAGTCTGTTGGGTTTTTACACCCGAGCCTAGTGGCTCATCAGGTCGGTGCTTATCCCCGGTTTTGATAACATGAAGCGACCAGGAGTTCAACTCCTCCTGGATGGGGGCGCTAGTCCATCGCAGGTTACCTTCCCAGTATATTTTTACTGGTACCAATTTATACTGCTGGGTGAACAGAGGCACACTTGGGGTTGAGACCTTGCCCAGGGGTCTTAGCACAGTGAGGGTCTCAGTGGGATTCGAACTCACAACCTCCCGAACATGAGCGCAGCACCCTAACCACTACACCACCGGCCCCACACACACACATATACATACATATATATACATACATATATATATACATACATACACATATATACATATATACATACATATATATACATATATATATATATATATATATATATATATATATATATATATATATATATATATATATATATATATATATATATATATATATATATATATATATATATATATATATATATATATATATATATATATATATATATATATATATATATATATATATATATATATATATATATATATATATATATATATATATATATATATGTAGGTATATGTCAGTCGTTGGGGGAATTCGGTGGCCGCATGGGGATCTCGGTCCCAATTAACCGTGGAAAGTGAGGGATCTCTGTATTTTAAACAATGCTTCACTTTAATTAAACTGTACAGAGATTTATATTGTATACAAAATAATCTCTATTAGCATTATGCTCTTAAGCACCAGCTATAATCTGAGTTTCAAATAAATTCCCAAAGGGTAAGCAATACATTCCTCATCATGCTGCTTTCTCTCTTCAGCTCAGGCCTAAAATGCTTATTCTGTGACAAGGGGGAAGGAATTGAAACCCAGTCATCTGTTTAAATATCCCAGTTATTGTCAGATCCTAATGAAAACAATTTTTCAGTGTTAAATCTGAATAGGGAAAATTACATAAGAAAAATGCATGAACCAAGAGAGGCTGACTGATGAAAAGGGAGGAGGACGATGATTGCATGGCTACACCGCGTTTCCCAACTGATACGACACAGCCTCTTCATCTGGGGGTATGATTTCAGCTTACTGAAAAAAATAATCATAATAATAATAACAATAATAATAATAATAACAATAGAAAGCTGGCTCGTTGTGTTCTGCTTGCTTTCTCTCTGATGAATTTACCTAATGACAATGAATTGCAGTAATGCTTCGACTCCACAGAGACCTGCTGCTGCTGCACGGCTTATATTTCCAAAGTCGAAAGGTTTGTGCTACATAATCGAAAGGTTTGTGCTACATAATCCGCCCTTGAGATACATTTTGCTTTGATGGAAAGAGATTCCTCTTGTAGCAGATCATCAACTAAATAAATAACTGAACTACAATAAGTTCCTCCACAGGTGTACTGTC
>CM045737.1:45944847-45972347 GCA_024760905.1 Plotosus lineatus | reverse complement strand
TCAGATGTAATAGTCTCCTAAAAGACTGTTTTCCTTTGTAAACCTCCATCTCCTGCACCTTCTGCTAAGAGGTCTGTTCTTGAGCCGCTGGAGAGGCATCTCATTACGGCTGTGATGCTAGAATGAATAACACTTCTGCCAAATAGCGCTGTAAACAATCTGGCAAAATGCCCAAATTGCTTCGCCAAGTACTCTTGTAATTCTAATTCTTTTCTTTTTTTTTTTTTTTTTTTTCTCCTCCATGTAATCTGATTGGTCAGAATGTGTGTATTCATTCAGTTTTCTCAAGCAGGATCTCAAAGAGTAGCTCCAGCTGCATAACAAACCAGATGTTCATGTCAAAGTTCTTAGTCTAATATGTTACAGTTTCGAACAATTCATATCATCATCATCATCATCATCATCATCATCGTCGTCCTCATCATCATCATCTTGATCTGGAGTAAGGTTATGGAGATGGGGGTCAGCAGCCTAAGAAGTGAGATCCAGATGTTCCTCTCCCCAGCCACTTCTCCAGCTCTTCCAAGTGGGGGACCCCAGATCAACCAAGAGACAAAGTCCCTTCCAGTATGTTCTGAGTCAACCCGATCCTCAGCTATTGAATCTGTCTCCTGGGGCATGGAAGGTAACCTCTCATGCACATTTTGCTGTAAAGCAAAGCTTGTACCGGTCCATCGTGGTGAAGATAACCCTCACCTATGGTCACAGGCTTGATGTAGTGACCGTAAGAACAAGATCAAGTGGCTACAAGTGGCTGAAATGAGCTTCGTTCACAGGGTGGCGGGGCTCTAACTCTAACTGAAAGATAGGGTGAGAAGCTCAGCCATCTGGGAAGAGCTTGGATGAGAACTGCTGCTCTTCTGACATTGAGAGGAGCCAGTTGAGGTGGCTTGGGCATTTAATTAGAGTGTTACCCCTGTGTGTTTTCAAAAACTTGCGTACTTATGAAATGTTCTGTAAGGTCGGTTGATGAGATAAGGGTTAAAATCCCACAAAGTAGTATGAATAATTCTATAAATTATTAAATTCAATCTGATTGACACAAGGGTTTAGCTCTATTTCCATGTATATATATATGTTTGCAGATGACATCGTGATCTGTAGTGAGAGCAGAGAACAAGTGGAGGAAAATCTAGAGAGGTGGAGGTATGCCCTGGAAAGGAGGGGAATGAAGGTTAGTCTCAGTAAGACAGAATACATGTGTGTGAACGACAAGGACCCAAGAGGAACGGTGAGGTTTCAGGGGGCAGAGATAAAGAAGGTGGAAGATTTTAAGTACTTAGGCTCAACAATCCAAAGCAATGGAGAGTGTGGAAAAGAGGTGAAGAAGCGTGTGCAGGCTGGTTGGAGAAAAGTGTCTGGTGTGATGTGTGATAGGAGAGTATCGGCAAGAATGAAGGGAAAAGTGTACAAGACGGTGATGAGGCCAGAGATGTTGTATGGTTTAGAGACAGTGGCCCTGGGGAAAAGACAGGAGTCAGAGTTGGAGGTAGCGGAGATGAAAATGTTGAGGTTCTCTTTGGGAGTAACGAGGATGGATAGGATCAGAAACGAGTACATCGGAGGGACAGCACATGTAAGACGTTTTGGAGACAAAGTCAGAGAGGCTAGATTGAGATGGTTTGGACATGTACAGAGGAGGGATAGTGAGTATATTGGTCGTAGGATGCTGAGGTTGGAACTACCAGGCAGAAGGCCTAGAGGAAGACCAAAGAGAAGATTTATGGGTGTGGTGAAGGAGGACATGAAGGTCGTTGGAGTAAGAGTAGAAGATGCAGAGGATAGGGAGAGATGGAGGCAGATCATTTGCTGTGGCGACCCCTGAAGGGAACAGCCGAAAGAAAAAGTAGAGGAAGAAGAAATATATATATATATATATATATATATATATATATATATATATATATATATTAGTACAACACAAGCACTGTGCATTTGCTAAGCTGCGTAGCAACAGGTAGCATTCAAATTGGCAACCATTATGCTGCATGGACAGGTGGCAACCCACAATCATTCTTGAAAGGAAGCGTGATCCTTCTCCAGAGTCCAAGAGTCTCAGAAACTGACACCGGGAACGAAAGAAATAAAGAAAGTAGGAGGAGCGGAAAGGAAATAGAAAATAATAAATGATGACAGATGATGAGATCCATGCTCCATAGTGGCACTTCACGATGCCATTTGAGAGACAGAAAAAAAATTAGTCATAATTGGAGTGATTAATATCAATGATTAAATGTTGCTATTAATGATGATTCATGTAATTAAATTCACTGCGATGCAATATGATGGGGTTGTAATTTCAAGATGCAAATCAAACTGTGAGCTCAGACTCAACAATATGTCTACAATGACCGAATAGCTCCGACAAGCTCTCATTTATTCCAGGACTCAACACATTAATAGAAAGACCTTTACACATGCAAACATCCAATCACGAGGCACTTTCAATGTTATTTGATTTAAATTTCTGGACTGCTTTGTTCTTTATTAGAGTCACAGTAAGGCTAGAGCCCATCCCTGCCAAATCCAGATATAGGCAGGGTACACCTTGAACTAATTCATACACACAACCAGACGCTCCCCGATTTACATTTTTAGTTGGTTCCGGAAGGCCGAACGTAAGTTGAAAGTGAACGTAAGTTGTTACAGTGACGTATGACGTGTGACGTATGACGCTCATACTGTACTATACATCCATAAATACCATTACAGTATCTCATAAAACACCCCTAAATCAATTATTATAAACATAACAAAAAATAAAATGTAAAATAATATCAAATATGTCAAATCATATCAACATTAATTTCAAATAAGTCACTTACTTATACCGAGTCACTTTACATGAAGCTTAAAACAGCCAATCAATGCTTACAATATGTGAGGCTCTCTTTTTTTTTGGGGGGAAAAAAAAAAAAAAAAAAAAAAAAAAAAACGTAAAAAGGATGAACGTAAGTCGGGGAGTGTCTGTATCCAATTAGGGCAACTAAGGTTGTGGGTTCGAGTCCCATTCTCCACAAGGTGGTCACTGTTCCCCCAGTGCAGCTAACTGGGTTATCGAAGGCCGGCCCTGTCTCTCACTGTCTATGGTGCAGGGATCCCAGCAAGGTTTAAAAAAAATAGAGGAAATAGGTTCAGAAATAGAGGAAATGAAATATTTCAGCTAGGGGTCAAGCAGGCCGCAGGGCCCCTGATGCTGAAAAAAGTAGCGGAATTCCGCTAAATGGGAGAGTAAAAAAATCGCAGAATTCCTCTAAATAGCGGAAATCTGGCATCCCTGATGGTGAGAGGTTCATGTAAAAGAACCATTGCTGACTTTCGTCAAGAGTAGCTGCATAGCCGTCAGCCTGTCTCCGCCCCTTGCTAAATGGTTGCGTCAGGAAGGGCATCCGACCTAAAACCTATGCGAAATCAAACATACGAATCATTGATATGACTTCCATGAAGATGGAGGCAGAGAATTCGCTGTGGCAACCCCTAAGAAAAAGGGAGTAGCGGAAAGGAAAATAATTAGGGTAATTTGCATGTGTTTGGACTGTGAGAGAAAACCAGGGCACGTGGAGGAAACCTGTGTAAACATGGCGATAATATGTAAATCCCACACAGAAATGCCCTTTCCGAGCACAGGTTTTGAACCTTTTTTGATGTAAGGTGAACGTGTCAACCACATCGCCACCCAGATGACAGCTAATGAAACAAAATAAATGAAAACAACAAACTGCCGACAGAAAGGTTTTGGCAACTGCGCTGCTAGACCCAAAAATAAAGCACATTCCGATATTACCATGGACAGCATTTAGCTTTGATCATAGCATGTAATCTCCATGGCGGGGTTGCTCCAACTGATTCCGGTCGAGGCTCAGCAACATTAATGTGGTAAGAAAATGAGGCAGCTGATGATCTGAATGAATGAGCTGGTTATCATATCAATGGGCTTTTTCTTCCCTGATGGTGCGGATATAAAATGGGAACTTGGATAATGAAAGAGTGGTTTGGGGAGGATGAGGAATCATTGTCACATATATATTGGCACCCCAGAGTCCTGACTTTATGGAGTGGTTCAGTTTTTCCCTTGTGAATTAAGGACGTCGGTGAGAAATGAACCCGATACTGAGAGGAACTGAAAGCTGTGTTTCTGTTGTGTTTCAACAACGTATCGGTACATGCAACTTTTTTATTATTTATTTATTTGTTTTTTGGTCCGGCAGTCAAAAATATGTAGTATTTCCATCCGTATTGAGCAGAATCACAATCAGAATCAGAACACATTATTGATCCAAGAGGAAATCGCATCTCAGAAAGCAAAAAATGCCCGACATTAAGTCCGATGAACCACAACAGCAGAAGATCTCATGGGTTCCATTCCTGCCAGCCAACAACGAGAATCTTTGGCTGCATTAACCACAGGCTCAGTGAAACTAGAATCTAGACATTTTTTTTCAATCTTCAACTGTCCACTTCCAGTGAACCTGTGCCAACCACAGGCTCAAATTTTTCTCAAACCAAAAAGTCTGGCAACAGCAACAATGCCGCTAAAATCCCTGAGATTTTCCTCGTTCTGATGTTGGATATGAACATTAACTCCAGTTCATGATGTTTATCTGTATGATGGAGTAGCTGCATGAATGAGTGAGGGTGCAGGAGTTCCGATTAAAGTGGCAAATGGGTGTATATATTAATTTTTAAAAATATTAGAAAGATTAGAAAAAACTTACTACTTATATTCAATGAAAATATCGTGTTGCGCATCGTAACGGCACAGGGGTTGGCACATCCGCCTCGCAGCAAGAAGGTCGTCCTAAGTTCAAATCTGAGAGGAGACGGCATTTCTATGTGAATTTTACATGTCCTCTCCGTAATCGTATGGGTGATCTTGTTCTTTCGGTCACTGCCCAAACCTCGTGACCATAGGTGAGGGTTGGAACGTAGATCGACCTGTAAATTGAGAACTTGCCTTGCGGGCTCAGCTCCATCTTCTCCACGACGAACTGGTACAGGCTCCGCTTTACAGCAGAGGCTGCAGCAATCCCACCTGTCAATCTCCATCGACCCCTCACTCGTGAACAAAAACCGAGATACTTGAACCCCTACACTTGGGGCAGGACTTCATTCCTGACCCGGAGGGCGTGTTCCACCCTTTCCCGACTGAGTACCATGGCCTCGGACTTGGAGGTGCTGATTTTTATCCCGCCCACTTTGCACTCGACTGCGAATCGCCCCAATGGCAGCTGGAGGTCCTGGATTGATGAAACCAAAAGGACACCATCATCCGCAAAAGGCAGAGATGAGATCCGATGGCTACCAAATATATATACAAGTAGCATATTATCAGCTGGTACGGCTAAAGATGGCTGTAATGGATTCAACTGGTTTTGCTAACTACTGAAACTGTTTTGTCCCCGTCCCCCGTCCCCCGACTTTTACTGGAATGCAGTCAACTCAGAGTAATGTTATTCACATTCCGGCTCCAACGTCCGAGTTGGATGGAACATTAGAACATAGTATTACTTCCACTACACTGTGACCTTCAAGGTCCTTGACTGAGTCCATCATAATGAAAAAGGATATGTTCTCGCTTTAAGCACAAATCCAGAAACTCTGGACAACGTGCAACCCCTACAGTGTATCAAATGCTTATTTCAGTAAGATGTTACTTTAAGTGATGACAGTATATAGAATGACACAACCCTGAGGAACTCTGTTTCTGACTTAGACCACATACTACCCCAACAACAGCCCTGTCCATGTCCGTTTCATTAAATAAAAATATCGGTGTGAGATTACAGCAAATTAAATGTCACAGCTCCTCCATCCACAATGCCATCTGCCAAAAGAGGGCAACGGGCTAAAAAGTGCTGACCGACCATGGCAGTGAGCATCTTGTTCCCACTGGGAGGTGTCTTTGACCTCTAAAATGTTTCAGCAGTAAAAGAAACAACAAGCTGACATGTGGTGATACGTCAGTAGGAGCAAACATTCTGCACCGGGTCACAGGAGATGACAATAATAACAGTATTTGTAACATCTGTTAAAGGTGTAACACATCTGGTTCTGGAATCAGATTTACACATAAAACAAGTGTGATCTAAAATACATTTTAAAAATGTTTTTTTTTTTTTTTTTTTAATTATTAATTAATTAATTGTTTTTTAAAAAATGGAGGTGGCACAGGGGCGTAGTGATCAGCATGGCCGCCTCACAGCAAGACGGTCCTGGGTTCGATCCCCAGCCAGAGTGTTTCTGTGTGGAGTTTGCATGTTCTCTCCGTGCTTGTGTGGGTTTCCCTCCGAGTTCTTGGTTTCCTCCTACAGTCCAAAAACACGCACAGTAAGTTTACTGGCTGGTCCAAATCATCCCTAGGTGTCAATGGTTGGTGAATGTTGGTCCTGCGACAGCCTTGTAAGCTGTCCAGGGTCTACCTCACCCTTGCCCAGAGTCAGCGAAGATAGGCCCCAGCCTCCCAACGAGCCTAGTTAGAATTAAGCGGTTCAGAAAATGAATGAATGAATGTTTATCATGTTGATAACATTGTGCATATCACTTGCTGACATGATTCATTTTCTGTTTATATAGATATTATTCGTTCATTTTCGGTCACGGGGAGGCTGGTGCCCATCCCAGCTGACTCCGGGCGAGAACAGAGTACACCCTGGATGTCTCGCAAGGCAATTACAGGGCAGAAACATGCTGACGGCTGTGCAGCTCCTCTTGTTGAAAGTCAGCAATGGTTCTTTTACATGAACCTCGTACCATAGACAGTGAGAGACATGGCCGGCCTTTTATAACCAAGTTAGCTACACTGGGGGGGCTGGACCACCTGTTGAGAATGGGGCTTGAACCCCCAACCTTGGGATCGGTGATCGAGCACCTTTAGCGCCAGGCCATCACTGGCCCTTATATAGATATTAGTAACTTCTAATTTCAGACTTGCATGTAGATTCTATATGCATATTTGTGTATACAGTATAAACATTTGTCATTTCTTTTTTTTTTTTTTTTTGTCGTTTGCCTCAGGGATCAATAAAGTATTCTGACAGTATAATTGTGTATGACTTTAGATGCTGGGAAGAAAACCAGAGTACCCAGAGGAAACCCACACGAGCGCAGAGAGAATACGCAAACTTCAAACAGAAACACCCTTGCCACGCCGGGACTTAAACCCACGACCTTCTTGCCGTAAGCCGGATGCGTTATCCACGATGGCACCGTGACACCCGGGACACAAACAGTGAGCCTCTTATACATATCTTCATTTGTATCTGTTTATATAAATATCACACGCTCATTTCGTTCATCAGTCGTTCATTTTTTGTGTAACCGCTTGATCCTAATTAGTGTCGCAGGGAGGCTGGCACCCATCCCAACCGATTGTGGGCGAAGGCAGAGTACACCCTGGATGGCTCATCAGGCCATCGCAGGGCAGAAACACGCTGATGGCTATGCAGCCCAGTCTTGACGAAGGTCAGCAATGGTTCTTTTACATGACCCTCCCACCATAGACAGTGAGGGACATGGCCGGCCTTTGGTAACCCAGTTAGCCGCACAGGGGGGTATGCTAATCTCATTCATTTTAAATAAAGTACATACATTTGACTGTTATATTTTAAATGTATTTACTCAAGAAATACAATAAAAAAACAAAAAAAAAACAAAAATCAAACCAATGGCAATAAAAATGGAAACCCAGTTGTTGAGACATGTTCAGTTTTTAAACCTGTCCCTCTTGCACAACACGTACTTGGAACTCTGGTGCATCTCATCTCTTCAGTGTTAAACATATCCATCTGTTTTCTCTAAGCAGGGTTTCTCATAGCCGTGTGAATCCTGGTAAGTACCTAGATCATCCAAAACGGCAGTTGGTCTCCACCGAGATGCCCAGGAGAGGGGCAGGATTAGTGCCGCAATTCATGGCAGAGACGAATACCTCGATGAGGCTTCATCCATCTGGTGATACCCCCTACCTGTCCCCTCACAGTGGCTGCTGTCAGCAAACAAAATGAATGCAGCTTTGGGGCCAGGAATAAGGGTGGCCAGCGTGACAGGAAGCCCCATGCTCGGAGATAACTCCTGCAGGCGCTGGGCTGTAAATTACAGAAGCTACATGAGAAACACAGCTTTTGGCTGCAATGTCCCAGCCAGGGTTCTGGTATAGTAAATAAAACCTCATCTTCTAAATAATGTCATGGAGAGACAGCCATGATTATCCGACTCCTCAGAGATGAGCAAGGCCTTGAGATGCCAGCGTCCAGGCTTGACGTTCGGAAGGTGCTTACTCTGACACTTTGACTTGCGGGCCAGGTTTCGCAATATGGGGCACTTTTAGAACGTAAATTTAGACGTGAACACTGTCTGATCTTCTAACTTGAAGATACAGTATTCCATAATGTTCGGAGAATATAACGATATGAAGTGTAAGGTCTATAAGAGAAAATGAGAAGTTGGAGAGGTAAAGAAGCCCACATTGACACACAAGAAACTGGCTGTCTGGAGGCAGATGGTCTTGTCTCAACCATGCGTCCCTTTTGCCCTCTACCAAAAAAAAAAAAAAAAAATGCAGAGACAAATAACATCAAACTGGCATTTTAGATAAAGTCAGCCATGCCTTATCTAAAGTGTTACATACAGGTAATTAAAGTACCGTATTCTGGTTGGCTGCGATATTTAGGACACAGGTCACACTACATCAGCGGACACAGCTCATCATCCCCGCCAAGTTATTCGACTATGATAATGATGTTATCAAAACACATGTGACCTTGAACCAGCGAAGTAGAAACACAATTACATACTGATTTCAAAGGCGAAATGAAAAGATTAATAAACAAATAAAAACAAAGCATCTCTCAAAAACAATTATTTCAGAAGACAGTTGGGGTCGCGAATTCATCGTTTCAGGTTTCAGGACATTTCCGCGTGTCAGGTATTGCTGTCTGCATGCTACTGTTTTGTCCTCATGTCATGTGTTTTTCATTATTATTGATTGGGTATCTTTGTTTTGGTTTCAGTTCATTTCCCCGCCCCTGTCTTGTGATTGGTCTGGTTCCCCAAATGTGTTTACAGTTTCTGTGTAGCGTTGGTTCCACGTCTTAGCATGTATTCCGTTATGCAATATCTCTGTAAACACTTCCGTTCATTTTCTAAGCCGCTAATTGCTAATTAGTGGGGCCGGTGGTGTAGTGGTTAGAGTGCTACGGTCATGATCGGGAGGTTGTGTGTTCGAATCCCAGTTAGACCCTCACTATGCTAACACCTCTGGGCAAGGTCTCAACCACAAGTGTGCCTTTGTCACCCAGCAGTGTAAATGGGTGCCAGTAAAAATATACTGGGAAGGTAACATGCGCTGGACTAGCGTCCCATCTAGGACGAGTTGAACTCCTGGTCGCTTCACGCTGTGGAAACCTGAAATAAGCGCCGGCCTGATAAGCCAATAGGCTCGGGTGTAAAAGTCAAAAGGACTTTACCTTCCTACCTAACTGCTAATTATGGTCATGCTGAAGCTGTCTGCCATCTCAGCCGACTCTGGGGGAGGATGACGTACCTGAACAGCCTGTGAGACCATTGTAGGGCCAACACATATATAATGATACACACTTACACTCACTCTTCAGAGTGACTTTGGAACAGCCAATCAGCTATCTGTGCATGTTTTTGGACTGTAGGAGGAAACCGGAATACCCAGAGGAAACCCACACAAGCAAGAGGAGAACATACAAACTCCACACGGAACCGCCTGGAGCCCGGGACCTTCTTGCTGTGAGCCGTATGTGCTAACCACTGCTCCACCGTGCCACCCAAAGATGTATATGTTTGATTTTTATTCTGTTCATCACTTGTCCTGGAAGCAGTCACGGCAGAGGCTTCACAAGAGCATTTCTTACTGTGCATGTATTGTCTCCCTGTGTTTGCACGGTTTTCTTTTTTTTCTTTTTACACCCGGGCCTAGTGGCTCATCAGGTCGGTGGTTATCCTCGGGTTCCACAGCATGAAGCTACCAGGAGTTCAACTCCTCCTGGATGGGACGCTAAATCCAGCGCAGGTTACAGTCCCAGTATATTTTTACTGGTACCCATTTAGGGCGCTGGATCGCTGATCCAAAGGTTGGGGGTTCGAGTCCCACTCTCCACAAGGTTGTCACTCCCCCCCCCCCCCCCCCCCCCAGTGTAGCTAACTGGGTTATCAAAGGCGGGCCGTGTCTCTCACTGTCTATGGTGAGAGGTTCATGTAAAAGAACCATTGCTGACTTTCGTAAAGAGTAGCTGCAAAGCCGTCAGCGTGTTTCTGTCTCTTGCTAAAAAGGGTTGTGACAGGAAGGACATCCGACGTAAAAACCTCTGCCAAATCAAACGTGCGAATCAGATGACTCACTGTGGCGACTGAGTAAACGGGAAAAAGTCGAAAGGAAGACAGACCCATTTAGAGTGCCGGGTGAACAGAGGCACACTTGTGGTTCAGACCTTGCCCATGGGTCTGAACACAGGAGGAGGAGGGGGGGGGGGTAACTGGGATTCGAACACACAACCTCCCGATCATGAGCGTAGCACCCTGACCACTACACCACCGGCCCCGGTTTATTATAAATGAATAAATAAAGGAATAAATGGGTCATCCTAGGTTATCATTGTCCGCCTGGTATCTGACCTTTGCTATGGACGTTTACTACGATGTTTGGGTTGTTTGCTAATAAATATCACACGTTGCAGCGAGACATTTAACACGGACCTATAAAATCCAGGGAGCAAATCCGAGCCTCGTAATCATGAAAGTGTACAGAGTACAAAAAGAGAAAACTACAACAAGGATGGGGGGGGGGGGTATTACTAACTAAAAGAAAGTATCCTGCATGTTTGTTTGGATGAAGACGAAATTAATAAGCATGAAAACAAATCACAACGCGAAGCGTTTCAAAGAACGAGAAAACACTGAAACCAATTACTTCACACAGAACAAAAGCCACTGGTGAAGATTTGAAAAGCTGGTAAACAAAGAGGCTCACAGGCCTGCGAGCAAACACACTGTAGACACAATTAAACCCACGCTGGCTACATTTGCATTGCACGACTCACGCTGACACACTGACAGGACACATGCTCCTTCACTGAATGTAAGCAGTCAAACCGCCAATGTTTACACAGAGTTAACACCTCGGCTATAACCATATTTGTCTTGTTGGCGCAAAAAGAAAAAGAAAAAAATAAATAAATAAATAAATAAACATTGTTCCTTATTCAGTACCATCAGGTGTCATCAATGGCGGCTCCACGTTTGTGCATGGAGATTACCAGTGCAGGTGTTCCAGTATGGGTGTGTCTTTCACCTTACCATAGTGCAGCTTTGGAGAAGAAAACTGGTCAAAATTTTTACTAAATAAACCCCACCCAGGCTGCTGTGGAAAATAGCGATCGAGACGCGGACGTCCGCTGGTGGGTCGGGTCACTTCGTATGTTCATTTTGTTTGGCAGCTTAATTGTTCTCCGAGGCTAAAGACTGCTGTGTACGAACCTCTCAAGTTAAACACTTTGATTTCAAGATTGTGTCTAAAAACGTCTGAAGAATCAATTTCTTTGATAAAGTGAATCGGGCCGAGCAGAACTGTCCCAAAACACGGCAGCGTGTACAGAATGACATGCCGGCTGGGATCTGTAGCGTGAATCAGGAACAATACCGATAATGATCATGTACAGGCGATTGTGTGACAGTGCGGCACGGCGTTCGTTTCGAGCGAAATGGAACGAGAGATTATTGTTAATAAGGAAATGCAGTACTGCACATGTCTGTCTGCGACAGTTGGGGTTGGGGGTTGGGGGTTGGGGTTGGGGTTGGGGTTGGGGGTTGGGGTTAGGGTTGGGATTGGGGGTTGGGGGTTGGGGGTGAAATTCTCAAATTAGGCCAAAAATAAGTTTCTCTGACAACAATAAACTTTGTACGTGTTTTTTAAACACATGTTTTCTTCATCTTTTGTAAATACCTGCAAGCTTTTTTTGTAAATACATGTTTTTGTAAATACATGTTTTCTTTATCTTTTGTAAATACATGTTTTTTGTAAATACATGCTTTTTATTTTTTGTAAATATTTTTTTTTTTGTAAATACGTGCTTTTTGTAAATACATGTTTTCTTTATCTTTTGTAAATACATGTTTAACAAATGCAGATAAAAAAATAAATGTGCAAGTAACTGAAATAAAATAAATCAAAATACTTACTCATTACTGAAGTAAAATAAATTAATTAATTAAATAATTAAAATATTTACAATCTTATTCAAGCAAAACAAAATAACAAAAATAAAATATATTTACTGTTACTGAATTAAAATGCAATAAAATAATATTTATTACATTATAGAAGTAAAATAGAATGAAATAAATCAATTTTATTATTGTGACTATTTTATATGTTATTATTTACTTTATATATTTACGACTACATTGAAATTGGCCAAACAATGTGCATTTCTGTGAATAATACTCTTTGTACGTATTTTGTAAATACGTGTTTTGTCCTGATTTATTGTTTGTTTTATTTATTTATTTATTTATTTATTTTTTTTAATCTTGCTGTTGATGTTCGGGTAAAGACGCCAGTTTAATAAATACAGATAAAAAAATACTACATAAAATAAATAAAGACAACAATTGACCAAAAATTAAGTTTTACGCAAATAATGCACAACAGTGATTTTGTTTCTTCACATTTCTTTAAAAAAAAAACTTTAATCTTCACGGACCATTTTGTAATAGAGCCAGATTAACAAGTTCAGGGAAATAAATAAAATAAACAAATAAATAAATAAATAAAGTCTCAGTGAAATCTTCCTTGCTGAGTATGATTTCTTCTTCCATCAAATTTCAAGATTAAATCAAGTTGTTTAGTTTCGTGTTTGAAGTGAAACACATTATTTATTTATTTTAGTTCAGTTTTATAATCCGTGTCCAGAGATTGAAATGTCAGTCGTGCTCTTGTGCCATCATCGGCAAAAAGAACCGGACAGATGCTACACAATCTTGATCTGTTCAACGACTGAAACCTTCAACAGCTGCCCATGATACACTGGTCCAATTTGACCTTACAAGGTTTATATATTTTTTAAATATGCAATGCAGTTTAAAAAGTTTTTAAACTCAGGGCGAGGGCAGAGTACACCCTGGACAGCTCGCCAGGCCATCGCAGGGCGGAAACACGCTGACGGCTTTGCAGCCTACTCTTGTCGAAAGTCAGCAATGGTTCTTTTACATGCCTCGCACCATAGACAGTGAGAGACATGGCCAGCCTTTGATAACCCAGTTAGCTCCACTAGGGGGGACAGCGACAACCGTGTGGAGGGTGGGACTCGAACCCCCAACCTTTGGATCAGCGAGCCGGCGCCTTATACCACTAGACCAAAACTCTCCTGCCCCCAGAGTGAATTTCTGGATCATAAATAAGAAGCAAGTGTGGCAGTTAAAATCTCCAGTACAGCTGTCAGCGGGTTCTGCAAAATGTTCAATGAAGCCTTATGCTAATTTCCTTATCAACTTACACATATTATACATGAGAAAACTTTTTTTTTTTATTTTGGAAAGCAAAGGTTGTCACATCTGACTCTGACCTTGTTATTCCTGTTTGCAGCTCTTCATTTGTATTGCTACGATTATAAGGGTGCTTAGTTATTCACCAGCGTCTGTCTATTTATCTGTGAACTACGGATCTGATTTTCATTAAACTTGGCAAGGGAGGGATGGGATACGGGCCTAGCAAGAACCCGTGACATTTTGGAGCAGATCCAAATCACGATCCTAATCCAGAAACATATGAACATCTTTTTTCACATGTATTGATTTCAAGATTTTTTGTTTGTTTGTTTTTTTTTGTTAGTAAGATTCTGCAAAAACTACAAATTTGATTTTCATCGAACTTGGTAGAGGGGTGAAGTCTGGGCTTGGAAAGAATACATTACATTTGAAAGGTGATCCATGCATGAGAGTGTGCTGGAACGAGGCACACACACACACACACACACACACACACACACACACACACATACACAAAAAAAAAAAAAAAAAAAAAAAAGGATTGGCAAAATATCAATCTGACCCGAACTCACCCACTAGGGGGAGACATTTCATTGTTACTATGATCAGTTATAATAAGTGATCTCTCGCTACTTTGTGATTCAGTTCATCGTGGGTTTTTCAAAAATATTCATTGAAAAATTAGAAAATAATAAAATTAAGGAAAAATAGGGAAAAGTTAAGAAAAATACCACAAAACAAGGCCAATTATGAAAAAAACCCAAACAAACAAAAACAAAAAACAACCCAAAACCCTCCAACAAAACTACTTACATTTTTATGTGAGGTGCGTGTCTGTATGTGTGTGTATTTATATTTATCTTATGCATCATTTTTGAATGTTTAATTGTTTTTATTGATATTATATACACATATACATGTACATATACGTCAGTCGGGGGGGGGGGGGTCAATCCTTCTTCATGGAAATTCAGCGTTCGTGGAGGGCCTCGGTCTCCATTAACCATGAAAAGTGAAGGTTCACTGTAATACATTTGTGCCTCATAGGGCTGCCATGCACTCTTCGAGTAGTATTTCAGTTTTAATCTAGAAATATGTTATTTTATTATTCTTGAAAGTTTTGCTGTTTGACAGAACTTATTTAGGATTGCCTTAAACTTTTGCACAGTACCGTACACGCAATAAATAAATACATTAAAAAAAAAAAAAAAAAAATCTGATTTCCGTTAAGGTCGGAGTGATAATATAGCCTTTGTCAATATAAACAGATAGGAAGAGTCGCCCCAGGCTGCCTCATGCATACCTGTACATATTTTCTTTCACCCCTCCACAGATCATTGGACATTACACTGCGTTTCAGTTTTGTGGAACCATACGAAAGTGGAAATAACACGAAGCAATATTGTGCTACATCCCATCCTTTCTACTTTGCACTTACCTGGACACTTCAGCTTACTGTAGAAGGCGTACAATCCTTTCACAACAACTTTCATGGAACACCTGAGTTTCAGGTTACTATTATTATTACTATTATTATTATTTTAATCCCAAGCATACAAATGCTCACAGTTTGCTCAAGGCTGCTCGTTTTTCCCTTCACTGCTAATGACCAGACGGTCAAGGTAGAGCTCACATGCATAAGGAGGTTTACAGCCTTGTCTGAAATCGCACCCACTCATTATTACTGCCAGCTTTGTTACCATACCTGATGAATTCGTTGAATATAAACACATATTGAATGTCCGCTAGTACTGACACTACGCTTGATGCTAAAGTCTGCTTTTGTTTCGACAGGAGGCTGAAATCCTTCTTAAGAGAAGCCGAACGGATTCAGAATCATTCGCTGGAAGATCAAGTGTAGACGCTTCCATGTGTTCATCTGATGTTTCGCAAAAGTGCTTAAAAAAAATAAATAAATAAATAAACAGGAAAGGAAACAGCTAACACTTACCTAGCACACCAAGCCGGTAGTTCAGGGTTATGACGATGACGTTCCCGTAACTTGCCAAGATGCTGCCATCAAACATATTTCCTGTGCCTTCCATATAAGAGCCGCCATGAATGAAAACCATCACCGGCTTAGGACTTCCACTCTCACGGATGTCTGGAAGAAGAGCGAAGGAGAAGATAATTAAGCGACAACTTCCAACCGTCGGATGAGAATGCAGGCAGAATTGAAACTGCTGTTTGCTTAATGTCCAAATTTGCCACATTGGGCTTTAATTTATTTAATAGCTACGATTTATTCTGCTTTAAATATTACATCATTCATTTCCTAAGCAACATGTGTTATATTAATGTTAGTTTGGTTTTTTTTGGGGTGTTTTTGGACATTCGTCCACTTCCTGTTCCATGTTCTGTCATCAACAAGACGCGACAATAAATTTAAACTGCCGTGTTCATTTTACGATTGAGTTCAGTGAGCGCGTTAATCGCAGATTGTAGTACACGGGCACAAGCCTGCTCCGAATTACCACAAACTGGATCTGAAACATTTCTCCAACCTATTACAACTTATTTTTCTCTAAGTTGTGGCTTTTTAAACGTTATTAATGTGTCGCTTGCGTTCTGGAGCCCAGTGATTCGTTTTGGGTGAATGGTTTAAGTCCACATGGGAAGTAATTTCAAAATGAGAACAATGTTTGCAATAGCTTTCATCTTGTAAGGAGAAGACAACTATTACACTACGGGCGCAGTGTATCCACATAAATCTCTAATAATTGATTGAGGCTGGGTGTTCAGGGACACTCCTGTGGGAGGTCCCATAACAAAGTGGAGAACAAATGAAAAAAGCAATTATTTCCCCACAAAAAAAAATATTTCCACCAGGCTCAACGACGGGAGACTCTCAGTTTGTCCCAACTCACAATTTCTTTTTATTTATTTTCTTTGGTATAAAATGGTGTATTTGTTGCACTTGATACTAATATATTCGGGTTTTTTTGTTTTGTTTTGTTTTGTTTTGTTTTGTTTTTTGTGACAAAAAAGATACAGACTTTACAAAACAAGTAAAATAATGCCATATGACTTTAGCGGCTGCACTTACATTATAATCGAAGCTAGTTTATACCGTATTAGCAGTTGTAAAACTTAGCACCTATTTTTTTGTTTGTTTGGGTTGTTTTTTTTTTTTTTTTTTCCCTGAATATTTGCATCCTCGAATCTATTACTCATTTTAATGAATTATTTAAATCAGTCAAAAGCAGCTGGTCAGGAAACTACATAAACTAGCACAGCAAGGATGCACGAGCCAAACTGAAAATAACAATTTTTTTAATGATGCATTAAAAAAGGCGGAAAAATAAAGAAAAGGGGCGGGGTAGTGTTTTTTTTTTTTTCCCGAAGAAAAAAGTAATAATAATAATAACAGACAAGAAAACCACAAAAGCTGTGCTGTATTCATTTGTATTCATTTGTGGCTTTTGTGACATGGGGAAGTGTAAAAAGTCATTTACAAAAAAAAAAATAAAATAAAATAAAATAAAAAAAAATTGAGTTTTTTAATGAAAAACAAACTTGTATAAAAACATGATGTTCATAACAGTTATTAATTTTAAAATATAGTAAATAAAGGTGATTGTAAAATAATTTATTCCTTGCTTTTATATATTCATTCATTTATTCATTCATTTTCTGAACCGCTTTAGCCTACTTAGGGTCACGGGAAGGCTGGCACCCATCTCAGACGACTCCGAGCAAGGGCAGAGCACATCCTGGACAGCTCACCATGCCATCGCAGGGCAGAAACATGCTGACGGCTATGCAGCTACTCTTGTCGAAACTCAGTGATGGTTCTTCTACATGAACCTCACACCATAGACAGTGAGAGATATGGCTGGCCTTTGACCAGTTAATAAAACCAGTTAATTTGTTCCAACTCCCTCCCAAACTCATATAACCTGCCACAAACATGTATATTTGACATAATATATTAAAGATAAACATTTAAAAGCAATTAATATTTCATTATCATAATAATAGATGTACATTAATAATGAATAGCAATTAATCATAAACAGCAATTATTAATAATAATAATAATAATAATAATAATATAAAAAGAATAATAATAATAATAATAAAATAAGAATTAAAAATAAGTCAACTAACCCTTCCGATCGTCAACTGTGGTGAAGATGTTACGTGGGAAGGCAGGAGGTGGTGCATAACAGAGGAAAAGGAGGATTTTGTGTGTGCATGCCACAAATGCCAGCAAGGAAAAGCTTGTGGTGGGCTCCCACAAGGCCAGAGCTTCTCAAATAGTGGGGCGCACAGTGTGATGCCAAAAGTGGGGGAGTATATGACCCTGGGGAACATGCTTTTTTTTTGCCATACTGTACTCGAATTAAGTGTAATTGTGCATACACTACAGTAGGTGGCAGTGGTGCTCTCACTGTGTTCCCTATGGTGTAGGGGAGAAGCACCAGGCAAATGATATGAAGCGCAGTAAACACTATTTACCGAGACGCTTGGGAGCGTGATTTTTTTTTTTTTTCTTCTTTCTAGAGGGGGTATCACAGAAAATAACCGAGAAGCACTACACAAAGCGTTCTCAGAGTGCGGATGAATACACGTGGAAGAAGACGAGACTAATCAGCCTGGAAAAGCCAGTTCCTCAGCAGAGCTCGTGAATCAAAACTTTGCTTGTTGGATGGGGCAGATTTTTGGTGGGATCGAAGCTCGTATCATGGAAAATTCATTATAAAAGACACTCGTAAGTGAAGGTACTTGGTTGGAAAAGCAAAGATAAATTAAAGCAATTCATAGCACTTCAACTCAATATCCTGAAGGGTCTGTGCACGTTTTTCGATTTCAGTATTTCTACACTAACAAACCAATGCGACACAAACAGCTCTTTCATCGGCCGGAACGGTGGTGTAGTGGTTAGTATGTCCGTCTCCCAACAAGAAGCCCTGGGTTCAATTCCCAACTCGGGTCTTTCTGAGTGAAATTTGGACATCCTCCCTGAATTTGTGTGCATCTCCTCACACAGTCCAGAACCATGAAGCTAAATCAGGTGGAGGTTTTGGCCCTGTGATGGTCTAAAAAGCTGTCCAGGGTGTGTCGGAGTCGGCTAAGGTGGGTGCCAGCCTCTCTGCAACCCTGGGATCAAGTATCTTAGAAAATGAATGAATGAATGAACTTTAACTGGACAGCACAGTGGTGTGACAGAGCAAGAAGGCCATGGGTTCAAGTTCTGGGTTCGGAAACACTGTATGCAGAGGTACAGCGCTCGCTGGTGAAAACTCTGGTCCCCCCGAAAACAGAACACTCACATTAGGGTAACTGGCTGCTCTAAGTTGCCCCTAGCTGTGAATGCTTATTCCCGATTTCCACAGCATGAAGCTACCAGGAGTTCAACTCGAACCTGGATGGGACGCTAGTCCATCACAGGTTACCTTCCCAGTATATTTTTACTGGTACCCATTTATACTGCTGGATGAACAGAGGAACACTTGTGGTTGATACCTTGTCCAGGGGTCTTAGCACAGTGGGGGTATAACTAGGATTCAAACACATAACCTCCAGATCATAGTAGGACTAAAGCTTTTAGTTATTATTGCCAACAGGGTGAGAAGAAGAATGTCCTCCACAAAAATATCTTCACCGAACATCGTTGGGCTAATTCGAATGACGTCTTATTAAAGATTTCTCATGAAAAATACTTTTGCTTTGCTGCAATCCTGGAACAAATTCTCCAATATTCTCAGATGGTCCTCGGCGCACGGCGCACATCCTGGTACTTGAGACACTTTGGAGTTTAAATAGTCCCAGGTGGAAGAAGTTGGATCATCTCGCTCTTTGAGAACTGGATTTCCTCCTTCAGTTCGGAGTGTTGTGGATGTTTTTGTGGAGAATAATCCTCTTCTCACTTGAAATCATTGTGGAATAAAATTTTAAAGCCATATCTAAAACGACAATAAAAGCTGCATTCATAAATACTCGCACTCCATCAGGAACCGTTTTCTGCAATCCATTCACTATTTCAATTTATTTTTTTATTTACAAAGAAGGAAAAAATTCAGATTGTAAAAAAAAAAAAAAAAAGTATACGCATTTTCCTGGATTTTAAAGCAACAATCAAAGAGTGGCGACTATAAAAGTTGCTCGCTGTAGCTATTATTATAGATATATTCATTTTTTTCTGAACCGCTTAATCCTATTTCGGGTCGCGGAGAGGCTGGCGCCCATCTCAGCCGACTCCGGGCGAGGGTGGGATACACTCTGGATGGCTCATCAAGCCATCGCAAAGCGCTTTTATTATACAGAGCTTTAATATGGCCTGGAAAGGTGCTGGATGACTGATCTTAAGCCCCCTCAGGGTTCACCCCCCCCTCATCCCTCCTCTTTGGGGGTTCACCCACCCCTAGGTGCAGTTAACTAGGTTATCAAAGGCCGGCCACGTCTCTCACTGTCTATGGTGGGAGGTTCATGTAAAAGAACCATCGCTCATTCTCTTCAGCATGTTTCTGCCCTATGATGGTCTGGCAAGCTGTCCAGGGTGTACTCTGCCCCCGCCAAGAGTCTGCTGAGACAGTTGCCAGCCTCCCCATGACCCAAATTAGGATTAAGCGGTTCAAAAAAAAAAAAAAAAAAAAAAGAAAGAAATGAATGAGCTTTAATATCAAAAGAAGCTCTTGATGTTTTTATTGTGCCTGTGAAAAGAGGCGTATGTTTGCACAAGCATAAGTTCTTGAACTAAATGATTGATCCAGGTGGGTCTGCTGAGGCTTTTACACCACAGCCTAGTGGCTCATCAGAACCGGAACGTATCTTGGGTTCTGTAGCATGAAGAGACTAGGAGTTCAACTCTTCCTGGATAGCATGCTAGTCCATAAAACATTCCCCTCCCAGTACCCTCAAACCAATTGCTGGGTGGACAGAGGCACACGTGCGGTGGAGACCATATCCAGAGATCTTACAATAGCTGGGGTCTAAGGGGATTTGAACCCACGGCTCTCCTGGTCACGTTACTGCTCCTTTAAAACGTTACTTTCCACAGGATGTCATGTTAGATAGCTCTACAAGGACGACATGGCCCCCAGGAGTGAAATTAGTCCAAATTTAACACACACACACACACACACACACACACACACACACACACACGGTCAAATCCAACAGATTATTCTTGGTACGTGAGCCACCATTCTGTCTCGGCTGAATCTGGAAAACTGGTTAACAAGCAGGTCTGATGATTCTGAGTCAATAGAACTACAGGTCAGGTCCTGAGTGCAGCCTCTGCTGTGTTAAGCCCCAGGAAATATACACTATGATAAACATATATCTTAAAGTTCTGGAACTGCACTGGACTTGGCATATTATCTCCCAGGTTTAAGAGGATTACATTGTGAGCTCTGAATTTTTGATGGTGTTAATAGGAGACGGTTGGCAGGACTTCCGCTGTATATTTATGTCACTCTAATCTTGTGATGTGTGGAATAATTACAGCTCATACCTGATTAAAACTGGTGCGAACTGGTTATTTCATTCCCTTTTCTAGAATACGGTCTGGGTCTGGGTTAACCTTGTGGTCCAGCATTTACTGATACAGTGGTACCTTGCCTTACGAGTGTCTTTTAGAACAAATTTTCCATGATACGAGCTTCGATCAAACCAAAAATCTGCCCCATCCAACCAGCAACATTTTGATTTCCGAGCTCTGCTGGGGAAAAGGCTTTTCCGAGCCGATTAGCCTTGTATTCCTCTGTGTATTCCTCTGCGCTCCGAGAACACCTTGTGCAGTGCTTCTTTAATTATTTTCTGTGACGCCCCCTCTAGGAAGAAATAAACACATTTAAACCCCCCCCCCCCCCCGTGACACTATAAATAGTGTTTCGTGCACTTCATATTGCTAGCTTGGTACTTTTTCCCTACACCATATGGGAACACAATGAGAGCGCCACTGCCACCTACTGTACTGGATGCGTAATTACACTTAATTCTAGTACAGTATGGCAAAAAAGCATGCTCCCCAGGGTCATAACAACCCCCAACCCCCTCCCTCCCGGCATCACACCACGCCCCCAAGGGGGGGGGGGGCGTGCCCCACTATTTGAGAAGCACCGGCCATGTGGGAGCTCACCACGAGCCTTTCCTCACTGGCATTCATAGCTTGCACATGCACAAAATTCTCCTCCTCCTTCTTTGTTATGCACCACCTCATGCCTTCCCACGTGCCATCTTCGTACCCACGTGACATCTTTACCACAATCGATGATGAGAAGGGTTAGTTGACTTATGGTTTATTCTTGTTTCATTATTTTTTTATTGTTAATTATTATTAATGTTAATGTACATGTATTAATATTATTATTATTATGAAATATTTATTGTTTTTACGTGTTTATCTTTAATATATTAGGTGAAATATATGTGTTTGTGTCAGGTTATATGAGTTTGGGAGGGGGTTGGAACAGATTAATTGGTTTTCTATTATTTCTTATGGGAAGTTTTGTTTTATCGAACAAATTTTGACTTACGAGCTCACCCTCGGAAGGGATTAATTTCGTAAATCAGGGTATCATTGTACATTTATATTATTATTATTATTATTATTGTAAACAGAAACTCTTAAAGTAGTTTTAACTCATTTATAAAGACCTCTTAGACAAATAATATGACTAATTATTTCCTAAAAGTGAGGCAGATGTCACAGCATAGCCTGAAGGGATTTTTTTTTTTTTTTTCATTTTTATAAGACACAGGAAAATACAATTAAAACTAAATCAAAATTTCATTTATTTTCTGAACCACTTAATCCTAATTAGGGTCACAGGGAGGCTGTTGACCATCTCAGCCGACTTTGGATGAGGACAGAATGCACCCTGGATAGCTCGTCAGGCCATCACAGGACAGAAACATGCTGATGGCTATGTAGCTCCCCTTGTCGGGAGTCAGTAATGGTTCTTTAACATTAACCTCTCACCATAGACAGTGAGAGACGTGTCAGGCCTTTGATACCTCAGTTAGCTCCACTGGTGGGGGACAGCAGTGACAACCCAATGACAGTGGGGCTTGAACCCCAATCCTTAGGATTAGTGAGCCAGCGCCTTGCCACTGTAACTCAAACCATTGAAAGTTTATTTATTTATTATTTTTAAATATTTTTACCATTACAGAGGCAGGTCATGTGATGGGACAATTTTCAGGACTGAGAAGGTGATGTTTTCCAGTTTCTTTGTACGATGACATACTCTGTTTGTTTGTTTGTTTTTGCTTGTTTGTTTAATTTTGTTTTTTTGACAATGAATAAATACAGTGGTACCGCAACTTACGAAATTAATCCGTTCCACCGCCTTTTTCTTAACCTGGATTTTCAGTAAATACAACGGCATTTTACATGTAAAACGTGAGATTTGTTCCAAGGCCCCCAAAACTACCCCCCGAACCCTTTAAATGATAAAAGTATACCTTTTAAGACCTCCTTCTGCTTCAATATCGTACCGATGGTAGACAGGCTTGGCCATATTCCTTTGTGATATCACTCAACTGCATGCCACGAGCCCGCTTCTTCTTTTCACTCGCATCGGAAATCGCTTGTGTGTGTGCGTGCATGTGTTAACCATGTCTTCTTATCAGAGTTATAATCTTACAAATGTTTATGGAAGGTTAAAAACCTGTTAAAAGTAAAAAAATAAAGCAATGAGCACGATCATGAAACAACAGTAACTCTGTCCTTTATAGGAAAAGCATTATGGGAGACGCAGCTCCATAATAGCCAATGGGAGGGAGCTGCATCATCCCTCCTAGCCAATGGGAGGCCAATGGGGCAGGATGTTGGGAGATAGCCAATGGGAAGGTGCTGCGTCATCCCTCCGAGCCAATGGGAGGCCAGTGGGGCGGGGTGTTGGAAGATAGTCAATGGGAAAGCAGCTCATGCATTGTTTGAATGGCGTGCTTTAATGTTTGAATGGTGTGTTTCGTAAGGACAACTTGTTTCGTACAGAAACAAAAAATTTTGGAAAATGTTTTTCGTAACCTGGATTTTGTGTTTACTGGGACTATCGTAAGGCGAGGTACCACTGTATTATCTTTTCACTGAATAACTAGAAACATTTTAAAATATGATGAAATCTTTGAAAATGCCTGCAAGTCACAAAAATTAAAAAAATAAACTTTTAATTAATTTATAGAATTCATTTTATTTAATTTTCTAATCATCTAATTAAATTTAACCACAAGTGTTAATTGTAAAAATGCTGTTTATAGATATAAACTAAAAATAGTCATTAATTCTGGGCAATAATCTCCAAGTGAAGCTGTTAATTGTTTAATTTTCAATCCATTCAATACTGGTATAAATTCCAGTAACATGTTGCATAGGAAACGTAAAGTGCTTTCAGCAACCCACATCGACGCTGTATTTTTGCAACATTTAATTGGATTTCAAAACACAAGAAGGTTAAAAAAATCATGCAAAAAAGGTGTCAAGTTTTTGTATCATGGTAATTAGTTTTCTTTTACTGTGTTTTTTTTTTTTTTTTTTTGGTGGGATGCAACATGAAAAAAAAAAAAAAAGAAAAGAAAATTAAAGAACAAAAAAGAAACTTCAAGCCAAAACCTATGGAAGGTTAACAATTACATGTCTGGAATGACGAAAGACATGTGACATACTGGTAGAACATCAAGCAAAAAAGACAAAACACATCCAGCAAAATCCAGTACAAAAAAAAAAAAAAAAAAAAAAAAAATCCACTCGCGAAAAAAAGGGACAAGAAATTTAAGAAAAACAAGAAGAAAAAAATTGGAGGGGTTCCTTGTCATGCATATCAGTTTGGCTTCAAAAAATACCTTCATCCTCTGCACCGTCATTATCACCTAACTCATCATTCTGTTTCTTTGTAAGAGGACCTAGGATCAAGAACGGAGAAGATGGAGGAAACAGAGAATACAAGAACAAGACAAGCCTTAAAAAATCGTCTCAGAGAAACAGTGAGCTTGCATTGATAGCCTTGAAACATTAGAGCAAGAAAAAAGATCAAATGCTTAAACAATGTCTGTAAAGAAAAGTCAAACAGCCTATAAAATCAATCAAATTATATTCAAATAAAAATCACTGGGTGTGAAAATCCAGTGCAAAAAGTTTCAAAAACAGGTTTAAATACTGTATGAGAATATATATATATATATATATATATATATATATATATATATATATATATATATATATATATATATATATGTGGGTTTTCTTTTTTTTTTTTTTCTTTAATTCGATCATTTTTAACTTCGGATTTTTCAGGTACAAAAATGCTGTAAATGCGATGTAAACATTATTTTTAAATACCGTTTTAATATTTGAACGGGGAAGCAAATAATCCCAATATAATGTATTATTCAAGAAAAGTAAAAGCTGAGTTTAAAAAAAAAAAAAAAAAGTCAAAAAAAAAAAAAAAAAAAAAAAAAAGTACTTTGATTAGCTATGTTGTGAGCTGACACATTTACCTGATGAATATTCAGTAAGATAAACCTAATGGATGGTAATAATTCACATTAGATTTCATTATATTTAGTTTTGGAAAACAAAGAAGCCTGAAATAATAAAATAGCTTACATTTCATACAAAGGCCTGAAAATGGGTGGGAAAAAATAAAAAGCAAATTCTGAAAAATGCACCAAACATACTATATGGAGAACTTTCTGAGAATGGACTCAGCGTTCGCTTTTCTGGGAACAGATGAGCTGTCACAGGTTCTGCACACCGATATTCATCACTCAGGGATTCGTTTTATGATTTACATCACACGCACACACACACACACATACACATACATACACACACACACGCGCGCACGCACACATCACGACAGCGCTCACTCATACACGGACATGCTTAGACAAGAACAAAGCAGGTTAAAAAAAAAATGAAAGAAAGGGGGATCATGCAAGGGTTGAGCACATGCAAGCATATTGGTCACGTGATATGATAAAGAATGAAGCTCAAGAAAATGATGGTGAATTCACTTCATCACACAGAGGCAGTGCTGGGACAGCCAGACACTCTGACAGACGATAGGACGTGAGGGAGACAGCAGTGCCAGGCACCGTCTACGTCCATTTCTTCTGATGAGACTTAATCTTTCAGATTCCTCTTTTTTTTAAAAATGTATTTTATTTGAGTTGACGATGCCTCTGAAATCCCTTCATACTAAGGAGAAACAGCAGATGCTATGAAGAAGGAGAAAACAAACGTTAATGACAAAAGTTTGGTCTCCTGCAGTCTCGCGGTGCATCACCCTGAAACAAAAGTAGGAACTTAAGTGTGACTTCAGGTTGCTCAAGACAATATTCGGTGAGAAACGCGGCATCCATCCATAATCCAGTCCAGAATATATGTGATTTAAATAGATTGCACATCAATATTAAACATCTGCAAGGCAAAACAGCTGGCGAGCCGTCCAGTATTACACATTTATATCCTTAAATTTAACCCTTTATGAAAAATAATAGCTGAAAACGCCACTGAAAGCTACGCCCAGAAAATAACATCTGGATCTTTACTGATGTTCTGTATCTTTCAGAACTTTTCAGCATGTTTATTTTATTCATGAATATTCATTGGGGAAACATCAGGGCGACACGGTGGCGTAGGGGTTAGCACGTCCGCCTCACAGCAAGAAGGTCCTGGGTTCGATTCTCAGCTTGGGCGTTTCTGTGTGGAGTTTGTATGTTCTCCCCGTGCTTGTGTGGGTTTCCTTCGGGTTTCCCGGTTTCCTCCCGCAGTCCAAAAACATGCACAGTGGATTAAGTGGCTGTTACAAATCACCCCTAGGTGTGAGTATGAAAAGGTTATGTGAGTATTGTCCCTGAGATGGCCTGGTGCGCTATTTAGTGTGTACCCAGCCCAGGCCTGGGGTCGGCTGAGATGGGCGCCGGCCTCCCTGTGACTCTAATTACAATTAAACGGTTCAGAAAAAGAATGGATTTTAATGATTGACATGCCCACACATTCAAAAAAAATAAATAAAAATACACATGAACCTTGTAATGATATTTTCGGGGACATCTGGCCAGTCATCAGTACATTCAATAACTCTAGGTGAGGGCGAGATACACCCAGGTCATCGCAGGGCCAACACTCATATAACCATTCATACTCACACCTAGGGGTGATCTGGAACAGCCAACTAACCGACTGTGCATGTTTTTGGACTGTGGGAGGAAACCGGAGAACCCGGAGGAAACCAACACAATCATAGGGTGGACATGCAAACTCTACACAGAAACGGCCGGGATGGGAATCGAACCCAGGACCTCCTTGCTGTTGCTTCTATATCAAGCATCCATCTAACCATCCATCCATCCATCCATTCATCCGCCCAACTGCTTTATCCTACTAGGATCCTAGTGGGCGAGAGCAGGGTACACCTTGAATAGCACGAATGTTCATCCCAGGGACAAAAAATAATAATAATAATAAAAATAAAAAATACATGCAGCAGTTCACACTTCCACTCACATCCGGAGCAGTTTGGAACAGCCAATTGCCCTCCTGCAGGGATGTCCAATCTTATCCACGATGGGCCGGTGCGGGTGCAGCTCTTCGTTCCAACCAAGCCAGAGCCACACCTCGGACTTTATATTAAAAATGAAGCTCAATAGATTTAAGCATTGAGATGGGTGGGGGTGGGGGTTGGGGGTTGGGGTGGAGCTCCTGCTCGGTTTGAATGGAAACCTGCACCCACACCAACCCCTTTGCGGATAAGATTGGACGCCTGTGGCCTGATATATCACATCTTTGGACCGTAGAAGAGAACCAGAGCACTGAGAAGAAACCAATGCCAGCCTGAAACATACATGCAGACTCCAACCAAGGACTTTGGTGCCAGCCAGCGCGCCGCCGTGCTCCACGGCAGCCGATTTAAATAAGCGGCAAATTCTTTCCAAGATGTTTCTGAACAAAACGAGTAGAAGGATAAGGAAGCCAGGACAATACCATCAATTGTAATGAAAATGACCTCAATATTCCTTCCTGCTAACCTCAGTGT
>CM045737.1:45912347-45939847 GCA_024760905.1 Plotosus lineatus | reverse complement strand
CTCCCAAAGTCAAAAAGAGATGCACGCTGCGCTGATTTGCTCTTGTAATTAGCCCCTAGGTGCCCCTCGGTTGTGTGAGTGTTGAATGAATGTTGCAATCGGTTTGATGTTCATCAGATTGGACCCTGTTGCCTCTTCACAACACTTTTGAGATTGATGCTGAGCGCAAGTTAATTTTCATTAATTTTCTACTATTATGAGCCAGAGAATCAAACGCATGACCTTCTTGCAAAAATATATTATTCAAATAAATAAATAAATAAAATTCGGTCGTAGTAGGATTGGATACATTAGATACATTCAGCCACGCAAAATGTGCTACCTTCCGCAGGGACACTATGCTCACTGCAACCGTAATTATCATAATGACCCTGAAGAATTCATATTATATAAAAATACTGTCAATCATGACATCGGGGGCAGTGGTGGTCTAGTGGTATAGGGCGCTGGATCGCTGATCCAAAGGTTGGGGTTCGAGTCCCACTCTCCACAAGGTTGTCACTGCCCCCTCCCAGTGCGGCTAACTGGGTTATCAAAGGCGGGCCATGTCTGTCACTGTCTATGGTGTGAGGCATGTAAAAGAACCGTTGCTGACTTTCGTAAAGAGTAGCTGCAAAGTCGTCAGCGTGTTTCTGTCCCTTGCTAAAAAGGGTTGTGACAGGAAGGGCATCCGACGTAAAAACCTCTGCCAAATCAAACGTGCGAATCAAGATGATTCGCTGTGGCGACTCCCGAGTAAAAGGGAAAAAGCCGAAAGGAAGACAGACAGACTGTCTATCATGACATCATCCATAACATTAATATGCATGTTCTCTCCTGACTTTCTTGGGATTCCTCTGGTTTCCTCCCATAGTCGCACAAAAACATACAGAGTAGGCTCACTGGCTGTTCCAAATTGCCCCAAGGTTTGAGAGTAAGTGTGAATGGTTGTATGTGGGTTGGCTCTGCAATAGCGTGGCAAGCTGTTCAGGGTGTACCTCGCCCTCGCTCATTACCAGGGTCGGCTGAAGTATTCACCAGTGTCCCCTCGTCTCTAATTAGGATTCAGTGGCTTAGAACATTGAATAAATGAATTAGACAGAAAGTGAATAGTACTTGATGCATTTGAAGAAAGAAATAATGAGAAAGTGTGAGGATCTGAGGGTGAGTGTGAGGATCTGAGGGTGAGTGTGAGGATCTGAGGATATGAGGGTGAGGATCTGAGGGTGAGTGTGAGGATCTGAGGATATGGGGGTGAGTGTGAGGATCTGAGGGCGAGTGTGAGGATCTGAGGATATGAGGGTGAGTGTGAGGATCTGAGGCTACGTGTGAGGATCTGAGGGTGAGTGTGAGGATCTGAGGATGAGTGTGAGGATCTGAGGCTACGTGTGAGGATCTGAAGCTACGTGTGAGGATCTGAGGCTACGTGTGAGGATATGAGGCTACGTGTGAGGATCTGAGGGTGAGTGTGAGGATCTGAGGGTGAGTGTGAGGATCTGAGGGTGAGTGTGAGGATCTGAGGCTACGTGTGAGGATCTGAGGGTGAGTGTGAGGATCTGAGGCTACGTGTGAGGATCTGAGGCTACGTGTGAGGATCTGAGGGTGAGTGTGAGGATCTGAGGCTACGTGTGAGGATCTGAGGGTGAGTGTGAGGATCTGAGGGTGAGTGTGAGGATGTGAGGATATGAGGGTGAGGATCTGAGGGTGAGGATCTGAGGGTGAGTGTGAGGATCTGAGGATATGAGGGTGAGTGTGAGGATCTGAGGATATGAGGGTGAGTGTGAGGATCTGAGGGTGAGTGTGAGGATCTGAGGGTGAGTGTGAGGATCTGAGGCTATGTGTGAGGATATGAGGGTGAGTGTGAGGATCTGAGGGTGAGTGTGAGGATCTGAGGCTACGTGTGAGGATCTGAGGGTGAGTGTGAGGATCTGAGGATATGAGGGTGAGGATCTGAGGGTGAGTGTGAGGATCTGAGGATATGAGGGTGAGGATCTGAGGGTGAGTGTGAGGATCTGAGGGTGAGTGTGAGGATCTGAGGCTACGTGTGAGGATCTGAGGGTGAGTGTGAGGATCTGAGGGTGAGTGTGAGGATCTGAGGGTGAGTGTGAGGATCTGAGGCTACGTGTGAGGATCTGAGGCTACGTGTGAGGATCTGAGGCTACGTGTGAGGATCTGAGGGTGAGGATCTGAGGCTATGTGTGAGGATATGAGGGTGAGTGTGAGGATCTGAGGGTGAGTGTGAGCATCTGAGGCTGAGTGTGAGGATCTGAGGGTGAGTGTGAGGATCTGAGGGTGAGGGTGAGGATCTGAGGGTGAGGGTGAGGATCTGAGGATATGAGGGTGAGTGTGAGGATCTGAGGGTGAGTGTGAGGATCTGAGGCTACGTGTGAGGATCTGAGGGTGAGTGTGAGGATCTGAGGGTGAGTGTGAGGATCTGAGGGTGAGTGTGAGGATCTGAGGGTGAGGATCTGAGGGTGAGTGTGAGGATCTGAGGGTGAGTGTGAGGATCTGAGGGCGAGTGTGAGGATCTGAGGCTACATGTGAGGATCTGAGGGTGAGTGTGAGGATCTGAGGATATGAGGGTGAGGATCTGAGGGTGAGTGTGAGGACCTGAGGATATGAGGGTGAGGATCTGAGGGTGAGTGTGAGGATCTGAGGATAGGAGGGTGAGTGTGAGGATCTGAGGGTGAGTGTGAGGATCTGAGGATATGAGGGTGAGTGTGAGGATATGAAGGTGAGTGTGAGGATCTGAGGGTGAGTGTGAGGATCTGAGGCTACGTGTGAGGATATGAGGGTGAGTGTGAGGATCTGAGGGTGAGTGTGAGGATCTGAGGCTACGTGTGAGGATCTGAGGGTGAGTGTGAGGATCTGAGGGTATGAGGGTGAGGATCTGAGGGTGAGTGTGAGGATCTGAGGATCTGAGGGTGAGTGTGAGGATCTGAGGATATGAGGGTGAGGATCTGAGGGTGAGTGTGAGGATCTGAGGGTATGAGGGTGAGGATCTGAGGGTGAGTGTGAGGATCTGAGGATAGGAGGGTGAGTGTGAGGATCTGAGGATATGAGGGTGAGGATCTTAGGGTGAGTGTGAGGATCTGAGGATAGGAGGGTGAGTGTGAGGATCTGAGGGTGAGTGTGAGGATCTGAGGATATGAGGGTGAGTGTGAGGATCTGAGGCTACGTGTGAAGATATGAAGGTGAGTGTGAGAATCTGAGGGTGAGTGTGAGGATCTGAGGCTACGTGTGAGGATATGAAGGTGAGTGTGAGGATCTGAGGGTGAGTGTGAGGATCTGAGGCTACGTGTGAGGATATGAGGGTGAGTGTGAGGATCTGAGGCTACGTGTGAGGATCTGAGGCTACGTGTGAGGATCCGAGGCTACGTGTGAGGATCTGAGGCTACGTGTGAGGATCTGAGGGTGAGTGTGAAGGATCTGAGGGTGCGTGTGAAAGATCTGAAGGTAAGTGGAAGGATCTGAGGGTGAGGCCCACATAGTAATGACTGACTCTGCTTTTAAAGTGGGACACAAATTGTGCTGATGAAGGACGTTGGTGGATTCGTGCTGATTGCACTAATTGGGACAATAATTATGATATTATTTATTTATATATATATATATATATATATATATATATATATATATACACACACACACACACACACACACACACCGTAAAATTATATATTATTATACAGCCGATAAATATTATGATTTGATGCCGATCAGAACAGAACGTGAGAATAATCAGAGAGACCTTTTTTGTATTTTCCCTCCATATTCTCTCTAATTTAGTTGTTTCCTTTTTCGTATTTCTACCCATCAGGTATTGCCTTGCCTATCACATGATCAACCACCAACCAGAAGAGGGAGGGGCAAAAACATGCACACACACCCTCCATGGCATGTGTGGCTGTCCACCTAATTAGACTGCAGCACATGTGCATTTTTGGGTTCGGTCTAACATACTCGGAGGGAAAGCACTATCCACCGCCGAATACGAATGAGCTTGCAGACACCCATGATTCGCTGGCGATCACTGTGAGTGACAGGGGAGCGAGCGTACGCCACCCTCCCTCCCTCGAGTGAGTGCTCGGCCAATCGGCTCCCATGGACTTTCGGCTACTGCCGGCTGTGGCATTAAACCGGACTCGAACTTGCGATCTCCAGGTTAGTGGTTGGGAACCTCTCATAGTAGGGATCTAAGAGACTGTGGTGTGCCAGAAGATCTTGGTGAACTTTGAAACATGATATCTTCAAGTGTCATCTCTTGGATGCACCCTGCCTCCTGTTTATACCTCAATCGTGGTCTAACCATGGCCATAAATAGTGGAGTTTTACTCTTTCTTGTATCGTGCAGATCGCGGACAGCGTGCCCCAGTGTAAACCCGGACTGAATGATTGGATCTATTCATTACCAGGACAGCTTGTCTCGTGGGGTGTTGCTGAGATGCACTGGTAAGTATTTATTAAAGGTGGCTCATGGAAGGACAGCCGGTGGACTGACAGGAGTGTCATGGGTGCTCAAGGCTCACTGATGTGTTCACGGATCACAGAACTCCTGTAGCAAAAACTGCTGAAACTGTTAACGCTACGAGACTATGATGGAAAGGACTCAAGAACACACAGTGCATTGCAGCTTACCTAGACACCGACCACTCACGCGGTGTTAATGTTATGGGTGATATACATTGCATATAAAATAAATAAGACTTGAAAAGCAACAAACCAGACAAAACGTGTGGGCTCTGTAGACCTCATCAGCTCACACTCGAGAGTTCGGTGAACTAAAGTCAGCGACTCGGCCTGAGCTCAGACAAAATATATCTGTTTCCTTCACAACACGCTAAAATCCATGAGCTAATCTATTCCACAAAAGAGCAGTCCATCTTTTTAACAGCAGGTAACACCTGGACGAGAGTCAATATTTCTTCAAGCGCGCAACATTGCACACAGGCGGTGCCATTACACTCCTGCTCCAGCTTCGATGGAGTCTAATGAGTGTATAGAGCAAGAGGAAGCTTTCCGAAGAAGGCCGTGACTCATCAGTGCCGACCAATGAAGAGTCACCCATGAAAATGCCACGGCTCCTTAATGAGTGGCGAAGGCATGGCATTAGGAAACGCGCCTCTTTCTTCGATGCTGTAAATCTTAAGACGCCGTCACACCTTTCAGTCTGTTTGCGTAAACCGTATCAGAGCAAAAATGGCACATTCGATCTGCTTGCTGTTGGGTTTGTTCGGGTTTCGCACCGCGCGACATTAAACTACCAAATCAAGGAGTGGAAAAAAAAACAAAACAAACAACAACAAAACATACAGCAGTGTGTGGCACAAAGCATACAATACTTCGGTAATTCTTTAATTTATTGATCAGTTCATACTGTGGTGGAAAAAAAAACACTCCAGTCTTTAACGTTAAATTAATCACATTTTTTAAAATATATAAATATCAGCGAAGTTTTATTTACATTATTTGGCAAACACCAACATCACAAGCAACTAAACACTAAGCACTAGAGGCTTCAGAGCCATGCTTAAGGGCCCAACAGTGACAGCTAGGTGGTACTGAGGCTTGCCCCTCCCACCTTCTGATCAGAAACCCAGAGCCTTAATCACTGAGCCTCCACCACTGAGCACAGAACCAGGTCCTTGAGATCTGCAGCCAGGTTTCTCACCCAGAAAAATTGTGGCTCAAACCCCCCACCGCCCGAGTCAGGGATTAGACTATAAATATAAAACTTGTTCCTATATTATTATTATTATTATTATTATTATTTTTATTATTATTATTATTAATTTTCTAAGCTACTTAATCCTAATTAGGGTCGCAGGGAGGCTGGTGCCTATCTCAGCTGACTTCGGGTGAAGGAAGGGAGGGGTCCACCAGGAAATGTGGAACAGCAAATTGACCTAGTGTGCATGTTTTTGGACTGTGGGAGGAAACCAGAGCACCCGGAGGAAACCCATGCAAGCACGACGAGAACATGCAAACTCCACACAGAAACACCCGAGCTGGGAATCAAACCCAGGACCTTCTTGTTGTGAGGCGGGCATGCTAACCACAACGCAACTGTGCTACCTATTATTATTATTATTATTATTATTATTATTGTTGTTGTTATTACATCACAGTATATAAATTGTTCAGAGTAACTAGATATGCTGTAAACACCAGAAGCGAAAGAATCAAAAGATGGCGTACTGTCAGTTTTTGTACAAACATCTGTAATGCAGAGTCACGAAATCACAACATCAAATTATTGAGATCACAGCTGTCCGTATTTGCTCATTTTCTGAAGTGCTTAATCCTGATAATAATGGTGTGTGGAGGCTGTGCCTATCTCAGCCAACTTTGCTCAAACACACTGCAAAAAAAAAAAAAAAAAACAGGACGTGGTTGGACGTGTGAACTGCTCCGCCACTGTATGTACTTCCTTTTGTTTATTTTGGTCCAAAATATTCCACATTTCCCTGTGCTTTTCTCACTTTTCAAGCCTTGTCCAACCCCAAGCTCCCGCAGTTTACTGAATACAGTTTGGCTTTCTCGTCGACCGAGATCACATCGCTCGGATGCATTCTAAATAATCATGTATACATATGGACGCTGACAAATTAACAGCTGTCCTCTCTCTTCCAAAAAATTCCAACAACAAGCAGAAAGAGGACATTGCCTCCCTTGAGCCACACATCTAAATGAGTGCACGGGCGTACAGATGGCATGTTCTCCGATTTCTGCCTCGGCCGAGTCTCCACACACACACACACACACACACACACACACACACTGCAAAAATGAGCACAGCAGAAGGGTGGAGCTGTGATGCTACTGTATGTATATGGCGCTGCGATGGAGACATGCATGGCAGCACGGTAAGAAACGCGGAGAGATAAAAAGTAAACCAAGGATCAGAACGCGTGAGAACATTTCCATTACGAATGCAACACCGACAATGCGGTGTTTACTTCGACGTGGTTCGTTCTGACAGCCTCGATTCCATCAGTCATTTATAACGGAAACGAATCATCCTCAAGGAATTAAACGTTATTTCCTGCAGGCTTTGTGCAATAAATAAATAAGTAAATAAATAAATAAATAAATTCGGCTTTGAGGCAGCCATATCAAGCAGGCATCCACCGTCTTCCTCAAGCGCGACTGTTTTACATGACAGAATCATGTTGACAATCTTTTCACCTGCCCCAGTTCTCCATTCGATTTAAATACCGCTTCTCCTCTGTCACTAATTCCAGCATGAAGGTTTCCCTGAGCCTCAGTTCTGCTCTGCTAACAATCCGAGAGAACATCCCGCTCCGGAGAGCAAGGCCTGTGGATCCGTCCCTCATAAATATTTGATCTTGCCCCAAATGGCTGACATTCAGTGGCGGTGGGGGAGAAAAGGGGAGTCGGAGCAGGCGAAGTAAGATCTGAAAGTGTTGTTTGAAATATCAATAGCTGAAGTCACCAGCATCAGTTCTTTTCCTGGAGAGCCCCTGCGGAGAAGGGAATGGAAAAATGCACTGACCAAAATGTCACAGCAGCTTCAGATTGTGCACCGCTCATTATAGGAAGAGTGTGACAGGACTTAAAGTCAGGTAAGGTGTGTGTGTGTGTGTGTGTGTGTGTGTGTGTGTGTGGGCAGGGGGTTCATTAAAAGCCGTCTGCAGTAAACAGCGAGCCACCGATATGAAGCGATGACAAAGGTCATAATGAGCATGTTTTCTGATGAGAAACAAAGACAGGAGAAAGAAATTCTGACAGGCAGCAAAAATAAAGACTCACGTGACGCCTCATTAATATGCGCCTTACCTTTCTCATGTTTTACATTTTATTGGACGCAATCGAACAGGTGTTCCCAGGTGCTCACATTCACCACGTTCACATGAATTATTATTTAAAAAGTCATTAATATTACAAATTAAATGCAAAGGAAAGGTTGTAGGTCACTGAGTAAAATGTATTTTTATTAAATGTAACTCAACTTTTAATTTTTTTTTTTTTTTTTGTGTGTCTGAACTGCACGCGCACGCACACACACAAACACACACACGCACACATAGATAGACACACACACACACACACACATATATATAAATAGACACACATACACACACACACACACACACACACATATATATATATATATATATATATATATATATATATATATATATATATATATATATATATAGACAGACACACACACACACACACACACACAATTCATTCATTAATTTTCTGAACTGCTTAATCCTAATTAGGGTCACATGGACACTGGCACCCATCTCAACTAACTCTGGATGAGGTCAGAGTACACCCTGGACAGCTTGGCAGGTCATTGCAGGGCAAAAACACAGCATTGCAGCCACACTTGACGCAAGTCAGCAATGGTTCGTTTACATGAACCTCTCACTATAGACAGTGAGGGACATGGCTGGCCTTTGATAACCCAGTTCGTGGCACTGGGGGGAGGGGGAGTGGGGCTGGGGTGGGGCTTGTTTTTTTTTTTTTTTCCCCAAATGCTTTGATGGTATTTACAGACACACCTCTCTGTCCCTGTCTTTTAGTAAGTCTCACCTGAGACCAAACGCCATTTTCTCAAGTAGCACCTCGTTAAAAACAAAATCCATCCACTGCAGACATTAAAACAAAAACTCAAGCAACTGGCAACAATCCCTCGCATGAAAAACCTCATTTTGGATTTGACGTTGATTTTTACTCAAATCTATTTCAACTGAATATTTACTCAGTTCTAACTGGTCCTCGACAATTTAATTTAATTTAGTGGTCAGCATGTCCACCTCAAGCGAGAATGCTTTCGCCATGTTCGCGTGGGTTTCCTCCAGGTACGTCGGTTTCCTCCCTCGTTGCAAAGACATGCACATCCGGCCAATAGGCTCTTCCAAATTACCCCTTGGTGGGGTGTATTTGTGCTGTCCTATGATAGACCAGTGAGCTGCTGAGGGTGTACTCTGCCTTCACCCAGAGTCGGTTGAGGTAGGTTTGAGCCTCCCTGTAACCCTAATAGGATTAAACGATTCAACAGGTATTTGAATTAAACAATTACTGAATGATTATGGATCAGAAACTGAAATGGAGTATTTTGTGAATGGAAATGACATCATTCACATCCACACCTGAAGAAAACTTGTCCTTTTTGGTTGCATAATGTTATGTAAATTATTCCATCGCCAATACTGTACGTCAAATAAAATGACCTAGGGGGGAAAAAAAAAAAAAAAAAAAAAAAAAAAAAAAACACACCTGACAATAATCACCGGTGCTTTTTCTCTTTATTAGCTTTCAAATAAAGCTCTAAAATCGTGATGACAAATCAAAAAAAAAAAAAAAAAAAAAAAAAATTTATGCTCATCAAGTGAAGGCTAGTCTTTTATGCTCGTATTAAAACAATCAAACCTGTACTTAATCTTAATTTTACACACGCACTAGACAGGACACATTTGCGAATGTGACTCCTTTTGAAACGCCTGCATCAAATTTTGTTCTCAGAAAAAGCTTTGACATTCCACTAATTATCAAAGTCTTTGTAGGCAAATTACGGGCTGTTATGTAAAACATCACTGGAAAAGTCACATCGCCCCACTGTTAGCGATCAGCGTGACCCGTAACGAATGGCGTTTTGTGAATAAAATGATATTAGCAATGACAAAAAAGACAGAGAAAAAAACCAAAACATAGCAGGCAAACAATACTTAATAATTTTATAATCAGTTGCCAATGCTTGCGGAGCTGTCCTTATTTAAAAAAAAAAACAAAAAAAAAACTAAGTGTCAGCACAGAAGAGCACCGCGTTCCCATTAAAGAAAGACTTGAGCCAATACTGTGTTCAGATGATTCGGATACAAACAGTAGGGTACCCGACTCAGTTCAGTCGGGTTAGGGTTAGCACATCTGTATATTTGTACATCCTACATCTGTATATTTGCATATTGTATGTATACATACTGGGAGCAGTGGTGGCCTAGTGGTAAAGGTGCTGGATCACTAATCCCAAGTTTGGGGGTTCAAGCCCCACTCACAACAGGTTGTCACTGTCCCCCAGTGCAGCTAACTATGTTATCAAAGGCCGGCCATGTCTCTCACTGTCTATGGTGTGAGGTTCATGTAAAAGAACCATTGCTGACTTTCGATAAGAGGAGCTGCATAGCTGTCAGCATGTTTCTGCCTTGCGATGGCCTGGCGAGCCCTCCAGGGTGTACGCTGCCCTCGCCCAAAGTCGGCTGCGATGGGCAACAGCCTCCCACTGACCCTGATTAGGACTAAGCGGTGCAGAAAATGAATGAATGAATATATAAATACAGTAGGCCCTCGTTATTCGCGGAGGTTTGGTTCCAGCCCCTTCCGCGAATGAAGATAATCCGCAAGTTCTGTACCCCGGAAGTAAAACCCCATGTATCATATTACATGCGCGAATGATCAACCGGAAGTAAAATACTATGTATCTATTACATGCGCTAAAATATGCTTCTTAAACACATTCTGTAGAACTCATTAATACAGTATTAATGTATTAAAAATGTAGTAATGATTAAGAAAAACTTTTTTTTTTTACTGTGATATTTATTGATAATAAAATATAAACATTATATATTCTATATATATAATACATATATATATAATAAATAAATAAATATATATATATATATATATATTATACATAAAAGGATACGAACTGAGTACAGATGCTCCCCGACTTACGTTCATCCATTTTATGTTTTTTTTTTAATTTATTTACATGTTGTTGTTTTTTTCCCAAAAAAGGCAAATTTTGAGTTGAGACATACCTATGTGTACGCTGATGTAATGACGCAATGGCACTGCGTCTATTGTTATCAAACGACAGACTGAACGTGCCCCTCCTTCCCAGTTCAGTTATGTATACTAGTATATATATATATATATATATATATATATATATACATATACGTATGTATCAGTCATATAGCGTGTTACCCTTGTGTTAAGACATCGTCTCTGTGATCTTTGTGTTTACTCTGTTTTGCGGACTTTTGTAACCCTAAGCAAATATGGTTGGTCAGAAGCGTAAGCCTACTAGCATGGGTGCAAGTCTCATACACAGAGATGAATTGACTATCTGCTCAGATCTGCGCAATCTACCATGCATATTCAAAGCAAAGAGAGTTGTAAAATGAATGAAAACCCCAATCCAGAAAAGAAAGAGAACTCTCCGCTCTGCTGGTGCTTCACATCAGTGCAGGCTGAGTACTAAACAAGTTCAACGGCGCCCTTGCTCACTTGAAAGACCGGAAGTCCGTATAACCTGCTTTGTTTCAAGCACAAAGCAAGTAAACTACTTTCGGTATTGAGCGCCTCACATATCGTAAGTGTTGATTGGCTGTTTTAAGCTTCATGTAAAATGAGTCGGCTCAGCTTCATATAATGTGACTCAGTTCAGCTTCATGTAAAGTAACCATCCGTCGACCATCGGAACCATTTACAGGCAGAAAGATCGCATCATAGAGAATGTTAAAGGTTATATTTGATACTGTATTTGATATTTGATGAGTGAATTTGATTAAAATGTATCCATTTGAAATTATTTTGCTTGAATTTAATGTATTTGAAATTCATGTTGATATTATTTGATATATTTGATATTATTTTTGAATGTTATGTTTATAATAATTGATTTAGGGGTGTATTGAGATATGGTAATGGTATTTATTATGGCTGTATAGTACAGTATGCACGTCATACGTCATATGGCACTGTAACAACTTACGTTCACTTTCAACTTGCGTTCGGCCGTCCAAAACCAATTAAAAACGTAAGTCAGGGAGCGTCTGTATAATAATTTCCATTAAACACACAGCACTGTAGTTTTCAAAAATGACCAGTAGGGGGAAGTATTGCATTATATTGTACTTTGCATTGCATTATATCAGGGGTCGGCAACCCACGCATGCAGCTCTTTCACCTCGCTGGCTTCCAGGGGTTAGAGAGTTAAACCAGCTTTCACAAGAATGATGGGAGAATCTTCCAAAGGCAGTGTCCTGCAACGGTCGGGTACCCACGGGTACCCAGTGGGTACCCTTTCAAAAATGCTCTTTTAGGGTTGAAAATTACATAGATGAAAATTAACAGTCACGTTGTCATGTGGGCGGATATTTATTTGGTGTGGGCGGGGTGATTTTGTGTGTGTGTTCTTGTGGACATGCCTATCAGCTACATTGAGAGTCTCAGTGTTTTTGATCTGCTGTGTTGGTGGATTTCCAAATCCTTGCGCTCATAGCAAGAGTGTTCTCACCAGTAGTAGCGCGGCGAGAGAGATTTTTTTCCACCGCCGGGGTTTGTAATCCAGGAACGGAAATCACAGCTGAAGTAAGATTCAGTGGATGAGATTTGTTTATACACAGCAATCAGCGAATTAAATAACTCTCCTCCCAGTGACAAAATAAAAGACTGGGTGTGGTTCAGTCTCCACTCTGAGAATGGGTCGGTCAGTGCAGCATTCAGCATTATTATTTAAAAGAATGTTGAGCAGGCTCCTTCTTAAAATAAGTCTTTTTATACTTTTCTGTGTTGCTGTTGTTTTTGGAAATTAAAACTGTGACAAAACAACATTAATATAACAAATAAAGAAACAGAAGATCCCACAAAGGGAGTGATAGTGAGGTAGACTACCCAACCCGTTAACACATCTGGCTGCAGCCCGTCCCTCGCTTCGTGTGATAGATATTCTTTTTCTTTATGAAAATACAAGAAGGACTCAAACACATTCATTAATTTTCTGAACCACTTTATCTTAATTAAGGTCGTGGGGAGGCGGCGATTTTTTTTTTATCTAAATGTTTTTGTTGCAAACAGAATTGTAATTTAATTGTCTCTGCAGTCGTTTAAATCAATGCATCACATTGTTTTATATTAACATGAAGGAAAAAGGGGGAAAACATTATATGCAGTGTTATTTGATTTTACATGTCAAAAAAGGATTTGCAGCTCCCAATGTTTTCTTTAATGTGGGAAAACGGGTCGAAATGGCTCGTTGAATGGGAAAGGTTGTCAAGCCCAGAACTAGAAGTATCCAGAATACTGAAGCAGGTTCCCTTCTGATGATGACCTTTTTTCATACAACATTCAACTGCTTAGCACTTCTGCAGCAAAACCTTTTCCTTCCTGAATCATATCAAGCAGTTCTACTTTTTCATGCAGCGTCATTACCTTTTTCTGACGCTTCGGTGCCTTACCAGAAGCCTGAGGAAGTGCGCAGTGTTTGGGTGGCATGACGGAGCTTAACTGTAACTAAAAACACACACACACTTAAAAAGCACAGGCACAAAGTGTGGGCGAATAAGGAAAAACGGGTGTTACATCATCTCAATCAATCAGCAGGAGGGACAACAGCCATTGGCTGAATTTGAATCACGTGACAGTTGCTCAACAATCTGCGAATATGCAAAGCCACGAGTCCAAAACCGCGAAAAGTCAAGGGCCTACTGTACTGTATATTTGAACACTGCATACATCTGCATAGTATATTCTTCGGTATAGTAATATAGAAACACGTGTCTATTGTCCTATGTAAATTAACGCGAAATTATTCTCAATTTTACTGCCCACATCTGTACATAACACATAATTGCTCACATGACTTGTTTATACATAATCTGTACATAACTGTTTGCTAACTACACATACTGAACATTCTGTACACACACATACATATTTTATATATATAATATATATATATATATATATATATATATATATATATATATGTAATACATAGGGGCAGTGGTGGTCTAGTGGTATGGGGCGCTGGATTGCTGATCCAAAGGTTTATATATATATATATATATATATATATATACACACACACACACACAGAGCCATTATTCGAGTTACGACCTAGATCAGTTCCGACCAACCAGTCGTAAGTCGGATATTTAACACAACGGAGCCGAAACCACCCAGCACTCACTATGAATTCATGTGAAGCGTAATCTTCACCTGCACGTTCTTTCAACATGCGAAATAAACATGTAGTCTTACTTTGCACTGCTTGCAACATCACATTCACATTTCTTTGTCCATTATCTTCCAACCACATGTATAGCGACTTTTCCATCTCTGCAATGGGTCCATCACACTGTTTTGTGATGACAGTTGACTTAATTGAGGTTGCTGCTTTCACTGCGTCCTTAATGCGATCCTTGTCCTTCAAAATTGTAGGCGCCGTGGAGTGGGAGAGATGGAGATCTCACTTTCATCTTTGTCTCCGACGACAGCGCCCTCCTTGCTTTCTTGGTAGAATTATCATCTGATGAATCGCACTTCCTCTTGGGGGTCATGGTAACGGTGTACAGTAAATGAAGGTAAATTGTACTGTAAAAGAGATGTCACTGTGACGGTATCTACTTACTGAGTGTAGCGGTAGAATGCTGTGAGTGTGAGATGCTGGGATGCTGCGCTGCCAGACGTATACAGTAAACGCATAATAGGCATCTGCTCGCCGAGGTCGTAAGTACGGGTGGTCGTAACTCGCATACGTTGTAACTCAGATAGTGAGTAATATATATAGTACTTGCTGCTCTCTGCACTTCTGATTGGATGATAAACCGAATTTTGTTACCCTGTATATATACACATGTGTAATGACAATAAATTTGAATCTAATCTAATTTAATCTAATCTAATCAAGGGCTGTTGCACCACTAGGCTGTAAGTAACATACCAATAAACTGTCGGAATACAGGGCTGTAACCGATTGAGCAGAACAGTTTGTTTACATGGCAACCCCAGTGTTGCAGGCTAATATTAGTATATGACAGCAGTGACAAACAAGGCAATCTCGTGATTTCCTTTCATCCTGAATTTTCACGGACGGTTTTCTGTTCTTGACAGAGTGTCTTCACAGTGACTGTGTGCACTCCAGCTCTGCAAGTGCTGATACTGGTATCAAAGTAAGAAGCATGTAGGTGATAAAGTAAGAGCACGAACCTGATAAAGAGAGACTTTATATCAGACAGAAATGGAGTACAGAAAAGAAAAGAGAAAAGATAGAGAGCCACTGGAAGCCGAATGTAGCAGCGAAACATCTGTGTGACACCGGTTGGCTGGACTTTCGTGCCCTTTGGGTTCCAGTTTGCACCAAATAAAAATAAACACATCTTTAAAACTGTATTTTAAATCTGTGACATCACTGGGATTTTTAAAACTGCATTGCTACAAATGTAGGCTTCCTTTAACACCTGCCTATTTTGGTGGACATTGAAAATGTAAAATAAATAAATAAATAAATTTTTAAAAAATCACTCACACACACACACACACACACACACCTTGCTGGGGTCATGAAGAGGCTAGAGCTTATCTCAGCCAATTAGCCTATAGACTGCAGGAGAAAACTAGAGTACCTGGAGGAAACTGATGCAAACGCAGGGAGAACTACATTCAGAAACACCTGAGACCAGGACTCAAGCCCAGGACCATGTTGCTCTGAGGTAGGCACGCTCATACTGTATATATGAGGTCTCTCAAGGGCGCATCAACAAGGCGCATGACTATTTACCCAGATATCGCAAGTTTGAATCCAGTACGATGCCACTGCCTTCCTCTAAAGGGAGTCCATGGGAGCTAATTGGCTGAGCTGTCATTGGAAGGATAGACAGCATACGCTGACTTCACTGTCACTCACAGCGATTACATTTGTACAATAGGGCGGATAGCATCTTCTCTCTGGAGAAGCTGGTGCCCATCTCAACCGACTTCGGTCGAGGACGGGGTACACCCCAATATATACATCCATATACACACACACACACACACACACACATATATATATATATATATATATATATATATATATATATATATATATATATATATATATATATATATATATATATACACACACACACACACACACACACACACACACACACACTGTATAGACACACTGGGCGAGAGGGAGAGAGAGAAATAGATACATTTACACTGATGGCAGATGCCTTTGTCCAAAGAAACTTAGAGGTGAGCAATTGAGGGTTAAGGGCCATGCTCAAGGGCCCATCAGTGGTTGCTTAGCGATACTCGAGCTTGAACTGAGACAGAGAGAGTATAAGTTATTATAAACTGTTTGCAGAAGTTAGAAATGTAACCTAGTTAGTGTAAAAATAAAATGTTAGTATTTGATACCTATATAAATATCACGCTCGAGCCTTTAAAACACAGCGCGACATGCGTCTGACCCAAAGATAAGCGTCTTATCGCAGGTAACATCCAGGCGCTACTGCTTATCAGACCTGAAAGCCTGGCTGCACTGAATAAAACCGTCCCTGATTTATGAAGATGCTTCGATCCGGCCTGAGCTTCTAACATCTATGAGCTTCTAACATGGCCACCCGAATGAAGGAGGAGGAAAGAAACGCTCAAAATAACTTCAGCATCAGTACGACAGCAGACAGTCTATTTAGTCGCCAATTTATATTTCCTCATCATTTCAATTTCAAAAGGGATCAGCATTACCAAGCGACACGGATGAAAACCGAGGTGTGTGTGTGTCTACCTCTCTCTCTCTCTCTCTCTCTCTCTCTCTCTCTATATATATATATATATATATATATATATATATATATATGTGTGTGTGTGTGTGAGTCTGTTTGTTTATATGTATGCATGTGTGTGTGTGTGTGGGGGGTAGTGGTTAGGGTGCTGCACTCATGATCGGGAGGTTGTGAGTTCGAATCCCAGTTAGACCTCCACTGTGCTAAGACCCCTGGGCAAGGTCTCAATCACAAGTGTGCCTCTGTTCACCCAGCAGTATAAATGGGTACCAGTAAAAGTATACTGGGAATGTAACCTGTGATGGACTAGCGTCACATCCAGTAGGAGTTGAACTCCTGGTAGCTGCACGCTACAGAAACCGGGGATAAGCAATGTGCAGATTGTGGAGTTCATCCATCCCTCAGATTTGAGCTGTACAGTGCTGGACAAAGGCGGGAATGTTTTCCTGTAGCATTCCTTATTACAGTGGATCTGAATAACGTGCTGGGAAGTGAGCTGTTATGCCCCTGTATTGAATGGTGGTGAGGGCGGGGTCTCTGCTCATCTTGCTGATGAGTTTGGTAATTCTGTTGGCAACCCGTGTCAGTGTCAGCTGATGTTGCTCCCTCAGCAGGTGACTAAAGTAGATCGCGCTCACAACCACAGATCATAGAATATTGAGTTATTACGAGGAAATATTAAGATATAACAAGAAAAATAACAATACGACGAGTCCTTGAAACTTCATGAACAAAAAATTGAGTGGGCTTTTTGGACAAAAAGAAATATCCTTGACTTTTTAATTTTTTTTCCCTGAAAACCGTAATTTGCTTTCTCATCTCCCACCAGTACACATCAAAATAAACGACCCTGTAGATGTTTGCATTGCGATTCTAACGCATTTCCTTTTTTGGCAGAAAGAAAATAACTCACTTTTAACCTTTACTTGCTCTTTATTTTTCCTGGCTGCCTGGAAATGTGGTTGTCTTTAAAGCCTATAATAGGGATGATACAATGATTTATTTATTTAATTATTTCCTCAAGAAGAAGCCTGAACATTTACATACACACTTTTCTCCAGTCCACTTATCGCATTGTAAATTATTGATTCAGGGATTCAGTCGACTTAATGAGTGTAGACTTCAGTGTTCTTGTTTGTGCCGGTCATGTAAATAATTTCCCTGATGGGATTAATACAGTATATTATAATAAAAATAATAATAATAATAATAATAATAATAATAATAATAATAATAAAACCCAAAAAAACGAGGTGGATTTACTTACAAGAGGAAGACACAGATAAACACACACGCACCCTGAATAACATTTTTTAGTAACATTACTGGTGTCTTTTTTTCTTCTTCTTCTTTTTTTTTTTTTTGCCCTTTCAATGCGGCTGCAAAACAAGAAAAATCATGAAATATTTAGACGTAAAATATTGATTAAAAGAAAAATCAGTATTTGGTTTCCCATGTAAAAGGCATCCCACAGTATATGATATAACAGAAAAGTGGGATGTGTTTGAGATCGTTTTAGACATGGGATAATTTTGCCTCTGAGTGGCCCGAACTTAAAGGCTGTTATTGACTGGATCCGGCACCAGGAATGAATTGGAATGCCACACACACACACACACACACAAGGGCGTTTTACACTCGAACCATCGTGGCTCACTAGGCCGGTGCTTATCCCTGGTTTCCGTAGCGTGAAGCGGCCAGGAGTTCAACTCCTCCTGGATGGGACGCTAGTCCATCGCAGATTACCTTCCCAGTATATTTTTACCGGTACACATTTATACTGCTGGGTGAACAGAGGCACACTTGTGGTTGAGACATATTTTAGATTCATTGCACACCAACTGAAATATTTCAGGTCTTTTATTGTTTTAATTCTGAGGATTTTGGCATACAGCTCATGAAAACCCAAAATTCCTATCTCAAAAAATTAGCATATTTCATCCGACCAATAAAAAAAAAAGTGCTTTTAATACAAAAAAAGTCAACCTTCAAATAATTATGTTCAGTTCTGCACTCAAGACTTGGTCGGGAATCCTTTTGCAGAAATGACTGCTTCAATGCGGCGTGGCATGGAGCCAATCAGCCTGTGGCACTGCTGAGGTGTTACGGAGGCCCAGGATGCTTCGATAGCGGCCTTAAGCTCATCCACAGTGTTGGGTCTGGTGTCTCTCAACTTTCTCTTCACAATATCCCACAGATTCTCTATGGGCTTCAGGTCAGGAGAGTTGGCAGGCCAATTGAGCCCAGTAATACCATGGTCAGTAAACCATTTAGCAGTGGTTTTGGCACTGTGAGCAGGTGCCAGGTCGTGCTGAAAAATGAAATCTTCATCTCCATAAAGCTTTTCAGCAGATGGAAGCATGAAGTGCTCCAAAATCTCCTGATAGCGAGCTGCATTGACCCTGCCCTTGATAAAACACAGTGGACCAACACCAGCAGCTGACATGGCACCCCAGACCATCACTGACTGTGGGTACTTGACACTGGACTTCAGGCATTTTGGCATTTCCTTCTCCCCAGTCTTCCTCCAGACTCTGGCACCTTGATTTCCGAATGACATGCAAAATTTGCTTTCATCCGAAAAAAGTACTTTGGACCACTGAGCAACAGTCCAGTGCTGCTTCTCTGTAGCCCAGGTCAGCCGCTTCTGCCGCTGTTTCTGGTTCAAAACTGGCTTGACCTGGGGAATGCGGCACCTGTAGCCCAGTCCAGGTCCCCCAAGGTCTGGAATCGGCCCTTCTCCACAGTCTTCCTCAGGGTCCGGTCACCTCTTCTGGTTGTGCAGCGTTTTCTGCTACACTTTTTCCTTCCCACAGACGTCCCACTGAGGTGGCTTGATAGAGCACTCTGGGAACAGCCTATTCGCTCAGAGATTTCTTTCTGTGTCTTACCCTCTTGCTTAAGGATGTCAATGATGGCCTTCTGGACAGCAGTCAGGTCGGCAGTCTTACCCATGATTGTGGTTTTGAGTAATGAACCAGGCTGGGAGTTTTTAAAAGCCTCAGGAATCTTTTGCAGGTGTTTAGAGTTAATTGGTTGATTCAGATGATTAGCTTAATAGCTCGTTTACACTACCTGAACATGATATGCTAATTTTTTGAGATAGGAATTTTGGGTTTTCATGAGCTGTATGCCAAAATCATCAGCATTAAAACAATAAAAGACCCGAAATATTTCAGTTGGTGTGCAATGAATCTAAAATATATGAAAGTTTAATTTTTATCAGTACATTACAGAAAATAATGAACTTTATCACAATATGCTAATTTTTTGAGAAGGATTAGTATATACACATACACACAGTGAGTCGTCGACTTACGACCTATGCGAGTTACGTCTGATCGACTTGACGACCGCAAAAGTGGTGAAGCATGATTCATGGCAGTGCAGTGCGAGTGTTCCGTACGACAGTTGTTTGTGCTGCCGGCAGCGCCAGCATCTTAAAAGGCCAAGCAGGAGATGATGCAGATTCACGTTCTAACTGCTCAGCCAGTGTAAGGGTTTTGTATTTACATTGCCAGCATTTGACAGACGCCCTTGTCATGTTTATACAACCGAGCAATAAGATCTTCACTCAAGAGCCCAACAGCTGTAGCTTGATGGTACTGGGGATTGAACTCCTGACCTTCTGACCACTCAGCCACCAGTGTCCTATTTGGCTCAAATATGTTGTTTGATAACTTTTATAGAAATACAGTATATGCAAATTGGACGTTTTTAAACCTTTAAATGCATGTTTTCTCTTTTTTTTCTTCCTTCTACTAGAATAACACTCGTAGTTCAAATTAATTTGTCTATATCTGGATTAAAATTGAATCCTATAAAAATTGTATTGGTTGAAAGCTAATTTTATTCCCTTTATCTTTGTTAATTATTAGATTTGACCATGTGATTGGTTTGGTGCTTGTGAGTCACATATTAGTCCTACTGAAATATTTAACTGTTGTTTTGCATCCATTTATCGAACGCTTCATCCTATAATGGTCAAGGGGAGGCTGGAGCCTATCTCAGCCAAAGGTGTGGGACACCCTAAACAGCTAACTAGTCCATTACATGGCCAACACACACAATGCAACCATTCACACTCACACAGAAGGGCAATGTGGAACTGCCAGTTATCTTGAAGTACATGTCTTGGGACTATGGGGAAAAAAACTGGAGAACCCAGAAGAAACCTAAGCAAGCAAGAAGAGAACATGCAAAGGCAACACATAAACAGCCTGGCTGACTCATACCCAGCTCCCGTGGCAACCGATATACTACCAGGCCTCATACGTTTTAAATCTATTTATTTCAAAGTGTGTCCATGTATTTATCATCATTATCACCATCATCATCTTCCACTTAATCCAGAGTCGGGTTCCAGGGCAAGCAGACCATGCAGTGAGATCCAGACTTCCCTCTCCTCAGCCACTTCCCTCCAGCTAATCCATGGGGAAACAGTCCTTCCAGTGTGTTCTAGGTCGACCCCAAGGCCTCTTTCCAGTTGGACATGCCCGAAACACCACACCAGGGAGGCGTTCAGGAGGCATTTTAACCAGAACCACTTCGACTGGCTCCTCTCACCGCGGAGGAACAGCGGTTCTACTCCGAGCTCCTCCCAGATAGCTGAGCTTCTCACCCTATCTCTATGCACAAGCTCCTTTCGGCTGCTTGTATCTGCGATCGTATTCTTTCGGTCACTCCCCAAAGCACGGCACTACAAGAGAGGGTCAGAATCTAGACTGACTGATCAATCCAGAGCTTTGCCTATGCAGCTCAGCTCCCCCTTCACCACGACGGACTGGTACAGCCTCCGCTTTACATACAGCAGAGGCTGCAGCAATTCCATCCTTTTTATTGTGGATGCTTATATAGCGCAATTTCATACACACGTATGTTCAATGCGCATGAGACCCCAGCGCTCCCTGCACTCCGGGTACCCGTCGCCACCAGTTGTTGCGTTGTTCTATCCTTTTGATGCTGAGCACCAAGCAGGAAGCAACAACTCCCAAATTTTAACGTCTCATGGTATGACCCGGCCGGATTCAAACTCCGACCTTCCAGAGGATAAAGCGGACGCTCTAACAACCGAGCTAAATCCTTCCATGAGTCGTGAACAAGACCCTGAGATACTTCAACTCTTCCACTTGGGGCAGGACCACATGCCACCCTTGCCTGGCTGAGAACCATGGACTCAGACTCGGAGATGCTAATTCTCATCCCGGTTGCTTAGCAATTGGCTGCAAATTGCTCCAATGGAAACTGGTTGTCCTGACTTGATGAAGCCAAAAAGACATCATCATTAACAAAAAGCAGAGACATGATCCTCTGACCACCAAAACCAGAATCCCTCAACACTCCGGTTGTGCCGAGAAATTCTGTCTATAAAAATGATGAACATATGTATTGAACAAATGGATTTATTTATTTTGGTGAACATGCAATTCTGGGATTTTGCAATTGTTTGCTTCTCTTCGTTATTATTATTGTCATTATTATCGTTGTTGCCTCAGAGACCTAAGACCTAAACACAGCTAACATACTGTGGCTAATAACACTGAAAATACATCTGCTTTTATTGATTTATTCTAAACCCACAACAATCTCTCTATGGGGCAGTGATGGCCTGGTGATAAGGTGCTGGATCACTGATACCAAGGTTGGGGTTCAAGCTCCACTCTCCATGGGTTGTCTCTGCCCCCCCCCCCCCCCCCCACCAGTGCAGCTAACTGGGTTATCTATGGTGAGCCATGTCTCTCACTGTCTATGGTGTGAGGTTCATGTAAAAAAAAAAAAAAAAAAAAAAAAAAAAAGAAACATTGCTGACTTTCGACAAGAGTAGCTGCAAAGCCGTCATTCAGCGTGTTTCTGGCCTGCGATGTCCTGGCGAGCCGTCCAGGGTGTACTCTGCCCTTGCCCGGAGTCGGCTGGGATGGGTGCCAGCCTCCCCGTAACCCTATTTAGGATTAAGCGGTTACAGAAATTGAGCGAATCTCTCTATAGGTTTCTTTTGCCTCTCATCACACTGCTGTACATCACTTCTCCTGGATGTCATTCCATCGTTCAAAGGCTTCGCTTCCCCAAATCAGCTCACATGGCTATTTTTTGCTTTAAAGACAGAAAACACAAGCACCACACATTTCATTGGTTGTAGACTTTGCATGGTTCAGCAAAAATAAATTGACTAAGGCATCGAAAAGAAAAAAAAAGTGTGTGGTGGGGTGGGGGGGAATCAATGCACACATCTTCAGCTCATTCAATTAAATCAGCATTCAACCCTGGCTAATTGATCACTCCTCCTGTAGTGTTAATGAGAAGCTCCCTATGCTGCACACACCGGTTGTTGCTGTTCATTTGCTGATCCTGTTAACATCCAAAGTGACAGGGTATCACAAGTGAGCTGAGTCCTGCCAAAACCGGCTTCAGCATATCAGGACGGTCGATAAATAAACCAACACAGTTCGGCTGTCTGCTGAACACGGACAGCACTTATAATAATGTTCAACACTGTGCGTATGTCTGTAGGAGCACGAGGATGGGTTACAGGCATATCTATTATTAAGACATTATTAAAAAGACTGGATTCAAATAATATATACTGGGAAAGCACAGATCTTGCTGGAATCTTGGAAAAATTACTTAATACAGTGGTACCTTGACTTATGAGTGTCCTTTGTAATGGATTTTCCATGATACGAGCTTCAATCCCACCAAAAATCCGCCACATCCAACCAGCAAAATTTTGATTTCTGAGCTCTGCTGGGGTAATGGCTTTTCTAAGTCGATTAGCCTCGTATTTTTCCGCGTGTATTCCTCCGTGCTCCAAGAACACCTTATGCAGTGCTTCTCAATTATTTTCTGAGACGCCCCCCCTCTAGGAATAAAAAACAAAAAACACCCCCCCCCCAGCTTGACTATAAATAATGTTTACTGCACTTCTTATGATTTGCTCGGTGCTTTTTCCCCTACACCATAGGGAACACAGTGAGAGTGCCACTGCTACTTACTGTAGGTGATGCGCAATTACACTTAATTCTAATACAGTATGGCAAAAAAGCATGTTCCCCAGGGTCATATGCGCCCGCTCCAGCATTACACCACGCCCCACTATTTGAGAAGCACTGGCCTTGTGGGAGCTCACCACGAGCCTTTCCCGTTTCCTTTCTCTGTTACACACCACCTCATGCCTGCCCACGTAACATCTTTGCCGCGGTCGTTGATCGGAAGGGTTAGTTGACTTATTGTTAATTCTTGTTTTTTTATTATTATTATTATTATTTATTGTTCTTACATGTTTATTTTTATACGTGTTTGTGTCAAGTTATACGAGTTTGGGAGGGAGTTGGAACGGATTCATTGGTTTTCTATTATTTCCTATGGGGATTTTTGTTTTATCTAAACGAACATTTTGACTTACGAGCTCGCCCTAGGAACGGATTAATTTCATAAGTCAAGGTACCACTGTATCACCCACCATTCCAGATCAAATATGGCTGGTTTAGTAACATACATGGTAGATGTCTCATCCTCTTGTGCTCAAGTCTAGTGATCAGACAAGTGGTGGCTGCGGTGTAATGATGTGGGGATTCCTTCCTTGACACACAGTTATAACAATAAGCCTTGTTTTAATATGTTTATATAAAAAATAAACCTCTCTGCTTTATGGATAACATCCACTAAACTCAAGGAACTTCACTTATATGTGCAATGATTAATCTTGTGGTGCTTCATTCTTATCAGATACCATGTCCACGATGTATATAGTACTGGCCGCCAACTTCATTTTGATGCCATTCATTGCTATTGCATTAAAATGTATTAACTCGCCTCAGGGCAGTGCCTGCAATGCCAAAGATTACTGTGTTCCAAAAATAAAAATACACACAGATACAGACCAAGACAAGATCAGAAAAAAAAAATGTATTGGATAATACAGGTGACACACTTTAGGTTAGAGTAAGCTTCCAGATGTACAAAGAAAAAAATAAAGATGATGTCATCAGAACCACATGTCTGCATGAATAAATAAATAAAATATGATGTACAAGGTTAAAAAAAAAAAAGTGGTGACTAATAAAAAAGGGAATATTGTGTATGAAAATGTTATAAATAAATAAAAACTAACCCCCAGTGCAGCCAACCGGGTTATCAAAGGCTGGCCATGTCACTCACTGTCTGTGCTGTGAGGTTCATGTAAAAGAGCAATCGCTGACTTTCGTCAATAGTAGCTGCATAGCCGTCGGCGTGTTTCTGCCCTGCGATGGCCTGGTGAGCCGTCCAGGGTGTACTCTGTCTTTGCCCCAAATCGGCTGAGATGGGCGCCAGCCTCCCCACAACCCTAATTAGGATTAAGCGGTTCAGAAAATGAATGAAAACCAAGTAAAAATATAGACCATCTCAAATGAAAATGGAAAACAACAAATGTTTTTGGAGGCACTGTAGGTTTTTTTTTTTTTTTTTTTTTTTTTTTTTTACTCAAATAAACCCAGCATATTGTTAGCCAGGGGAAGAGTAATGAAGGAGTAAATTAGTCTCAGAGAGCTTTAATTAGTATCAAAGTATGCTAAACCAAAAGCCGAGCCATTTATCTATTCAACTCCCTATTTCTTTCTGATGACTTGAAAAGTGCAGACCAATAAAAGACAAAAGGAAAATGGATATAGATTTTCTTGCACAAGTGGCCGACGAGGATGATTAAGTAGTTCATCACGCAAAAATATAGAATTCTTCCCACAGAGGAATCGACCTGTCCTATAGATACATTAAAAAGCTGGCAGGAAATCGTTGAGCATACGGTCACTTATAGATTTTGTGGACGACGTCGACCAATTGATCATCGCCTCTCGCCGCATTCGCGGCTGCTGCTCTGCTTCTCCAGTTGCAACAGAACACCTCGAGGCTGTAAAAGTACGATCCAAAATGACCCGGCATGAATTACGCATTACAGATAACTTTCCTCAGCTCATTCTCCTAACAAACACCGCAGAGCACCATATCGGAGGGAAAAAAAAAAAAAAAAAAAAAAACCCACCTGAATACCATCATAATAATTGAGTCAGAGATGCAGCGAGATATTTCGTATTAAATACATGAGGGCGTGGCTGCCGCAGGGGGTGAGGAGGTGTTGAGACGGTGTGTATCATATCCGATCTGACACTTTCTCATCGAATCCATGGACAGGTTTTATGAATGTTTGTTACTGGATCGGGTTAGAAAGCATGTCATGACATCACGGACAGAACAACACGGTGTGCTGATAACGTGTCAGACAGTCGCGGACACAGTTCCTATTATCGCTTACATTTTAGCCGCTACAATTTTTCTTTGTATTATTATTATTATTTTTTTACTCTCTCCATTGGGTCTTGACCATTGACTATACTGTATATACTTATTCCATTCTTTCATTTTCTAAGCCTGTTCCTCATAATTAGGGTCGCAGCGAGGCTGGAACCCATCTCAGCAGACTCTGGGCGAAGACGCTGTACACCCTGGACAGGTCGCCAGGCCATCCCAGGGCCAAAAATCACACAATTATTCCCATTAACACTCAAACCTAGGGCCAATTTGGAACAGCCACTCAGGCTACCGTGCATGTTTTTGGACTGTGGGAGGAAACCGGGGTATCCGGGGGAAACCCACGCAAGCACGAGGAGAACATGCAAACGCCACACAGAAACGCCCGAGCTGGGAATCGAACCCAGGACCTTCTTGCTGTGAGGTGGACGTGCTCACCACTACATCACCGTACCACCCTTATTTGTTTATTTATTTATTTATAAACATGTACAAATGAAACAATGTGGTCAATGCAACATCTTTAAAGAAAATTTTCAATTTCTCTTTTTGTTTGTTTGGTTTTTTTTGTAGTTGTCTTTCATCTATACTGTCGAATGAAATACTAAGTTTTCTTAACGCTGATTGTTGTACATGTTTCCTCGCGATTTATTTTTGTTTCATTCAGTAATCATTCTTGTACGTTAAAGGGTTCCTGTGTCGAATTTCAATTATTAGCTCTTTAAAACGTTCATGTATGACATCAGCGATTTCGTCAGCCAGCGCCAGTCCTTGATCTCTTGTCTACGTGCAAGTGATGCCACGCTACCATTACTACTAACATGTTTATTACATTGCTTGTCGTGAACAAAAACTCATTGCTTTGTCCTATTGACTCGAATATGATCGGCTGGTCCCTGACCCCCAGCAGCGGACACCAAAGATAAGACATTAATCACCCAGTGCTGAGCAGTGTGGCCAGAAAAATGTCTGCGTGCAAAGCATACGGCTACACAAACAACAAGTGTAGAAATCTGGGGCCGCACAGTGGCGTAATGGTCAGAAAGAAGGTCCTGGGTTCAAAGCTCTGCTCGGGTGCATCTGTGTGGTGTTTGCATATGTTCCCTGGGCTTGCGTGGGTTACTGCGCTGTCCATCCACAGTCCAAAAACATGCACAGTAGGCTAAGTGGCTGTTTCAAATCTCGACGAGGTATAAGAGTGAGTGTGAATGGTTGTGTGAGTGTTTGCCATGCGATGGCCTGGCAAGCTGTCCAGGGTGTACCGCACCCTCGCCCCGAGTCGGCTGAGATGGGCTCCAGCCTCCTTGCAACCCTAATTAGGATTATGTAGTTCAGAAAATGAATAAATGAACAAATCTGCGTGTTTACTTGTACTGGAAAACCCCACCCGATGAATATCGGGCGGGTTGGTTGCTCTACATTGCTTGAAGTAATCCACAGGATAAAATGCCCCAATATGGTAATTTATGCTAAAATAAGCTCAGTATTGCTTTAACGTATTACATTACACACGCAACGTGCTGTAAACACGACCAGTACGGGCCCACGTACATAAATTCATTTACTCATTTACTGAACTGATTCATACTATGAAGGTCGCAGGGAGGTAGGAGGTACCGATCTCATCCGACACTGGCAAAGGCAAGCAGGCAAGAAACACCCAGAACAGCTCACTAGCCTACCACAGGGCAACAAACACAATAG
>CM045737.1:45867347-45907347 GCA_024760905.1 Plotosus lineatus | reverse complement strand
CTCTTGGTGAATGAAATTATACAACATTCATTTACAGGACAGCTTTATCCTACTATGGTTATGGGTAGACTGGAGCCTATCTCAGCCGACTCTTGGTGAAGGCACGGTCCTTCACAGGGATGACACAGAACCATGCTCTCTCTCTCTCTCTCTCTCTCTCTCTCTCTCTCTCTCTCATACACACACACACACACACACACACACACACACACACACACCTCGGAGCAATGAGAACCAATCAGTTAGCCCAATATGCATGACTTTGGACTGTAGGAGAAAACCGGAGAACCTGGTGGAAACCTATGGGAATAAAATGTAAACTCCATATAGTACTGCCGACATTTAAATCATTCATTCATTCATTCATTCATTCATACATACATTTTCCAAGCTAATTAATCCTAATTAGGGTTGCGGGGAGGCTTCATTTCCGTCAGTGGAGTTCTGCCCTGTGATGGCATGGCAAGCTGTCCAGGGTGTATTCTGCCCTTACCTGGAGGTGGTTGAAATGGGCGTCACCCTCCCTGCAATCCTAATCAGGATTAAGGAGTTCAAAAAAAAAAAAAAAAAAAGAAAGAAAATGAATTCATGAATCTTACTGGACATGAAGCTCTGTTTTGAGGCATCATCCAAATCTATACACTTGTTATACAGTAGACTATGTACACATCTATACACACACATTTTATTATATATATATATATATATATATATATATATATATATATATATATATATATATTGAGAGAGAGAGAGAGAGAGCAACAGAAAAAGGAAGAGAGAGACAGAGTGCAAGAGAGAGAGAGAGAGAGAGAGAGGAACATAGCGTGAAAGAAGAGAAAGAAGATAGAAAGGAAGAGTGAGAGAAAGGAACAGAGAGCGAGAGAGGGGGAGACAGAAAGAGGAATAGAGAGTGGAAGAGAGAGAAAGGAAGAAAGAGAGTGAGAGAGAGAGAGAGAGAGAGACAGAGAGAGAGATATGAAGGGGATGTTGGACCGCAAGGCCTCAGGCTGTCAGTATCTCTCTACATGCCAAGGTTCAGTTCCCCGTTGGCCTAAAGTCTGGGTCAGTCAACCAGGGCACTGCGACCAAAACCACACTTTCAACAAACTTAATCAGAGCAACAATATTTCGGATTATTACCTTCTGTTACATGCACTATATTGCCATAAGTTTGTGGACAGCAGATCAGCACATCCACATGGAGCTCCTTCCACAACACTGGATGCACCCACTTCCGTGGACCGTCCCTGTACACTGTCGCATTATAATACATTTAACTGAAGGAGCCTAAATCTGTTCCAGCATTATGATATCACTGAGCATGAAGGACACGATGGACAGGATTCGCAGAGGTTGAAGTTCAACACCCCCCTCCCTCCATTGGAAACTTTCGGAATTCTATACAATACCGCCTGCACCCTGGGCCTCCTCACCTGACCTGAGTGCTTGCCCTCACGAACGCTGTCTTGGTCGAACGAGGAAATCTACACAGGCTCGTTTTATGAGTTAACACAAATACAGTTATTAAATAATTACCAGTGGGGTTGAAGATACTATATAAAGAAGAAATGTGAAATAAATATAAATAAATACATTATTTTTATATATATACACACACATACATACACAGGGATCCCTCACTTTACACAGTGAATGGGGACCGAGACACCCCCCTCCCCGCGACCATCGATTTCCACGAAGTAGGATGGCCCCCTGACTGACGTATACGTACATATGTGTATATAATATCAATAAATACATATGCAACACTATAAATGCTTATAATAACAATTAAACTTCCAAAATTAATGCACAAGATGCAAATAAAATATAAATACGTACACACACATACAGACGCGCATGCACATAGATGCGCACCTCACATAAAAATGCAAGTATTTTTGTTTTGTTTTTTTGGCATAATTGGCCTTGCTTTTGACATTTTCCCGTCTTTTTCTTTAATTTCCATATTTTTTTATTTTTCGCTGAATATTTTTGAAAAAGCTGCGATGTACCGAAGCCGCAGAAACCTCAGCACGAAGTAGCGAGGGATCACTGTACTTAAATTCAACCTGGGGTGGCAGGGTGGTGCAATGGTTATCGCCTCACAGCAAGAAGGTCCCGAGATTGATTCCCTGCGTGGGCGTTTCTGTGTGGAGTTTGCATGTTCTCCCCATAGTTCTGTGGGTTCCCCCGGGTACTCCAGTTTCCTCCCGCAGTCCAAAAACATGCACAGTCGGCTAAATTGCTGTTCCAAATCACCTCTAGGAGTGAGTGTTTCTCCTGCGATGACCTAACAAGCTGCCCAGGATGTACTCTGTGCCCAGAGTTGGCTGAGATGGGTGCCAGCCTCCCCGCGACCCTAATAAGGATAAAGTGACCTAGAAAACAAACTCAACCTGAAGCATGTTCATATGGGTGCAAACAACTTTTAGTCATTCACTGGATGCTACAACAACGATAGCATAGCGGTTAGCGGTTAGCATGTACACCTCATAGCAATCAAGTTCAACACCCTCTGGGTGTCCCGGTGTCCTCCTACAGTCCAAGCACATGCACATTAGACTAACTGAGTGCTCCTGCGTACCCCTAGATGCGAGTGGTCATGTTCTGGCCCTGCAATTAATTTGTCAACCTGTTCCAGGTGTGCCCCGCCTTCGTGGTGTCACCAGTGTACTATTAATTGGTTCGGAAAATCCCCAAATGGAATGGGACCACTGAGGAACCATCAGTAACCAGGTATAATTTGGGATGCGGGTTGGGAGCTGTATGCTGGTCCAAGAGCGACTGTATTCATCCAAGCTATTTTGACACCCCAACCTTGTTGCTCTAACTTGTACAGGTATTGTTTGACACGCCGGTGCTTCTCCCCCCATGTTACTTGTCTTCTACACATTCAGCAGTGTCAGTTCATCACAGGACTGCGAGTGGCTGGGTATTTTTAGTTGTCGACTGATTCACAAGCCAGCAGCCGGCAATGCTACAATACCGAACATACCTTTTCAAGTGTTACACCCAGTACAGTACCTTCCCACTCCCTTGTCAGGCGCACTGCTGAATATATTCCAGTGACGGTCCTATAAATGGTCATCCAGCGTCCACCATTTTCCTATTATAGAGAGGACATGTGCTCGAACTAACTGTGCTCTGGGACGGACAGGCTAGTACGGCATGTAAACCTACAAAATGATCAAGGTGTTAATTTTAGGCTATTAACTGGAAGTGCAAGGAATATACATGTAATGTATAGGTAAGGCTGCATATATAGCGCGCACACACACACACACACACACACACACACACACACACACACACACACACGATCTGGTGCCAAAAGTACTAAGCTGCCGTAGGGACTATTTTTTGCTAGCATTCGAAAACCAAACCCCAAACACTCAGAACTCTTACTCTGTGCTCATCTGTTCAGGCAGCAGTTTTATTTCCACTGAAATTCCCAAGTTGGAGACCACATTCCACCGGAGACCCATATTACTCCTGCTCCATGACCTCGCCTGGGGTCGAAGCACCTAAAATTCTTAAACAACATAATTTATGTAGCGTCCCATCAGACTCGAAGACCGATGTTAAATGCGCTCGCTATCCCGCTATCTCCCTCCAGGCTTCATATAAGCTGCCTCCCACTGGCCCATAGTGCTGAGTCAAGGCCTACTATTGCAAGCTTCAGAGAAGAATAGCATTTATTTCAACTGCACCAGACACAGACCTTGTTCTTTCAACTATGAATTGCTCACCACCGCCATATCCCAACAGGAATGAGAGAACAGAAAGGCAGGCGATCAATCTGTCACCATCTGTTGCTTCCTTCCTCAATAAACGTTGGCGTCACCCTCAAGAATACCAGAACAGCTTCGCAAAACAAAACAAAAAAAGGCAATTTTAATTGGATAAAATGCAGAATAGAAGGACAAGACTGCAAAAAAATAAAAAGAAACAGCGAGGGTGTGCATCTCCTATTTCTGCATCTAAATTGGGGGGGGGGGAGGGGGGGTAAATAAATAAATAAATAAATAAATAAATAAATAAATAACTCCTATCACCTTTTCTGTCGCGGCTTCTGATTAATGCAATCCTGTTACAAGTAGGATGGAAGACAAAAGATATCAGCTTCAAATGAGCTCAAGACTCCCATTAAATGTTAATCTCTTCCAGCGTGTGCACCTCACAGTTCCACCACTCTGAAGTAGGCAAGATTTGCACCAAGAATAAATTGCAACACACACCAAAAGCAATTCGGAGTTTAATAAGAAGCGCACCGTGGCCTCGTCTCCACAGTCAGCCATTAAAAGTGAGCGGATGGTGCTGTTCGCCTTGTGATTCGCACACCACCATTAAACCTCTCCAATAAAAAAATTGGAATTTGTAGCACCCTTCCATTTTCTGAACCGCTTCATCTTAATTCGAGTCGCAGGGAGGCTGGCGCCCATCTCAGCCGACTCCGGGCGAGGGCAGAGTACACACTGGATGGCTCACCAGGCCTTCGCAAGGCAGAGACATGCTGATGGCTATGCAGCTCCTCTTTTCGAAAGTCAGCAATGGTTCTTGTACATGAACCTCACTCCATAAACAGTGAGAGACATGGCGGGCCTTTGATAACCCAGTTAGCCGCACTGCAGGGGGACAGCAGTGTCAACCTGTTGCCTTTGGGGCTTGAACCCCCAACCTTAGGATTGGCGATCCAGCACCATGCCACCACTGCCCCGGAAACTATAACATGGTTAATGAAATTTTTGAGGCAAGTCTGATGTATAGCACTTGTTTTCACTGATGTGAGGGAACATCTCAGCTTATGTACCGGGTATGAAATTATTTGGACCAGACCTCCCACTAGCAACATCCACCATGCACGGACAGGTCGTTTCTTTAAAATCATTTCTCCGTACATAGATTTTTGTGTATTTGACGCAAGTTGCGAACAGGATGTGTCCCAACATTTCCGTATCTCAAGCTCTCGGAAGGTGAGGAAACTGCGCGACGACGAGGTGATGAAAGGGAAGTTGGAGAGATTTGTCCACATGGGTTCCTGCTCTCTTTCCCCTATTCTGTGTTATATTGTCGCTCTGGGAAGCTGTGAGCACACTTCAAACTTCATAATGATGGCCCAAAGTCTGACCCGAACACTGTTACCATAGCAACAGAGATCAGGCTAAGGCGCCACGCCACTGAAGTAAGACGTGCAGCGCATGGGAATGCGGGCACCGTGTCCACTACCCAACACCCCCCACCACCATCCCTATCACCCCATGTTCTCTTGACACAAAATAAAAAAAAAAAAAAAAAAAAAACAGTAACATCATAATCCAAGACCAAAGGTGCTTTTAGACATCCGGGCCCAGCGAAGCCATTCACAGCATCCGTAATATCGTATTTTTCACCCCGATGGGAAAGAAAATGGCCAACGGTGACGAGCGGTAAAGTAGTTCAAGCAAATATTTTAGGGGAAAGGGGTGGGGGGGTGGGGTGGGGATGAACCAGCCAGTTAACCTACAGTGTATGTTTTTGGACTGTGAAAGGAAACCGGATCACACAGAGAAAACCCACAGAAGCACATTCCACACAATAATGTCCCAGCCTGGGACTCTAAACCAGGACCTTGTTGGTATTTCGTGGACGTGGGAACCCGTACACCAATATGCTGCCTTTTATCAATCCATCAGCTTCTTATCTCGTCTTCACGTGCTTTACATCCAATTTTTGTTCTGTCACTGTTTACAATCATATTGATAACGGAATATTTTACAATAATAATGGGCGGCATTTTGGCACATTGGCTATACAGCAACCTCACAGCCAGAAGATCCTAGCTACGAGTCTTGGACTCAGACATTTCCCTGGACTTGCATGGGTTTCCGCCATAGACCCCGATTTCCTCCAACGGTCCAAATTCACCGTAGATGTGTATGTGTGTGTGATTGGTTGTGTGTATTGCCCTGCAACGCTCTCACCGGCTGTTTAGGGTGTACCCCACCTTCGCCTTGTGTCAGCCGAGATATGCTCCAATTTCCACACAACCGAAACAGGATTAAGCGGTTTGATAAATGAGGATGTGACTGATGACTGAACAAAATAATAATTAGCATTGCTGTATTATTAGCGAGTGATGTGTGTGTTGGCCCTGCGATGCTAGTTGGATTAAGCGGTTTGGCAAGTAAATGAACGAATATCATTCGTGATATAAGCACATAAAAAACACAGCAGCCTTCATTCAACTCAGCCCTTTTACATATAGACTCCGGTGATTCCACGTCAAAAATCCCATCAGGTTAATCAAACGAGCTTTTACGCCAGACACTGGCAGGGCACAGGGCCGCTGGAAAATCAATTTAAAGCTCATGGAAATATTCGGTGAAATGCAGCAATTTGTGAGCATGCGTGTATTTATGGGTTTGGTGCCCTCGTGCATAGATTGGGTTTGACTGAGTGACTGGTGATGGAGAATCATGGGTCCACCCACCAAAAATCCCCCAAGTGGATCGAAAAATGCTGAATTGTATTTCATTTTTAAGTGATATACAAGCCTTATCACTATACACACCAAAAAAAAAAAAAAAAAAAGAAAGAAAGGCAGACATGCCAGTTTCAACCTCAGCTGCCCGAGGAAAGAACATTATCCGTCTTAACCAGAGATCTACAAGAAAGTTCAATTTCCCACAATATACTATTTTCCTTCGTTCCTCTCTTTGAATCTGCAGGGGTGCAGTCAAAAACTGCATGTCTAATCCATGTCTAATTCCTAATAAGCTTTTTCTGGTTCTAGTGTGTCTGTTACAAACACAGACCTTTTACAGGATTTTCGAATATGTGATAATTCACCTCACTGGTAATTTAGCTAAGAACGTCAGCAAACTTTTTTTTCAGAATATAACTAACCATCCATCCACCCAACTATACTTCCATCCATACAACCATCCATCCATTCAGCCAACCACCCATCCATCCATCCATGCAACCACCCATCCATCCAACCATACAGCTATTCATCTGTCCATTCAGCCAGCCATCCAGGCATCCATCCATACATCCAGCCAACCATTCATCCAACCATATACACATTCATCCATTCAGCCAACTATCCAGTCAGCCAACCCACGCAATCCTGCATCCATTCATCCATCCATCCAGCCAACCATGCATCCATTCAGAAAACCATCCATCCATCCATTAAGCCAACCATCCGTTTATCCATACAACCAACCATTCATCCAACCATACATCCATTCATCCATCCATTAAGCCAACCATCCATTTATCCATACATCCATTCAACCAACGAATCATCCAACCATACATGCATCCATTCAGCCAACCATCCATCTATCCATACAACCATCTATTCACCTATTCAGCCAACCATCTACCCAGCCAACGTACTTCCAGCCAGCCAGCAAGTCATCCATCCATCCATCCGTGCAACCATCCATCCATTCAGCCAACCATTCATACAGCCATCCATCTGTCCATTCAGCCAATCATCCATGCATCCATCCATACATCCAGCCAACCATACATACATCCATTCAGCCAACTATCCATTCAGCCAACTATATATATATATATATATATATATATATATATATATGTATATATATATATCCACGCAATCCTGCATCCATTCATCCATCCATCCAGCCAACCATCCATCCAAACATACATCCATTAATCCAACCATCCATTCAGCAAACCATCCATTCAACCATACATCCATCCATTAAGCCAACCATCCATTTATCCATACATCCATTCAACCAACCATTCATCCAACCATCCATTCATCCATCCATTTATCCATACATCCATTCAACCAACCATCCATTCATCTATTCGGCCAACCATCTACCCAGCCAACCATACTTCCAGCCAGCCAGCAAGCCATCCATTCAGCCCACTATCCATCCATCCACATGCAATCATCCAGCCAACAATCCATCCATCCATTCAACCATCCATCCAGCAAGCCATTCATTCAGCCAACCATCCATCCATACATCCATACATCCATATAGCCATTCATTCAACCACCCATCCAGCAAAACATCCATCCATAAATCGATTCAACCATACACCCATTCAGCCAACCATCAATCCATCCATCCAGCAAACAAGAAGCAGAGTATTGATTTTCATTCATTCACAACATTCATACTATGGCAATTGACATGCTTTTGAACTTTGGGAGGAAATTGTGGAGAGGAAACCCATGCAGGCGAAGGGAGAACAGGCAAATGCTACATAAAAAGGTTCCAGTCAGCCGCAATATTTCCAATCCATGTTGATTCACTGTAGGAACCTTCTTGCTGTAAAGTGACACTGTTAACCATTTCAAGAAATGTGATTTTTTTTTTTTTTTTTTTTTTTTTTTCAGAATCCTCTGCCCTTAGTAAATATTACTGAAGTTCAGGTTGTTGCCATGGGAATGTTGCCTACTCATTACTCATCATTCCTAAATAGCTCACATTCAGATCAATAATAATGACTCTTAACCGAGATGAATCAGCTGATTTTGGCAGCACACGTATGCCATGCTAATGTTACACGTTATCTAAGCATTAACTAAACCAGAGTAATGATCACACTGAGTTTTACCACATTGCTCCCAGGCAGCGTTGCACTATGGCCAAATCCTTCACAATCAAATACCACTGTAGCTATATATATATATATATATATATATATATATATATGTGTGTGTGTGTATGTGTGTGTGTGTGTACATACAAAGCCATGCAATGGCCTAGTGAGCTGTTCAGGGTGTACTCTGCCCTCGCCCAGAGTCAGTTGAGATGGGTTTTACAGCAAGAAAGTGTTAAGTTCAAGTCCCAGACTTGGGCATATCTATGTGCATTTTGCATGTTCTCCCTGTGCTTGTGAGTTTTTTTCCTGGCACTCCAGTTTCCTCCAACAGTCTTAAGAAATGCACATCAAGCTGTTTCATATTGCCCCTAGGTGTTTGTATAGTGTGAACTGTTGTGTGAGTTTTGCCCTGTGATGGTCCTGTGAGCCATTTAGTTTGTACCTTGCTTTCTTCCATTGTTGATTGAGAGAGACTCGAACCTCCTCATTACCCTAGAAGTAGGATTAAACTGTTGAGAAAATGAGTGAGTCAGAGACAGTGAGTTCGGTTGAGTTCATGGAAACTTAACACAATTATATACTAACGTAAAATTGCCGCATATTGATAAAGACGATTTGTTTACCTTTCAAGCTTGAGAATGTGCTACTGCTGGCATCTGCACATACTTATGCCATTTCTAAACCCACTCAGGTGAATGATATGATCAGAGTAGCCGGGCTTCACTCTTTTCAGCTTAACTATAACCACAGCCTCCAAGCAGGCATTTCCTCCGTATATTTTTTTTTTTATTTCGCTCTAGGCTTCGACTCGACACTTTAAATTATGCTATAATCAGACTTGACAAAAGTCACAACATGAGTCCTTGCACTGGTATTCAAGGACTTTCAAGTACATAGTTAAAACACTTCCGTGTTATGTAATAATGCATAAAACATTGTAATCTTACCTAACTGTTAATAATAACCCCCACCACCACCACCACCCATTCATTAAACATAGATATTACTATCAGCGTATATCTTACAGCTACAGGCTTTTTGCAAAGCATAATCCGGTGTGAAAGAAATGCAGCTAACCGAGTTATCAGAGGCCGGCCATGTCTCTCACTGTCTGTGGTGGGAGGTTCATGTAAAAGAACAATTGCTGGTTTTCGTCAAGAGTACCTGCATAGCCATCAGCGTATTGCTGCCCTGTGATGGCCTCACAAGCTGTCCGGGGTGTACTCTGCCCTCCCCCAGAGTTAGTGGAGATGAGCACCACCTCCCCATGACCCGAATTAGGATTCAGTGGTTCAGAAAATGAATGAATGAAAAAAATGAACAGTCTATAAATAGTACTCAATTAGTTTCAACCACGATTCATATGCCCCATTCATTCATTCATTCATTTTCTGTAACTACTTAATCCTAATTAAAGTCACGGGAAAGCTAGCACACATCCCATCCCATCACATCCCAGCCAACTCTGGGCAAGGGCAGAGTACACCCTGGACAGCTTGCCAGGCCATCGCAAGGTAGAAACATGCTTATGGCTATGCATCTACTCTTGTCCAAAGTCAGAAATTTTTCTTTTCAGCCTCGCACCTCGTGAGAGACATGGCCGGCCTTTGATAATCCAGTTAGCTGCACTGTGGGCATATTCCCCATGATGGGCATCAATTATATTACTGAATATGAATACATCACTCAAATTGGTTGAAAGGACTAAACAGACTGATACAGAAAGAAGAAGGAAAAAAAAAAACTATTTAATATTTTTGTAAAACTTTGGACTGGAACTGCGATTTCAACCAAAAAAAAAAAGGTTTTTACAAGCAGAGAAACAGTAACATAAAATTCATAGGATGAGAAAAGATCATTTTCATGTGAATTCCTGCTTGATGCATTTTATTTATCCTTAGTACATGCCTGGTTAGGGTTGCAGTAATGGATACATCATTGTTTTTTTTTTTAATTATTATTATTATTATTATTATTATTATTATTATTATTATTATTATTATATTTAAACAAGCAAACATTCAACACTTGTTAATATAGTACAGACTGGTAATGGTTATATACTCAAACAAAATTGCATGTCAACTTAGCTTCTTGATGTATTTATTCAGAAAAAAATATCAATATTAATAAAAACCACCACCCCATTGAACAAGCATAACGTATTTTCAGTGTTTCACACAATTGTCCAACAGTCCCTGATGCCACCTGCCAAAATTTCTGACTGCCTGCTCAGTTTGGTTACAAGTTTCCTTCAAGAAAAAAAAACAAAAACAAAAAAAACCATTAACAATAATAAAAGCTGTATACAGTATGTATAAACATACACCATTTTTTGTTTTGTCTTCTCCTCCCCTAATGTTTAGTCTATTCAGATTCCTACTTTTTAAATGTTGCCTTCCTCTCGTATACAACTAGAACCAACCTCCGTGACTGCCTCCTGCCTCGTTACAAATTACTGTGCTTGCGTATTGGATGGCGGCCTCACACACTCGAAGACAAAAAAATTATATTTATATATATATATATATTATATATATCTGCCCTTTTTGTATGAATGACCTCATAGGCAACCATGGATTGGCTTTGCGATCACTCTGAGTGACAGGGGAGCTTATGCGATCCCGCCCTCATATGCAATCTCGGCGAATTAGCTCCCATGCATTCTCAGTCGTGGATGGCTGCAGTGTTAACCTAAATTCAAACCTACGTTCTACAGTTTGATAGCCGCATACCTCATCATTGCATCACTCGTTAGCTTTATAATTATATTTAACTTTGAAACGTGGGCAGTATTTTTTGGATCACCCAACAATGGTTATTTCAGAATGGTACTGACTATAAAAAGTCCAGTCCTGCAGTGATAATAAACGGTAAAATGCACAAAATTTGCTGCCGAATCATTTTTTCAAGTTTCATAGGAAAGACATGGAATTAAATAACTGTCAGCACTTCCACACGGCGATTCTAATAGTCTTTAACATCAATAACAAACAAAGATATTTCTACCATCCTCAAAGTTACACACTTTCAATTTAGAATGCATGCTGGAATTTTCTTCTACTGCACAGTCAGCATCTAAAACACATATTCGGAGAACCACTTGGATGGATGGATGGCTTTCTAACCACCACCCATCAATCCCCAAAAGAATCGAGACGCCCCACCCTATATGGGTGCATGCAAAAATTCAGGGGCAAGCATCTTATTTATCACTCATTTGCCAAACTGTTTAATCTTACTGAGGTCACAGGGAGGCTCTAGCCTATGTCAACCGAAAAGTTTGACAGATCCATCATGAACAGAAGCTTTTTCCTTCCTATTAGACAAAGTGTACTACTCATCAAGTAGTTTGTTTATACTGTAAATTGCCCTGCTGAGAGAAACCTGTACCCCTTGTCACATTTCATTAAAACCTTCTTTGTTTAAGAAGGTTACGATCAGTTAATTACAATAAAAAACTAATTAATTTCACACAAACTACTCACCAAGTATAAACAATCATTCCTGCAATTACTTCATTAGACTAACTGAAACGTTATTTAAAACCCCTTAAGGCAAGAAAGTCTATCAATAAGTAAATGAATTACCACAATTAAGAGGACTGACAGGTGAAAAATGATGAAGTGACTTGATCAGGAGTTAGGAGTGTGTGATTAGCATGTGATCAATTTCACTTAATAATGTTAATGCCTACGAATGCGCTGGTAGAGTAGTCCAACGTGCGGGAAACAAGGCATCTAGAGTTGATGGGTTTTTTTTTGTTGTTGTTGTTGTTTGTTTTTAATCCTTAAAAAAATTCATGCTGCATTATGTACATTATACAGACAAATGAAATATAATCTTTGCGCTGTATACACTGTAACCTGTTCCCTCCAAAAAAAATTAAATAAATATACAGGGATCCCCTCACTTTCTGCGGTTAATTGGAACCGAAATCCCCACGCAACCGCCGAATTCAACGAAGTAGGATCGACCCAACCCCCACCCCGACTGACGTATATGTACATGTATATGTGTATTTATCGATATTAATAACAATGTTAGTTTTGTTGGAGGGTTTTGGGTTGTTGATTTTCTTGTTTGTTTTTTGTTTTGTTTTTTTGTATAATTGGCAGTTTTGCAACATTTCCCTTAACTTTTTCCCACTATTCTTTCTTAATTTCATTATTTTCTAATTCGATGAATATTTAAAAAAAAAAAAAAAAAAAAAAAAAAAAAACGCAATGAACTGAAACCGCTTGAATTGAAGCGTGAAGTAGCGAGGGATCTCTATATATATATATTTTCATCATTCATTCATTTTCTGTAACCGCTTAATCCTAATTAGGGTTACAGCGAGGCTGGTGTGCATCTCAGCTGACTCGGGGCGAGGGCAAAGTACACCCGACGGCTCGCTAGGCCATCACAGGGCAGAAACGCACTGACAGCTATGCAACTCCCCTTCACGAAAGTCAGCAATGTTTTTTTTTACATGAACCTCTCACCATAGACAGTGAGCGACATGGCCGGCCTTTGATAACCTAGTTAGCTGCACTGGGGGAAGAGCAGTGACAACCCAGTGATAATGGGGCTTGAACCCCTAACGTTAGGATTGATAATCCAGCACCTTACCACCAGGCCACCACTGCCCAATATATATTTTACTTCTTTTGCAGGTGAATTCTTCATAACTAGCCTGCAGAAAAGTTCATCTCACACCAAGAAGGTCCTGGGTTCGAGACCCAGGATCGGCATGGGCGCTTCCGTAGGTTTCCTTTTGGTGCCCCTGTTTCCTTCCACAGTCCAAAGACATGCGTTTGAGGCTAACTGACTGGTCGTGTGTGTGTTGGCCTTGCAGTGATCAGGTGAGTTGTTCAGGGTGTACACTATCTTTAACCAATGTCAGCTGAGATAGGTTCCAGACTACCCACAACCCTCAAAGGATTAAGTGCTTCTGCAAGTAAGTGATTAGTACTTCAAAATTTTTGTTGGTATCCTCAGAATAACTTCCAGAACACTCGCATAACCCGCCAATCCCTCCCATTCTTCAGACATATCGTTTAAAATGCCAGCAGACTGCTTGACCACTTTCTTTTTCCCCTTCTTTATTTTTTTTGACATACGACAAACACTGTTTTATGATCACATAGAATACATTGCCTGAAAATATATTCCGAGTTTCCTTTGAAAAAAGACCATGAGTAGGAGATGCGGTGGGCTTTCAGTTTTAGAACAACAGTCTATTTTGACGCGCATCAAATGCATCAGTTGGAATAAATCAAAAGAAACCTGCAGGAGAATAAATGGAGGCGGTTCATGCTGCTACTTGAGATCTTTATGTGTGGCAGCGGAACTAAAAGACATTCAGCATATCGAAGCCGGATGGACTAACTTCCTTCTGTTGCATCATCCCCAGTGCGCTGGCCTCAAAACGGTCGTCCTACGGTGGACTGTGACTGATGGTGATGATCTTGCAACCAAAGATCGCCTGGGATAAATGTCTCCATATGATAAACAGAGGTTCTGCCACATTTCCAAAAGCAGAGGCTCTACACTACAGCCGGCTTCTCAAACAATCAGCTCCGCTCTCAAGTATTTCATTCAAAACTCTGAAAATTCGAATTGGAACTGTGGGCCATCACTGGACCACCCCTAATTTACAGAGTACACAACAGCCTGAACATTATTTAAACCAGATATTTTATTGCTTTATGAGTTGAGGGTTGTAATGTAGTTATCAGACGTATAATACTATGTATTTAAAGTCATTACGTCATCATACATTTTGACCCAAATTTACTGCTTTCATCTAAATATCCGTCTCACTCACTTTCCCACTGGCTTATATACCAAACTGCTTAAGCCTATTAGGCTTGCTGGGAGGCTGGCGCCTTTCACAGCCGCCAGTGAGTGAAGACAGGGTATTCCCTGAATGATTTGCCAGACCATAAATTGGCAACATACATACAACCATTTATTCATCCACTCACAGCTAGGGGCAATTTAGAACATACATATAGCCCAATGTACAGGTCTTTGGGCTATGCAAGGAAATCCACACAAGCACTAGAAGAATATGCAAACTTCACATAAAAAAAAAAAAAAAAAAAATCCTTGCTAAACATAAGACTCAAACCCATAACCTTTTCTGTTGTGAGGCAGAGGTGCTACCCATGCTGTCACTGTACCGCCCACCTGTTGCCATATAGATGCCTGAAATAACCTCAAGCATCTAGAGACAAAGACAGCCAACTGACATCTATGTATACCAATATCTCAATTTCTTGGTTAAATAAATTTATTTAAAAAAATAAATTAAAAAAAAAGCACCAGTCAACATGGTGACGTAATGGGTAGCACGTCCAGCTCACAGCAAGAAGGTCCCGGGTTCGATTCCCAGCTTAGGTGTTCCTGTGTTAAGTATGTTCTCCCTGTACCTGTAGGTTTCCTCCGGGTACACATGCTTCTTCCAACAGTCCAAAAACATGCAAATCACCCCGAGGCGTGTTGCTGACTGTGCGATGGCCTGGCGAGCTGTCTAGGGTGTACACCCTGCCCTCACCCAGAATCAACTGAGGTGGGCGCTAACCTCTCCGTGACGCTAATTAGCATTAAGCGGGTAAGAAAATGTATGAATGGACAAAATCAGAGCATCTGTCCTAAAAAGTAGTGACGCAGGAACATAACACAACATATAATGGTGTGATGGCCCATTTAAAAAGCACCAGTATTATTAGACAGTATAATTTGTCATTTATTTTCTGAGTCTGGTGCACATCTCAGCCGACTCTGGGTGAGGGCAGAGTACACCCTGGACAGGTCGCCAGGGTATCGCAGGGCAGAAACACACTGACGGCTATGCAGCTCCTCTTGACGAAAGTCAGCAATGTTTTTTTTTTTTACAGCCTCTCACCATAGACAGTGAGAGACATGGCCGGCCTTTGATAACCCAGTGAGCTGCACTGGGAGGGACAGTGACAACCTGTCGAGAGTGGATTTTGAACCCTCAACCTTGCAATCACTGATCCAGGACCTTTACCACCAGACCACCACTGCCCAGGTAATATGTTTAAGTGAACCAGAGCTCAAGATACCACAAACAACCATAAAAAGAACCAAACTGGGTCATTAAGTCCTGTAGATTACTCGCAGGGGCAAGCAGGAGGTTTTTTTGGGGGTTTTTTTTTTTTGATGTTGCCAGAAGGAACTGCTGATGTTATAGGAGATCGTTTTAAATCGCTCTTCACACTAATTCACCACAGGAACCAATAAAACGGTGGTAGGGGTGATAGTATTACACTACGTTTAATCCATCTTGAAATATTAACCCCTGAGTCACTAGTATCAACCACATTAGCATATAGTTACGCACTTACAAAATATAATAATTCATAAAACAAATTTCAAAAAAATCTTCAAAAGACAGACTGAAGTTTCGTGTAGCGTTTCACCAAAGCTCGGCTCTTCCGATTTACTACTAATTAGGTGCTTAACTGATGCCCTGGTTGAAGTGATAAGCTTTATCTAAGCTCTAATGAGTGTCACATTTGTTCACGCTGATAAATTATTCCATGAACAAACTGCACGGAAGTCGGGCCCCATTCACTTCGGAGCTTTTCCTTCCTAGACGCCCCCAAAAGTCCCCAAATCCTGAAGCGTAAACATGGAGTTATTTATTTTTTACAGAAAAAAAATTGAGCCACCTGCAAATAAATAATCTATCCGTGTAAAATAGGTCAAGAATTAACCTTCTGTAATATCAAAAGTGGCCAGCTGTGGGCCTCACAGCAAGAAGGTCCTGGGTTCGAGTACCAGGCTTGGACATTTCTGTGTGAACTTTGAATGCTTCCCCACTGCTTGTATCGGTTTTCTTTGGGAACTCAGGCTTCCTCCGACAGTGAAAAAATCCTTGAGTTGAATTTTATTGAGATTTTCCAATTTAAACATTTAAAGGAAAGTGATACCTAAACTCAAGAGTCTTTTGCCCCAGGATGGTCATCTTCCACAAATGATCAGCTGACTGTCAGGTTCTTAATGAGCTGATCTTGCTGCGTTGAGAAGTAAGTAAATAAATAAATAAATAAATAAAGCCATCTCTGATTTATCACTTGGCAGTGGTGGCCTGGTGGTAAAGGTGCTGGATCACTGATCCCAAGGTTGGGGGTTCAAGCACCACTCTCAACGGGGTTGTCACTGTCCCCCCCAGTGCACTGACTGGGTTAATGAAGGCCAGCCGTGTCTCTCACTGGCTATGGTGGGAGGTTCATGCAAAAGAACCATTGCTGACTTTTGTCAAGAGGAGCTGCATAGCTGTCAGCATGCTTCTGCCCTGCGATGGCCTGGTGAGCTGTTCAGGGTGTACTCTTCTCTCACCCGAAGTCGGCTGGGATGCGCACCATCCTTCCCGTGACCCGAATTAGGATTAAGCGGTTACAGAAAATGATGAACGGTTCAGAAAATGAATGAATGATTTATCACTCAAAGCAACTGCTATCTGTGCATCATGGTGGCAGGGTTCGAGTCCTGGACTTGGGTGATTCATGCGTCGACCCGGCATGTTCTCCCTCTCTTTACTTGGGTTAACTTGGGATATTCCAGTTTCCTCCAACAGTTCAAAAACATGCAAATCAGGCTGAACGGCTGTTCCAGATTTCCTCTGTTCATGAATTTATGTGAGATGGTCCATTCAGGGTGTATCCTACCTTCCGTCCAGTGTCACCTGCGAAGAGCTCCAGCCTCCCTGTGACCCTAATAGGATTAAGAGGTTCTGCAAATGAGTGAACGATGACTGAGCGATAATAAAAGCTTTCTGTAATGGTAGTAACGAGGTGATGAATAAAATTAAATAAAACAGATATCAACAGAAAGCTGAACACTGTCAGAAGAAATACGATTCCAAATACATGGCTCTGCTATGAGGGCAGTCGTGGGCCGGTGGTAAGGTGCTGGATTACCGATCCCAGTGTTGGAGGGTTCAAGCCCCACTATCACTGGGTTGCCAGTGCCCCCCCCCCCCCCCCAGTGCAGCTAACCGGGTTATCAAAGGCCGGCCGTGTCCCTCACACCTACATGAACCATTGCTGACTTTCATCAAGAGTAGCTGCATAGCCGTCAGCGTGTTTCCGCCCTGCGATGTCCCAGCGAGCCGTCCAGGTGGTACTCTGTCCTCGCCCAGAGTCACTGAGCTGAGCGCCAGCTTCCCCGTGACCCTAATTAGGATCAAGCGATTCAGAAAATGAATAAATGTCTCCGATATGAATCAATACGTCTGAGAGAAGAGTGGAACTACAAAAGAATTATAATTGCCACTAATATAGGGAAGCGAGACTCACTTAGTAATTCGAGAAGTAAATTCCAGAGCAGCGCTAATTGCTTTTCCATTTTTTTTTTTTTTTTTTTTGGACTCACAGCTTTAAAAAAAAAAAAAACAAGGCAAAAAACGTCCGGGTTTGAGTTTGAGCTATAAGCTCTAATTATGTCTCACAAAAGCAGCCTGTTCCATTTAGAACAAAGAAACCCAGAGCAATAACAGCTACGCCATTAACAATTAGTCACCACTGCACCTAATTAGACAGAGGAGATAAAAACAGGTTCTAAATTTAAACAGTAGGTTTTGTGCGAAGCTCAATATGCTTCACTAATAACATCTAAGTACGAGAGAGTGTGAGGGGCTAAATCTGTTTGTTGGCTTAATCGCGGTAAACTCGGGACGAATCTGGGAAAATGTTTACAAACGGCAACGTCCCCTGAAAGCAAATCAATCCTACATGGCTATTCGTTCCATTCTACAGTAAGTGGGCTGGTACCAAACTTAAAAAAATGCGCCGCGAATTAAACTTGCTAACAATGTGCAAACAACCACATGCTATTTACCAAATTAAAAAAAAATTTAATATTCATTATACGATACTTTTTTCAGTGTCTGAACTCAGGGATGCATACTTTATTTCGTTTATTTATAAACTATTAATATTATCAAATATACCAAGAATTTACTCACTCACTCTTACACCTAGGGGCAATTTGAAATATTGCTAATGAGCCTGATATGCATGAGTTCCCGGAGGAAACCGCTTCAAGCATGAGAAAAACGTTCACAATGTGGACGTTTCTGAGATTCGAACCCAGGACCTTTTTGCCATGACGTAGATACCATGAGTTTACCAGTACGTCTCCATGCTGCCTTTTCAGGTTTACAGTAAGGGATACAGTATTTACAGTAAGATAATATATAACATGACAGAAGCCTATACTGTGCCATTGCATTCCAAGATATTAATTACCGTAACTTCTGGACTATATGTCGCTACTTTTTGTCGCACGCTTTGAACCCTGTGGCTTTAACGACAAGGGGGCTAACGGCCTCCAGGGGGTGCTCTAGCAGGAAGTGCAAGAGCGAGACAGACACCTGTGGCTTACAAAGAGGTGTGGCCTATATATGTTTAAAAAAAAAAAAGGGGGGGGGTGTGGCTTATATTCAAGTGTGCTCAATAATCCTGAAATTACAATAATTTAAATATTATTAATTAATATTTAAGATCATGCTGTGAGGTGGACATCCAAACAACGAGCTGGTCAGGATGTGCCTAACCTCTGTACCGTGTCGGCTGAGATGGGCTCCAGCTTCCCAGTTACCTCAATATGATTCCGCAGTCCTGCAAACTAAGTAGATGAATAAAAACTGGCTTAGTGGAAAACCGTGTGGAGTGAGCAGTACTTCTCAGACGTGGTATTTTGATAATGTTGATGAAGAGCCTGACGTGAACTACTGTTTGGCTCCGGGCCCTGTGACCCGTGATTGGCTTGAGATCTGGAAACTCAACACAACTGAACATCGGTTTTATCCTTAGGCGAACCAATAAATGATCTCTAATGTCCTGAGAAAGGCGTGGGGGCCATTGCGCAAGAGACCGCAGGAGGCTCTGAAAGGATAAAGGTGATCAGTTGGACGAACTCTGCACTGATTTGTGGCTCTCTAATGAGGTCCAACCCGAGCCAGCGAAATGCCTCCACCGGCATAACAGCCTGGAATTTGTCGTCTATCTGTATATCACTTTTGTTATCCAAAGATACAAAGGTCTTAAATTTAGATCCGCTAGGCTCAGTCCCAAAGAACTGATTTATACTAATTCCTCTAAGGATGTTTATTCAGTGCTTAAGGATGTCCAAGATAAAAAAAAAAGAAGAAAAAAAAAAACAGCTTTGCCATGGTTATGTATACTTTTATTTGCTATTTTTCATTCAATCCTTTTCTAAGCCACTTAATCCTAATTAGAGAGGCGGAGCCTATTTATATATTTACAGCATTTGGCAGACGCTCTTATCCAGAGCAAATTACAATGTTTTTTTTTGTTTGTTTGTTTGTTTTTTTACATACCTGAGCAATTGAGCGTTAAGGGCCTTGCTCAAGGGCCCAACAGTGATCGTGGTGGGAATTGAACTGCTGACATTTGGATTAGCAACCCATTTCCTTAACCACTACCCGTATTTCATATAACTCTGAGCAATGTCGGGGTACACCCTGGGATAGCTCGCCAGGCCATTGCAGGGCCAACATGCACACACACACATACACAAATATTTACACTCACACACCTAGGGGGATTTTTTATATAGCCGATTCGCTACTGTGCGTGTTTTCTTGGCCTGTAGGAGGAAACCGGAGCACCCTGAGGAAACCCACACCGGAATAGAGAGACTGATTTTCATTGTTCATATAACTCTTGAGAATAATAAGGATCCCGCGAACTCCACACCGAGCCTGGAAATCGAATCCAAGCTTCCTTGCTGTGAGGCTGACATGCTGACCACTGCACCACCGTGTCATCTACTTTGCCATTAAAAAAATAAATAAATAATATAAAAAAATAAACAATTACACTTAATTAAGCTGTATACAGTCTACAGGAAATGATAGGTGCAATAAGAAGAAGAAGAAGAAATAGGCCTGGGTTCTATTCCTAGCTCGGGCGTTTCTGTGTGGAGTTTGCATGTTCTCCCTGTGCTTGCATGGGTTTCCTCTGGATTCTCCAGTTTCCTCCTGCAGTTCAAAAACATGCACAGTGGGATAATTGGCTGTTCCAAATGGTTGTTTGAGTGTTGGCCCTGCAATGGTCTGGTGAGCTGTTCAGGGTGTACCCCGTCCTCACCCAGAGTCAGCTGAGATGGGCGCCAGCCTCCCCGCAACCCTAATTGATTAAATGGTTCATAAAATGAATGAATATGTTTAATAATAATAATAATAATAATAGTCTGATAAATAGACATTCACCTTATCCGTACAGTAGAGTGCTGTAGTGTTTGTTTGGTTTTTATTTAGGAAGGAATGATCAGAAGTAAATGGAAAGTGCATCGGTCACCCGAGTATTACAGTAATCAACACAATCATGAAAAAGCACGTCATCGGGCCAGGAAGAGCACTTCACTCTGTCACTTAATCAATACAGCACTGATACCAATAAAGCCTCACATTCGGCCTGCTGAGAAAACGGGAAAACGTCTCCTCCCACCTTCAACTGCCTGCAAATTCACCAGAGAAGTACAAAGTGGAAACCCGTCCAAACGTAGAACACTGCGGGTGTGGCACACTTTTTTTTTTTCCTTCCCCCAAGTCTTGAATGGTTGCAGCATTGAGAAGCACACAGGATCCATAAAGCATAAACATCCATATGCTGTTTTCTCACACAATTATGGACAACACACACACACACACACACACACACACACACACACACACACACACGGGTCCATTCTCATTTGGCAGTGCGTCCCATGGTCAGTTTTTCTCTCCAGCTCCTATTTAGCAAGGGTGTTTTCACTCGATTTATTGCATGCAAGGGCAAGGATGTTGCATTAGTGTCTGGCACACACACACACACACACACACACACACACACACACACACACACCTCTGCTGGTCAGATGTAGCTGTCCACATGGAATACTCAGACAGGCTTTGGATTGAATCCCTATCCTGCCCATGCTGAGCCTCCCATTTGCTCCCATTTTCCCCTTCCCTGAGCACGCCGAGGTGTGAGGAGGGCTTTCCACAGACCTGGCTCTGCGGAATCAGACTGAACGCAGTAGGTGGAAATAGACACGCTCAGTCTTTTAGGGATCAAAAGGGTCTCACATTCGTGTCATGAATATCTCACTCTGCACCTCAAGATGTGCCTCCAGTCACAGGGTTTATTTTATCAGCATAATATTAATATTAATATAAAACAGTATTATGTTCGAGCTTAAAAATTACAATATATATTTCTGGAGCCAATCTCAGCCGACACTGGGTGAAGGCAGTGATGTTTTGCAAACACACACACACACACACACACACACACACACACACACACACATACACACACACACACACACACACATACACACACACACACACACACACACACACACACACACACACACACACACACATAAGGGCAATCTGAAATAGCAAATTTCATTAATATGTATGTCTTTGAGCTGTTGGAGGAAACCGGAGTACCCAGGGGGAACCCATGCAAACAACAAGAAAACAGGCAGGATCTATAAAACATTCCTTTCGCCGAATCTGTGATTCAAGTTCTAGCTCTGCGGCGAACATGCTAACTAATACGCACCCCAAGCAGGCAGAATCACCCTGAACAGTTCTCTAGACCAGTGCAGGGCCAATTATTCGGTCACAGATTACCTTCCCAGTATTTTCCCTGTTACCAATTGTTGTGATTAAGAGCTTAGTCGGACGTCTTGGTGTGGGGCCGATGGTGCAGTGGTTAGGGTGCTGGGCTCATGATCAGGAGGTTGTGTGTTTGAATCCCAGTTAAACCCCCACTGTGCTAAGACCCCTGGGCAAGGTCTTAACCACAAGGGTGTCTCTGTTCACCCAACAGTGTAAATGGGTACCAGTAAAAATATACGGGGAAGATAACCGGCGATGGACTAGCGTCCCATCCAGGAGGAATGCGTGTGTGTGTGTGTGTGTGTGTGTGTGTGGGTGGGGGGGGGGGGGTGTCTAACATGGATTTGAACCCACAACCTCTTGAACATGAACTCGGCACCTTATAACCACTACAGCACAAGTCAATGTGTTAGGTTGCGGATTATGTTTGCTGAATACCAACAACTCGTTTCATCAGGGTGCTTTTGTATATTTTCAAGAATAAATAATTAAATAAATGGCAGTACATACACATTTCTCAGCATGAGGCGACTCTAAACGATTTAGTAATAAGAAAAGCATGGCTATAAATCACTCAGAAAAATAAATAAATAAATGGTAAACGTAGTAAATGTAGCTTACCCTAAGTAAAGGCACTTAGTTCTGAAGACTCATTATCTCGGGAACAAATACAGGCCCAGTGTAAAAGCCACTCAGAATATGAATTCATAGTGTCATCACAAAACTTATATTGGTGTCTCATGTACTCATTTGCCGTGCCACTTAATCCGACTAGGGTTGTGAGGAGGCTGATGCCTATCTCAGCCAACCCTGGGCAAAAATCACTGAACATGGTATACAACCATTCACACGCTTTATACTCCCATTCACACCGAGAGTCCAGTGATGTGATCTGATTCTTTTAACCAGCTCGATTCTTTCAGTTCATTCGACTGTAGCGAATCGATTCATCCTTCATTTATTTATTTTCGGAACCACTTAATCCTGATCAGGGTCACAATGAGGCTGGCGCCCATGTCTGCCGACTCTTGCTGAAGGTGGGATACACCCTGAACAGCTCGCCAGGCCTTCGCAGGTCACACACTCACACAACCATTTCATACTCACACTCGCACCTACGGGTGATTGGGAACAGTCAATTAACCTAGGGCTCTGATGGGCTGGCGAGCTGTCCAGGTTGTACTCTGCCCTCGCATCGAGTCGGCTGAGATAGGCACCAGCCTCCCCGTGACCCTAATTAGGATTAAGCGGTTCAGAAAATGAATGGATGAATGAATAAATTCTTTATAGTTTGGAAGCCCCTACTTTCACAGTTTTACTGTGGAAAGCTGCTTTGCAACAATGCCAATTGTAAAAAGCGCAAATACAAATAAAACGGAACTGAACTGAACACAAACTGAGGCCGGTGACGTAGTGGTTGGAGTCGGGAGGTTGCGAGTTCAAATCCCAGTTAGACTCCCACTGTGCTAAGACCCCTGGGAAAGGTCTTAACCACATGTGTGCCTCTGTTCACCCAGCAGTATAAACGGGTACAAGTAAAAATATACTGGGAAGGTAACCTGCGATGGACGAGCGTCCCATCCAGGAGTTGAACTCCTGGTAGCTTCACTTTATGGAAACCGTGAATATGTACCGGCCTGATGAGCCGCTTGGCTTCGGGTACAAAAAGCCCAACAGACTACCTTAGAACTGAACACATTCACACCTATGGGCAATTTGGAACTTCCAATCAACCTGCTGTGTAATGTTTATGGAATAAGGAAGGGAATCATAGTACCAAGAGAAAACCTACACAAGCACTGGGCACAGTATACAGTCTGGGCGTGGACATGCACACAGACATGTCCAAGCCCGGAAATCAAATGACCTTTCTGCTGTGAGGCAGACTTGCTAACCACTAGACCACCATGTCGCCATACAAGACACCTAATGTTGGTTCAAGAATAAGCAAATGAATTCAGCTATTATAATAATAATAATAATAATAATAATAATAATAATAATAATAATACGGGGCAGTGGTGGTCTAGTGGATAGGGCGCAGGATCGCTGATCCTAAGGTTGGGGGTTCGAGTCCCCACAGGGTCGTCACTGTCCCCCCAGTGCGGCTGACTGGGTTATCAAAGGCGGGCCATGTCTCTCACTGTCTATGGTGTGAGGCATGTAAAACAACCATTGCTGACTTTCATATAGAGTAGGCTGCAAAGTCGTCGGCGTGTTTCTGTCCCTTGCTAAAACGGTTGTGACAGGAAGGGCATCCGACGTAAAAACCTCTGCCAAAAGAAATGTGCGAATCAGATGATTCGCTGTGGCGACTCCTGAGTAAAAGGGAAAAAGCTGAAAGGAAGACAGACAATAATAATAATAATGATAATAATAATAATAATAATAATAACTAAAGTGGGAGTGTATCCGACCCCTAATGTGTGTGTGTTTTGGGTTTGGGGGGGGTGGAGGGTGTACCACAAGTTACCACAAGGTTAGGAGTCCCATTTCTGCTTGAGCATTAGCAACAGCATGCACGTCTGCTGACTTACCCCATGATGCTTAGTTATTAGAGTGTGCTAATTAATAAGTGTCAACACGTCTGGGCTTTCTCGGAATCCTTTGTTGCATTAACAAAGCAATTCTCTAATAGGCTCTTGACTGAGATGATCACTCGAGATTGGCTAATGATCTTTTAATGTATGCATATTGAAAAGCCATTAAATGTCGCACAACCTAGGAACAAGGAGCGAAAGACAGATGTATGGTGTTGAAGTGTCACGCCCTTTCTATAAGCACATCAATGGTCCCGGATAAACTTTCCCTCATTCTTGAAGTCGACTTCCAAGTTTCCATACATAGTATGTTCAACTTATCATTACTTATTAAAAAAAAAAAAAACAGGCCTCGTTTAGGATCCCACACTATTCATTCATTCCTTGAACTGATTTATTATATTATGTATGCGGCGAGACCAGACTGAGTCTCAACTGAGTCTGGCTGAAGGTATAGAACATCCTGGACAGCTCCCCAGTCCACCACATTTCAGGGAAAAATAGAACAGTGCTAACTACAGTACCACCAACTATTATTATTATTATTATTATTATTATTATTATTATCATCATTCATTTATTTTCTGAGCTAATTATTCCTAATTAGGATCGTAGGGAGGCTGGCGCCCATTTCAGCCGACTCTGGATGAGGGTGGGAGTACGTCCTGTACAGCTCGTTCGGCCATCGCAGGAGAAACACATGACATTCTCACACTCACACCTAGGGTCAATTTGGAAAAGCAGCGTAGCCTACTTTGCATGTTTTGAACGATGGGAGGAAACCAGAGTACCTGGAGGAAACCCACACAAGCGCGCTGGGAGAACGCAAATGCCACATAAAAATGCCAAACCCGGGAATCAAACCTGGTTCATCTTGCCATGAGTCTAATGTACTAACTATTGCACCACCAATCCCCCCCCCAATATTATTAATGGCATTCATTCATTTTCTGAACTGCTTGATCCTTATTAGGGTCGCGGGGAGGCTAGCGCCCATCTCAGCCGAATCCGGGTGGGGGCCGAGCACACCTTGGACACCTCACCAGGCCATCACAGGGCAGAAACACGCTGACAGCTACACAACCTACTTATAATAATAATAAGAAGAATTATTATTATTATTATTATTATTATTATTATTATTATTATTACGACTACTACTACTAATACTGTTAATAATCATAATAAATAAATTGATTAATTCATTCATTTTCTGAACTACTGAATCCAAATGGGGTCATAGGGAGGCTGGCACCCATCACACTCAACTCTGGCCAAGGGCAGAATACACCCTGGCCGGCTCGCCAGGCCATCGTAGGGTAGAAACACGCTGACGGCTATGCAGATTACTTATTATTACTAATAGGCTACTATTATAACAATAATAATAATAATAATAATAATAATAATAATAATAATAATAATTAATTGAGTCATTCATTCATTTTCTGAATCATTTAAGCCTAATTAGGGTAAAAAGGAAGCTGGTGCCCATCTCAACCGATCATGGGGAGGGAGGGGTACACCCTGGACAGCTCGCCAGGCCATTGCAGGGCAAAAAATTAATAAATAAATAAGCTAATGACATCATAAAGCTATACACTGTTAACGAAAGAGTCTGTTATATTTACTCCCTGAACAGGCCCATCTTCCTGTTCCATATTCCATTCCTGCACCCCCCCACCCCCTCACCACACACACACACACACACACACCTAACCACCCCCCACCGTCTCCTGCAAGGTTGAGTACGGCCACACACCAGACGAGAATATAATAGATAATTTGGCCAGTAAATGGCAGGTATTATAGGAGTCATCTCCACTCGGAGGCATATGATTCAGAAAGACACTCTGGTAATAGCTTTGCAAATTCCCTCTGCCATTTCACAACGACTCGGCACACTGGAACGCGGGGGAAAGGTTAGGAAGTCAATGACTATCCATCAAAACATCAATCTCCCTTTATTCTCCTCTCCACTCTTAAATACCAGACACAGCCAAAGAGTGTTGTTATGGTTCTGTTCTTTCTATCCGGGTCAGCAGTGGAAGAAGCTGGCCTCTGTACCGGCTGAAGAGATCACGTCTGAAGTTTGTCAGATAATGGTTTCAGGTTAGCATCCAGGGCAGCAGAGCTGTTGTTCAAACGAGAAGCTGAGATTGCCGGGAAAAAAAGAAAAGAAAAAAAAAAAAAAGAAAAAAAAAAAAAAAAAAAAAAAAAAGATTCAATCTCTGAATGAAAAGAGCTCAGATTCAAAAGTCTGTCTTCCAAAGTGAAGATATGCTTTTAGCTTGTCAAAATCCTTCAGTGCATAATGAAAGAAGGTTTATTTTTAAAGTGCAGGCTGTGAGCAATGTCCATTTGTTTTTCTATGATCTACAACCAGTATAACATTGTTTCCCCAAAGTTGTCCAGACTGTTAAAAAAAAAATTAAAAAAAAAAAAAAAACTGAGAAAAACGCACCGAGTGTATTCAAAGCAAACGTATTAATGAATCCATCATCTGGCTTTGCATGAAATAAAGCAGAGCAGCGTTATTAGAATTGAAAATGGGTCTCCATAGAGATGTTGGAAGTGAACGATGTATTTGTGGTTCACGTTCGAGTTGTGTCCCTACGACTCCTCCCGAAATCTAAAGAAAGAACCCCAACCCCTATAAGGTAGGTAGGCGGGTAGGTTGTCTGTTGGGCTTTTTACACCGCGAGCCGAGTGGCTCATCAGGCCGGTGCTTATTCCCGGTTTCCGTAGCGTGAAGCAACCAGGAGTTCAACTCCTCCTGGATGGGATGCTAGTCCATTACAGGTTATCTTCCCAGTATATTTTTACAGGTACCCATTTATACTGGTGGCACAGTGGTTAGGGTGCTGGGCTCATGATCAGGAGATTGTGTGTTCGAATCCCAGTTAGACCCCAACTGTGCTAAAATCCCTGGGCAAGGTCTCAACCACAAGTGTGCCTCTGTCCACCCAGCAGTATAAATGGGTACCAGTAAAAATATACTGGGAAGGTAACCTGCGATGGACTAGCGTCCCATCCAGGAGGACGAAAATAAGCACCGACATGATGAGCCACTCGGCTTCGGGTGTAAAAAGCCCAATACTGCTGAGTGAACAGAGGCACACTTGTGGTTAAGACCTGGCTCAGGGGCCTTAGCACAGTGGGAGTCTAACTGGGATTTGAACACACAACCACCTAACCACTACACCGTTGGCCCTACTCCACCCCCCCCACCCCCACTTTAAATGCAACACAATCTCCTTATCGCTATCGCTTAATTTCTCTTGCCCCCCCCCCCCCCCAAGCATCTTGTCCTTCAAGAGATGTCTATCGCTTATTACTCGTCCTCACGCTGTAATTAGCCGAATGCAAATGATTGATTAGACCATCTTTCATTGTGTCAAAAACATATTTCCTCTTAACGGCACCGGGCCGCCCTCGTCCGTTATTAAGTCTGTCAGAACATCATTAGGCTTTAGAATGATATGGTGCCGTGCCAAGCTGAGGTTCGGAACAACGTCTGGCATGAGGAGCCGACGAGAAGACTGACGGACCGACCTATCAGCCGATGGCTTCTCTACCGCAGATATTATTCCAGTAATTGAACCGGATAATAAATCATTCCTTTTTTAACTATTATTATTAATAATAATAATAATAATAATAATAATAATAATAAATAATATTTTTATTGTTGTTCATAAACGCTGGTTGAGGGCGATAGGGCGGCGTAGTGTTTAGCACGTCCGCCTCACAGCAAGAAAGTCTGTGGTTCGTCCTGGGCTTAATCGTTTCGGTGTAGCATGGTTACGCGCCCTCCAAGTACGTGGGTTTCATCCCTGTACTCCGGGTTTCTACCTGCAGTTCAAAGGCCTGCCCTGTAGGCTAATTGGCTGTTACAAACTCACCGAGGTAATAATAAGCTGATCAGGGTGTATCACACCTTCCACACCCCATGTGTTGGCTGACATGAGCTTCAGCCTACCTCTGACCCTGTGACCCAGTTAGCAGTTTTCACTCACCCACTCACTCATCTGCTGAATCCTAGCAGGGTCACACCTCCCACACCTCACGTGTCGGCTGACATGAGCTCCAGCCTTCCGGTGACCCTGCTTTCACTCACCCACTCACTCATCTGCTGAATCCTCACAGGGTCACAGGGTCACACCTCCCACGCCCCACGTATCAGCTGACACGGGCTCCAGCCTCCCTGTGACCCAGTTAGCAGTTTTCACTCGCCCACTAACTCTGAATATTAACAGGGTCACACACCTCCCACGCCCCACATGTTGGCTGACATGGACTCCAGCCTCCCTGTGACCCTGTTAGTGAAAACTGCTAACTGGTGATTTTAGATTGGCCTCTCAGTGGACCAATCAGAACGGGTGCACATTGAAGTCTGTTTATTGGTTGTTTTTTTTTTTTTCCCCCCCTGCTTTACCTTAATTTATTCTATCACACCCATTTCTTCCATCACCTCTCAAGCACTGTGTATTTCCTTCAGGAAATTGAAATGGAGGTTCCTCCTGAATTCAAATGGACTCGCACTCAACAATAAATATTAGCAACTTTCATATTCCGCAGACGTATTTTACTCAATTTACTGACGCACCTTTCATTCACACAGCACACGTTCCGATAACAGTAACAAGCCTCCGGAGTACAAATTGCCTTGATATGTAGCATTATGGGAAATGTGTTGCTTATGAAGTGCAATGACATTTATGTCATGTGAAACCTCATGACATCATTGATAACACGGTACCCAAGAAACGCAACATCAATTACTACACCCGTCGCGTTTGTTCAAGCTATAAGATGTTGTTCTGGGAGCAATCACGGCTACATAATGCCACGAGTCAGACACCGTTTGTGCGAGCGACTCTCGGACTGTTCACACGCCACTGCCTCGTGTCGGGTTCATCCTGACTGATGTCAGAGAGGTGAAGCACTTTTGTGGTTGGCAAACCTGACAATTTCCACTTAGCCAAAAATCAATACCGCTACAGAGGTTGGGACAATAACAAAGGGCTAATGTGACAGACCTGTCATTAAGAAGCTTCTCTCCGGACGTGAGATTTTCTCTGACTCCACGCGCACTTAGAAGCAGTCACGGACGGCCTCGGTCGGGAAGCTCTCTCAAGCCTGCGCTTTATCAGGACGACGACCAATTAACTGACCTTTTCCCCACATAAAGCTGCTTATTAAGTGAATCCGAAAAAGAAAAAAAGAAAAAGAAAAAGGAAAAAAAAAGCATCCGAGGCAATTAGATATCCGTCTGTGTGACTTTCGGCAGATATAGTGCACGTGGCAACAATGAAAGTCCGCTTGTGGCGTCTGCTGGCACTGTACACAATTACGCTGATCGTGTTGCCAAACAGACGCCGAGGCGAAAGTGACAGGACGAGGAGTTTTAAGGACGTCAGCAAAGGAAAGGATCTGAAGAAGCAGCCAAGCTTGGTGGAAAGCTTCCTAAATGCCAGCACCCTGGTTAATCAGGGCCGAGCAGCGAACGGCACTGACAGCTTAAGTGGGGAAAATGACAGCAAGCTAATCAAGTGCAGAACGCTGCTTTGTATCGCCATGCAGAAATTCTTCAGGAACAAAAAAAAAAAAAAAAAAAAAAAAACCCGCAATCATGATATTGTCCTTTTAGGAGCACAGAAGAAAATCAAGTGACTTGTATATGAATAATACATTCCGAAATCCATAAAAACGAACTGTCGAGTCCTCATTCTACCGTAATATTAGTGTATTCATTCAATGCCTGTTATGTCATTGTCCTCCCACCCACCTTTTTTTTTTTTTTTTTTTTTTCTTGCCCTATTTTATTCTTGAATAGACCTGGGAATATTATTTATTCATGTCATGCACTAAATTTCCATTTAACATCCCAAACTGCCCTGTCAACCACAACAAACCCACATCCGAATGGACGGGGCCCCATCAATGGCGTGCTGTGATGCGTCTCAGAAACGATACTATGGGACATGTGGAGCTCCACTGACCGTCCCAGCCATGCTGTTCTGAAGACAGGAGCCGTGCCCTGCTGACAAGGGATCAGGTGTGTTCCCTCGAATAAATCACACGACACTGCCTTGAGCGCTCGTATAACCCAATCTGCACCTGGACTCGTGTGACCCAGCTTGGCCCTGCGATGGTAACGAGACAACTGAAGTTATTGAGACGCATCAGTTTGTGTTCTAATGAGTAAGAAATAAAACACAACAGGGCACGCGGTTATGAGAAAATAATCAATGTCAAGGTGGCCTGATGCAAACCGTAAATTGGATTATTTTCCAATAACAGCCTGTGTTGAAATGTTTCTTTCTTTATTTACCACAGCGTTTCGACAACTGTAAGAAAACACGGCGCTTTCCATCTTATTATAATTAAATTTCACGTCGTGAAAACAAGGGCGGCACGGTTAGCATGTCCGCCTCACGGCAAGAAGGCCTGGATTCGATTCCGGGTCTCATCATGACCGGTTCTGTGTAGACTTGACATCGTCTGGGTTTCATCCTTGTACTGCGGTTTCCTCCCACAGTTCAAAACCATGCACAGTTGGCTAATTTGGCTGTTCCAAATCACCCCTTGGTATAACCGTGAGTGTGAATTGTTGTATGTTTTTCTCTGTAAAGTCTAGGCGACCTGTCATCGGCTGAGATGGGCACCAGCCTTCCCAAGGCTCTAATCAGGAAGAAGAGGCTTTGGAAATTAATGAATGAATGAATGTTGTCAAGATGATTTAGTGCCTGTGCTGCAGCATGCAGGTGGCACAATGCCCCCCCGCCCGCACGGAATCGGCTGAGATGGGCACCAGCCTTTCCGAGGCTCTAATCAGGAATAAGAGGCTTTCAAAATTAATCAATGGATGAATGTTGTGAAGACGATTTAGTGCCTGTGCTGCAGCATGCAGGTGGCACAGAGGCGTTAGCAGTTAGCATGTCCGCCTCACACAAGTAGGTCCTGGGTTCGAGTCCCGGGCTCATCAAGAGCGGACTTAACATGGTCTGGGTTTCATCCGGGTACTCAGGTTTCCTCAAACAAAACAAACAAAAACATGCACAATAATCTAATTGGCTGTTCCAAATTACCCTTAGATACTAAATGTACGTGTGAATTGTTGACACGCTGGCCCTGAAATGGCCTGGTGATCTGTTCAGGGTGTACCCTACCCTCGCCCACAGTCGAGTGAGATGAACTCCGGCCCCTTGCGGCCCTAATTAGAATCAAGAGGCTTTGAAAATTGCTGAATGGATGTTACGCAGGTAATTCAGTGCCTGTACAGGACTATCATCATCATGCAGGTGGTTGCCTCACAACAAGTAGGTTCTGGGTTTGAGTCCCAGGCTCATCAACGGAGTTTCTGTGTGGACTTATCATGCTCCAAGTTTCTTCTGGGTACTCCGGTTTCCTTCAACAGTCCAAAAACACACACATTCGACTAACCAGTCTAAATTGCCCCTGTTGGGCGAGTTGTGAATGGTTGTATGTGTGTTTTGGTCTTGCTATGTTCGGGGGCCACCTTTGTAGAGAGTTTGCGGAGATAGGCTCTATCCTTCTCATTCAGAATAAAACACCTGGGCAGATGAGTGAAAGAATGAAGCTATACACGCATACTGACTCGGAGAAATCAGGAAGAGTGAAGCCGCCTATCCGTATCACTGTCCTCCCATTGGAAATCTTGCCGGGAATGGAGACTCCGCCCATTAACGATTTATTCATTATTTCTTACATTAATGTAAATCAGTGACTTGCCTACCATCACAGCTTTGGTTCTACATTAATCAACACCTTCTGTTCATCAGAACAGAAAATACAAGAGCTCTGGTTAAAATATGAATATCATCTGGACATTAAATCCTCCAACCAATCAAATGGCAGCGACATCCAGCGTCTATATATGTGTATGTATATGTATTTGTGTGTTTGTGTGTGTGTGTTTTAATATTAGACTGTGTACCAGGATATTAAAACGTGACATAACAAATAAAGCCCGCTAATGGAAATAACATTTGAAGACTTTAATACTGTCATGTCGGAAACGCCATTTAGCGAACGTGACCTCCACGAGCTCCATGAGCAGTACACAAGTTCTGTGCAATGGCATCTTTTTAAATACATATAACGTGTAAGTATATATTATATGGAAACAAAAAGAAAAGCCAACTGAATCTACACACACACACACACACACACACACACACACACACACACACACTATACTATACAGAAATCTAAATAAAAATCAAAGTTAAAGGGTATGTCGATGATTTCTTTTCATGCATTCATTCATTCATTCATCCCTTCATTCATTTTCCTAATGAGGGCCACAGGGAGGCTGGTGCCCATCTCAGCCAACGCTGGGCGAGGGCAGAGTACACCCTGGGCAGCTCGCCAGGCCATTGCAGGACAGAAACACACTGACGGCTATGCTGCTACTCTTCAAAGTCAGCAATGGTTCTTTTACATGAACCTCTCACCATAGACAGTGAGAGACACGGCCGGCCTTTGACAACCCAGTTAGTGCACTGGTGGCACAGTGACAACCTGTTGAGAGTGGGATTTGAACCCCCAACCTAAGGATCAGTGATCCAGCAGCTTTTACTACCAGGCCACAACTGCCCGTTTTTTTGTTTGTTTTTTTTTTTTCTTTTTCCTTCCTCTGACATATCTTGAGTGTCAGTTACTTTGATTTAAAGCATTATCCACTTGGGATAATATGTATTACCTAGATAACCCCTCGATAGCAAACCAATCAGATTGTGTCATTGGTGTGTAGTATATACACGGCTTTAAATTACAGCCAATGCTATAAGAGCTGTAGTGTAACGAAAGATAAATCAGCACCTCTTCACCAATCAGATTCAAGAACTCGACGGTGCTGTGGTATGATTTCCATAAGCTTCAAAGTCATTAAAAATAACTAATAGCATCTTTATACTTATGAGAAATCAGTAAAAAATATATATTAATAACAAGATGGTGACAACAACAATAATAATAATAATAATAATAATAATAATAATAATACCCATAACAGTGGTGCATTTGTGGTAAGGTGCTGGATTAGTGAACTGAAGGTCATGGGTTCAGGCCCCACTGTAACTGCCCCCCCCCCCCTGCAGCTAAATGGGTTATGAAAGGTCATCAAAGGTCAATTATCTCTCTCTCTCTGTCTCTCTCTCGCTCTCTCTGTCTGTCTGTCTGTCTGTGGTGAGAGAACCAATTAAAAACCACCTTTAAAAAAGAGGTGCATGTTTCTGCCCTGCGATGGCCTGGTGAGCTGTCCAGGGTGTATCACGCCCTCGTCCAGAGTCAGCTGAGATTTCTGCCAGTCTCCCAATGACCATAATTACGATCAAGTGGTTCAGAAAATGAATGAATGAATAATAATTAAGGCAGGAATAAAAGGAACAGGAAGAAAACAACAATAATAATAAAATGATAAAAACAGTAATAATAATGAGGAGAAGAAAAAAGAAATGCAGAGCAAACGAGCCCGAGTCTTTAAACCTTACAGGAAAGATAGCGACACTTTTTTTCTTGATAAGTGTGAAACACAACTGACTCTATATAATATTCACAGGCTGTCAACCATCCGACAAGAACAACCGTGGAAAAAAAAAAAAAAAAAAAAAAAAAAGCATAATCAGAAGTGTGGTGGGAAATAAAAATTATTTCAAAATGCCAAAGCAGCCCACGAAGGCTTCTGGTAAATTCCGAAAACTAGAGCTCCGAGGACTGCAGTGAAAGGAAATGATCATTAATTCACTACACAGGCAACTGTTTGTTCGGCCAAACCAGGACCGATGTCAATGCTTCTCCTGGTCACATGATCACACTGTTAGACTGACATTCGAGAAGCTAACACTTACTCCTCCACAGATACAAAGCGACCAGGAACACCAGCATGTCTTCCGAGCTCTTATCACTGCAGCCTGTTCACAGACGGCAATGGTTAAAAACGACACGACACGAAACTATACGACACTTCACATGGGACGTGTCAATGCTCCCTGAGAGTTTTTTCAACCCGATTGCAGCTCTGCATTCTACTCTCACTTACACCTTCATTATTTGTCCTCATCTGCACTGTGCTTCCTGCAGTGTGGCATCGGGTACCGCTCGACTCAAGTCCAACTTATTAGCATTTTTTAAGTGCAATACGAATCCTGCTTGATTAAAGGAAAAAAAAAAAAAAATGAAAATGCATCCTGAAGTTCATGAGCTATCCTTTCATGCCATCTTCCCCAGTCTAGCTGTGGAGATGATGAACTACTCAACGTCCGTGCATTCACATGTCACCAAAGATGCTAATAAATCAAGATATTGTGAAATGTCATCACACACAAAAAAAGAAAAAAAAGGCAAATCCATATACAGGGATCCCCCACTTTCCACAGTTAATGGGGACCGAGATCCCCACAACCGCTGATTTCCGCCAAGTAGGATCAACACCCCGACTGGCGTATACGTACATGTATATGTGTATATAATATCAATAAATCAAAAAAGAAACCCTCTGGGTACGAAAACTCCAGGTTACGAAAAACATTTTGCTAAGTTTTCGTCCTCTGTGTACGAAAACAACCTCCTCTTACAAAAAGCGCCAAACGTGCCATTCAAAAATTCAAACACGCCATTCAAAATTTGAACCATGAGCAAGTTGCTCTCTCATTGGCTGTCTCCCAACATCCCGCCCCACTGGCCTCCCATTGGCCAGGAGGCAGCTGAACTGTACCCATACTTCGTGTTTGTCACATGCGTGAGAGTGGAGAGTTGAACAGGAATGTTGGCTCGTGAGTTCTTTTTGTGAGATCATTGCAGTGTTATATTTCGTTATCCATCATGGACCCGGAAAATACTGAAAAGCGGAAATACAGTGATGGAGGCAATTATTTCGGCACGATACTGAAGCAGAAGGAGCATGGAAACAGTGCTCCGTGGGACAAGACCTCCGATCTCGCAAGGAAGCAAGTTAATATTGAATCAGGACCTCTGATCTTTCAAACAGGTCCTGTAATTCCACTTTAAATACAACATCTCGTCCATTTAAACATTTAAATACAATTTCTCCGTCATCTCTGGGCCACATGTGGGCGGAGCCCGCATTCAGCAAAACACACCACAGAGTTTTGTGTGTGTGTGTGAGTAAGAGAGAGAGAGAGAGAGAGAGAGAGAAAAACTGTGTGTGTGTGTGTGTGAGAGAGAGCGCATACAGAGTCAGTCAGAGATGAAAGGAGGCATTCTTTACTCTCTTTCGAGTCTTTTAATTTACTCTCTTTTAAGGTGTTTAATTCGATAAATGTTTAATAAATGTGGCGCGCTCGGCCGAATGTGAGCAAAATGCGACTCATCCGGACCTCCGATCCCTCAAGGATACAAGTTAAAGTTGAGTTTGGACCTCTGATCTGTCAAGCAGGGAATGCGCTAGGATTTCCCAGTCTTAAAATGCTCCGGCATCCTGCTTGTGGCCGAAGCCCGCATTCAGCGGAACACGCCACAGCACACATTTAATGTGTATTGTGTGTGTGTGTGTGTGTGTGTGTGTGTGTGTGTGTGTGTCTGAGAGAGAGAGAGAGAGAGATAGAGAGAAACAGTGTTTTGTGTGTGTGTGTGTGTGTGTGTGTGTGTGAGTGTGTGTATGTGCGTATGTGCGTTAATAAAAAATGTTTAATAATGGCTTAATTAATAAATGTTAACAAAATGGTTTAATATGTGAATAAAATGTTTAAATGGTTTAATAAATAAATTCCTTTTACTTTTAACACATACTTCATGCATATTTCATACAAAATTGGTGTACTTTTATCATTTTTAAAGGGTTTATGGACTACTCTTGGGAGCCTCGGAACGAATCAGGTTTTTTACATGTAAAATGTGCCTCTACTTACGAAACCTCCGCATTACGAAAAAGGTGATTAATTTCATAAGTAGGGTGCCGACTGTATATATTCAACGCTATAAATGCTTATAATAAACATTCAAAAATAATGCATAAGATGTAAATAAAATATTTACACACATACACACACACACACACAAACACACAGATGTGCAACTCATAAAAATGTAAGTAGTTTTAATGGGGAGTTTTGGGTTGTTTTTTGTTTTTGTTTGTTTGGGGTTTTTGCATAATTGACCTTGTTTTTGTGGCATTTTCCTTAACTTTTTCCCCTATTCTTTAATTTACTTATTTTTTTAATTCAATGAATATTAAAAAAATAATAATTTAAAAAAATACGCGATGCACTGAAGCCGCATGAATTGAAGTGCGAAGTAACGAGGGATCCCTGTATATGTGTATATAATATATACAATATAAATGCTTATAATAACAATTAAACATTCAAAAATAATGCATTAGATGTAAATAAAATATAAATACACACACACACACACACACACACACACACACACACACAGATGTGCACTTCACATAAAAATGTAAGTAGTTTTGTTGGGGTGTTTATTTGGGGGGATTTTTTTTTTTTTTTGCATAATTGGCCTTGTTTTGCTGTATTTTTCTGAACTTTTTCCATATTTTTCGATGAATATTTTTGAAAAACCCATAATGTACTGCAGCTGCAGAAACTGAAGCACGAAGTAGCGAGGGATCACTGTATATAGACGCTCCCCAACTTACGTTTTTGTTTGGTTCCGGATGGCCGAACGTAAGGGTAAAAAAAAAACATAAGTTGTTACTGGATGTTCCAGTGACGTATGACGCTCATACTGTATTATACATCCATAAACACCATTACCGTATCTCATAAAACACCTCTAAATCAATTATTATAAACATGACATTGTAAAATAATATCAAATATATCAAATCATATCAACATTAATTTCAATTTAATTAAATTCAAGCAAAAAAATTTCAAATAGATAAATTTTAATAAAATTCACTCAACAAATATCGAATACAGTATCAAATATAACCTTTAAAATTCTCTGCGATGTGATCTTTCTGATTGTCAATGGTTCCGATGGTCGATGGAGCCATTTGGAAGAAACATGCAACATTCACATGTTTTACACCAGCATCAATTTTCTTGATAATAGCCAGTGCTGTAGTGGTCAAAAAATAAGTGAGTACACGATGGCAGCGAAGCAACCGAGGCGCGCAGCAGCACCTCAGCACACAAAGGGAGGGTGCGGCTTTGGCTTTGAAACTATTTAGCACTTCATCTCCGCTTTTTATTTACAGTCGTGGAAATTTACGTTGCTCAACTATAAAGTAGACCAAATTAAGTCAGTACACGCAACTCAGCCACTAAAACAAGTGTGTACACGGCATGTACCCACCACTACAGCACTGATAATAGCCATCTTCATTTCTAACAGGATGGCTTGCCGCTTTTTCTCATTACCACTGTCACTAGTAGGCTTACACTTTTGACCAACCATATTTGCTTAAGGTTACAAAAGTCCGCAAAACAGTGTAAACACAAAGATCACAGAGATGACTTCTTAACACAAGGGTAACATGCAGTGAACTGGGAAGAAGGAGGGGAACGTTCAGTCTGTCATTTATAAACAATGGACACCGCATCATGCGGAAGTCGCGTATTACGTCAGCGTACTACGTAGGTATGTCTCGTACTACAGAGAGCACGCTAAACTCAAAATTTGACATATATTTAAAATGTTTTATTTATTTATTTTTTTAAATGTAAAACCGAAAAATACGTCAAACAAATGAATGTACATCAGGGAGGGTCTACTGTGAAAAGCCTACACCATAGATAGTAGCTGATTTCTATTTTATTCAGCTATGCCTTGTCCTTCCGTCAGTCCTAACAGATTTGCACTTTTTTTTTTTTTTTTTTTTTAAACTTCTGCCTGCTTTTTCCAATATCACAACCAGCTCAGAACCTATGTAGCTCAAAGTATACTAATTGGTTTGGAGGGGAAAATGGAAAAAAAAAAAAAAATCAACGATGAGAAAACCCACCCCTATTTGTCTAATGGCAGACTAAATCCGCTGAGGAAAATGAAATGAACCATTGCAGGATTCGAGGTTTGAGAAACAAACTATTTTAAACTTGCAGGGGAAAAAAGGCTAATCATCAAGGGAACCCAACACTGCTTAAGATTCAGATCCTGAGCCCAATAGATAAATTATTCTGCACCATGTTAATGGGACAGAATAAGAGCCATCTGCACTATTATCATCCTGATTTTTTTTTTAACTCCTCCGAAGAAACACTCAAGCAACCTAAAGCCTTTTATCTGTAAAAACATTGCTGCTTGTTCCACACCGGAAGAAACACATTCACAAGAGGTACATTCATCACGACCATTCAGTGTGCCGTTAACGATGCTGTATGAGTGTCGAATGATGCCTTTAAAAAAAATTAATGGCATGTAAATGTAATGCATCTCATCCGACTGAGCATGAACAGCAGCACACGCCGTTTTTTTTTTTTTTTTTTTCCTCTTTGCGGTAGTCTGGCAGCTTTTACTTACTGGGTTTCTCATATTCACCCTGAGCAACATAATGGGATCAATAGCATTTCCAATTTCATTAGGTACTTGCTAAAGTCACTACTTTGTTAGATTGGCTGGGTACGGATCGACTGTATGGTTATTATCAGGTAATTTGAGGGAGATTTCATCCACTAAGTATATTATACTTCCTGGCAGGATGTACAGCTTTCATATCGGCCTAATTATGCCATAGTAACACGACGAGAAGATGATATCACTTTTCTCGCGATACCACTAGTATACCATGATGCTGATCTCACACCATCTTTCATACGCACTCACTAACCCATTTGCAGAATCACCCGATCCCACTACTGTGGTCACGGGGAGGCCGTGGCTATTGCAGATTATACTAGGTGAAGGCGGGGTACAGTTTAAACAACTTGCCAGACCATCAAACTGCCAACACACACAGACACACACACATAGACACACACACACATAGACACACACACACATAGACACACACACACACAGACACACACACACACACAGACACACACACACACACAGACACACACACACACACACAGACACACACACACCCATTTCCACTCACACATAGAGGCAATTTAAAATAGCTAATTAGCCTAATGTACATGTTTTTGGACTGTGGGAAGAAACCGAAGTACCTGAGGAAACCCACACAACCATGCAAGCTCCACACAGGAATGCCCGATCCGAGCGCGGTAATCAAACTCAGGACCTTCTT
>CM045737.1:45804847-45862347 GCA_024760905.1 Plotosus lineatus | reverse complement strand
CAACATGAATTTCTTGAGGACACCATAGTGACGTAGTTTTTATCAAGTCCGTCTTGCTACAAGATCACCACCAACAAGAGTTTGGATCCTGTGCTTTTCAAGGGCATTTCTGTGTGCAGTCGGCCTGTCTTTCCAGTGCTTGTATGGGTTTCCTCCGGGTAGTCCGGTTTCCTCCCACAGTCCAACAGCATGCACATTCGGTTAACTGACTGTTCCGTACTGCCCTAGGTCTGAATATATGTGTTCATACTTGTGTGAGCTGTACATCCTGAACAGCTGAAATTTATCGAGGATCATGGTCTAGATAATGAATGAATAGCGTACATGGAAAAATCAACAGATAAATGAGTGTTGAAGAAATTTTTCCTTCGTTCAAGAAGCCAAAGTGGAAACTGCTATAGCAAACCTGGGGTCCATCAGCACCACCACTGATCTTTTCTTAAGAAACGAATCAAACAATCCATTTTCTCTTACTGGCGGTTCGGATTTCACTGAAGCCAATAGAGCACTAAACTGAGTTTTAAAGGCAGTAAGCAAGTCTGGAGAAATTCATCGAACAGTCCATAAAAATCTCTTGACCCACAAAGTCATGGAAAGCTTGTAAGATGCTGGTCCCGAGCCATTTTGTCTACACAGTATAAACAAGAAAGGCTGGATGGTAAAAATGTCTCATCATACAGTTCCTTGTGAAGTTTACATCTGATCTAATGGAACGCCTGAGCACTGACTTACGAGTGTCTTTTATAACAAATTTTCCATGATACAAGCTTTGATACCACCAAAAATCTGCCCCATCCAACCAGCAAAACATTGATTTACGTCCTCTGCTGGGGAAATGGCTTTTCCGGGCCAATTAGCCCTTGTATTCTTCTGCTTGGATTCCTCCACGCTCTGAGAACGTCTTGTGCAGTGCTTCTCAATTATTTTCTGTGATGCCCCTATAGGAAGAAAAAAAAACATTTCACGCCCCATTCCCCCGAGACTATAAATAGTGTTTACTGCACTTCATATCGCTTGCTCGGTGCTTTTTTTCCCCTACACCATAGGGAATACAGTGAGAGTGCCACTGCTACCCACTGTAGAAGATCCGCAATTACACTTAATTCTAGTACAGTATGGCAAAAAAGCATGTTCCCCAGGGTCATACACGCCCCCCTGGCACCACACCGCGCCCTTACTAGTTGACAAGCACTGGCCGTGCGGGAGCTCACCATGAGCCTTTCCTCGCTAGCATTCATAGCGTGCACATGCACAAAATTCTCCTCTTCCTCTTGCTTCTCTGTTACACACACCCTCATGCCTGCCCACATAACATCTTCGCACCTACGTGACATGTTCGCCGCAGTCGATAATCGGAAGGGTAGGAACCTATTATCAATTATTATTAATGTACATGTATTATTATTATTATTATTAATAATAATAATAATTAATAAAGATATAATGATTAATAAATATTATTATTAATATTTTTCATTATATTAGGTCAAATGTATGTGTTTTTGTGAGGTTATATGAGTTTGGGAGGGGTTTGGAACGGATTAATTGGTTTTCTATTATTTCCGATGGGAATTTTTGTTTTATGCATGGGTGCAAGTTAAAAATGTTGAAAAACCTGAAAATGCACCTCGTAGTTGAGTGGTTTGTTTTGTTTTTTAAATTACAAGTTAAAATGGTTGTTTCTCATGCAATCTTTTACCAACATTTTTCAATAATATATAATCAACAAATTCACATCAAATGTTTGTAACATTTAATTATAAAATTTCTTTATTGTGCATGAATAGATTAAAAGTCAAAATATGTCAAACAGTCAAACAAATTTCAACTGAAATGAAATGATCACTTTCTTTGCTGCAACACTTTTTTTTTACCATGTCTATAAACTGTATAACCAGGAAGAAAAAAAATCTTTATATGCAGACTTAAACAGGAAATATTTATTACTCACAGTGTTTCATGCTGATGAAATAAGATACGACAAATCTTGATCTGAGATATATGCAACTGACAAAAGTTCCTATTTTCAATGTACAACTAAATCATGGGCCAAAAAAATTTGAGCATAATCTCCCTTTACATTGCCCTAACCTGGGCACTCCAGGAGGCATGTGCCAAGTTTTATCCCCCCCAATACACACACACTTCCCTCAATCATCATTAAAGTTGCCCTCACGGCTGCATTATTGTTATCATAGTACACAATATTAGCTAATGGTACAATCTGACATTAAAAGTTCGACTGGGTATAAATACCTGATTTCTCTGAATGGTCTTTTTGTTTTTCAAGTGATTCGACTCATCAGCATGATTTTCAGTCCCTTCTTCCCGCTGGCCCCATACTTTATCGTCTTGGAGCAACGATCACAAAACACAACTCAAGATGTGTATATTTTTAAGCCATATCCCCCATTTCTCAGCGTTTTTCTCACACTCGTTTCGCCATTCCCACCGCCATATATTTCTAGATGTCTTTTCCAATTCTTTTGTATTATAGCCTTCCGATAAAAACTTCATATTGACAGTGTTTCTAGTTCATGCTAGTGACAATGCAGTATTTTAGGCAGCATGTGCACGCGAGGCTCACAGAAACAACAGGTTTTATAATAGCTGCATTTTCATAGAATGGGCACTTACGATGAGCGAATCAAAAGCATCGTTATAACTTGGCCTGAAGAATAAGGGATACTGGGAAAGACTGTTGCTGTATTCGATTGGGCTTTGTTCGTGCTTGACGGAACTGTGCACATCCGAATGGAAAAAAATGCTTGACAAAATTGTCGAAAATGCAGAATCCATGTAATCCCTATGTGCTTTTGTGATTACGCCAGCAGACGAACACCTCTAAAACACCCCCACCCCGGAGAAAATTTTCAACGGATCTATACAAATTAGAAAAATTGTTAATTCAGTCTTGGGAAAACCACCGGAAAACTTGCACCCCTGTTTATGTAACAAACATTTTGACTTACAAGCTCACCCTCGGAACAGATCAATTTCGTAAGTCAAGGTACCACTGTACTTGGTAGACGACCTGATCTTGAACAATGTGCATTTTAATCTCATTTATACACCTGAGCAGTTGAAGGTTAAGAGCCAAACAGTGTCAGCTTGGTGGTACTGGGGGCTTGAACCACCGACCTTCTATTAAGTAACCCACAGCATTATTCACAGAGTAACTTTTTTTGAAAAATAAATGAATAAATAAATGAATCATATGCAGTTGTAATAATATGCAGAATTATCTTTAAGTTTATTATGATTCCATGTTGTATATACTATGGCATCTACTTGCCTTAAACTCGGTGGAGATCTTTGGATACTCGCCTGGGGACTGCTCAGTGAGATCCTCTGAACTTGGGACGAATAATTGATATTCACAATGTGATGATCTTGGAATACAATTGGATCATTTCAGATACCAGCATGATCTATTGGGTTATTCTGTTGTTATTTACAATACACGCCACTATGTGAATATATGGGGCACTGCAGCTTGTCGTATTTCCGATTTAAGGGCTATTGTACTCATGTATGACAGAGTGACTGTATCACACTCTGGACTCTGATACTCTATCTTTCCTGTTCCTGGTGTGTGTGTGTGTGTGTGCCCATGTGTGTGGTGAATAAGGCCAACCTGAAGCAGGCACTAGGTCAATTGCTGTCCTTTGACTGCCAGCTCAAGGTGAACTACACATTTAGTTAGACTCCACTGCACGCTCACCATCTGCAACAGCCTGTCGCTTCAATTCTTCTTCCTTTTCTCTCTCGCTGCCCTCTAGGTTCAATAGTTGCCATTTGCTTTATGAGAAATCGCTCGGAGCTCAGCCGGGAACGGGGCCAAGTGCAGCACGCCCATCTGTGTCTTCCGACGCTCTCTACTTTAGCTTAAACTGTAATTAAGGTGACTCCGTTTTGTCGTTAGCACCAGTTTCCTATAGTTCAGCCGAATGCGTGGAGGGTTGATGACGGTGAACTTTCAATTCCCACTTCTGCATGTTCAGAAAGTGTTTTTTTTTTTGTTTTGTTGTTGTTTGTTAAAAGTCGGTCATCGCACCTGTGTACCCGGCCCTCACCCAGAATCGGCTGAGAAGGGCGCCATCCTCCCCGCGATCCTAATTAGGATTAAAAGCTTCAGAAAATGAACGAATGAATAAAGAAAAATATTTTCTTTACTACAATGCACTGGTAGGAAAAGGAGGCGGACTGTCTGTTCTTTCTCTTTACTGAGTTCTGCAACAGGCGAACTGAATTTATCACAACTGCCATGGACCCAGTGAGTGCATTATCTCACCGCTCGCATTGCTCTGCAGTATTCAGCTCCAGCACTTCCTCACAATCAAAGCATAATAGAATTCAGAATTGAATTAACTCCCGAGCTTCTCTATACCTCCTCCCATTACATACTTTCGTTTTATGTATATGGCACAAAGCAGGTGTTTTGATTATAAAACAAAAACTAATCAGCTCAATGTGCATCTCAAACAACACACACACACACACACACACACACACACACTGGTCCTTCTCAAAAAATTAGAATATTGTGATAAAGTTCATTATTTTCTGGAATGTATTGATAAAAATTAAACTTTCATATATCAATACATATATTCATATAAAGCCCATAAAATGAAAAGGTATACCGTCCAATAATTTTAATCCCACTCCACAAACTTCCAAAATGATACCCATTGTCTTTACTAGCGAAGCACAGCACTAAAGACATGGAGCATGATCTGGATAGTTGTTCTGTGTCCATAGCCCACGAAACACAATAAGGCTGCTGCATTGCTCAGTTGATGTGTGTGTATATATATATATATATATATATATATATATATATATATGATTTTCTGAGTAGATCCTTCTGTAGGAGAGTGCTCAATACTTTTTGGTAGAGCAAATAACAAAAATAAAAGGACAGGACAAAGACTTTCTATTGAAACTCCATTTATCACTACAGATCTGTTTCGAGGGGTGGTGAAACCATCCTCTCTCTTCAGGTGATTATAGAAGAAATATAACCTATAATCTTCTATAATCACCTGAAGAGAGAGGATGGTTTCACCACCCCTCGAAACAGATCTGTAGTGATAAATGGAGTTTCAATAGAAAGTCTTTGTCCTGTCCTTTTATTTTTGTTTATATATATATATATATATATATATATATATATATATATATATATATATATGTATATAAAATATATAATATAAATAAATACATGTGTTGTTCATATCAAAATTGCCGAACCAAAAAGCCCCCCGTACCAACTTGCATGCCCAAACACAGACACACACACAGAACACAATCTGCCTTTAAAAAGGTAGTCTGTTGGGCTTTTCACACCCGAACCATAGTGGCTCATCAGGTTTTCGGTTTCCATAGCGTGAAGTGACGGAGTTCAACTCCTCCTGTATGGGATGCTAATCCATCGCATGTTACCTTCCCAGTATATTTTACTGGTACCCATTTATATTGCAGTGTGAACAGAGGCACACTTGTGGTCGAGACCTTGCCCAGGGGTCTTAGCACAGTGAGGGTCTCAGTGGGATTTGAACTCACAACCTCCCGATCATGAGCCCAACACTCTAACCACTACACCACCGGCCCCACACACAATCTGCTTGAAGTAGGCAAAAAAGACTTTGAGCAAAACCAAAACATGAACAATGCTACAGAACATTAACTTGTTAAACGGATAATTAATCTAACAATACTGTACAGATGATACAAATGAACATGGAAATCAGTTGGCGGTAAGAACCCCCCCCCCCTCAGTGTTAGGCTTTAAACGGGTACTTTCTCCAGTTCATTCAGTCTTTAAAGGAGCTCTAACAACACCGGCCTCTGACAACTATGAATAGAGATATCTATCAGGAGTGTTGCTTTCAGGCGGTATCTTGACCTTTATATTAGCACTATGTAAATGCACCTGTCAGATTCACGCTCCAAACTAAATCTCACACTCACTCATTTGCTAAAGAACTTAATTCTATTAGGGTCGTGGGGGAGACTGGAGCACATCTCAGCCAACACTGAGTGAGACCATTGCACAGCCAGCACATGTCGAACCACTCGCATTCCAACTTGGGGATGAATTGGAACAATGAGTTAGCATAATTTGCATGTCTTTGGACTACTGGAGGAAGCCCACACAAGCAAGGAGGGAGCATGCAAACTCCACACAGAAGCCGACCCCGACACTCGAACCCAGGACCTTCTTTTTATGAGACGGACATGCTAACGATAACGCCACAAACGATCCAAAAGCTACGCAAGCATCTTGGTAATCTTCCCTTTTGTTGCAATTTATCATAATCAGCATCACATCCGCTTAATCCGGGGTCGCGGGTTCGGCAGCCGAAGCAATGAGGTCCAGACCTCCCTCTCCCCAGCCACTTCCTCCAGCTCTTCCCGGGGTTGGGGGTGGTCACCGAGGCATTCCCAGACCAGCCAAGAGACTTAATCCCTGTATGTTCTGGGTTGCAATGTATTTGTTTCTCATTCATTTTCTGTAATAGCTCAATCCTAATTAAGGTCACAGAGAGGCTGGTGCCCATCTCGGCCAACTCTGGGCGAGAGCAGAGCACACCCTGTACAGCTCGCCAGGCCATCGCAGGGCAGAAACACGCTGACAGCTGTGCAGCTACTCTTGACAAAAGTCAGCAATGGTTCTTTTACATGAACCTCACACCATAGGCAGTGAGAGACACGGGCGGCCTTTGATAACCCAGTTATCCGCACTGGGGGAATTTATTTGTTTCTATCTTATTTAAATTTTGACAGAAAAAAGGCTGTTTCTTCTCTTCTGTAAAGTTTCTTAATGAATCTATTCGTAGCTCAACAGCTCTTTCCTATTTGACATGTGGGTTATTTTGTGCTTTTGCAGCATTTAAAAAATAAAATAAAATAACTCCTATTCATTTAAGATACCACTCATCCTCCTTAAAGTTGCTGGGAAACTAAAGCCAATCCCAGCCTACGATGGGCAAAAGATAAAGTTAACCCAGAACAGCCCATTATACAGAACGCAGGGCCAAGACAGCTAAACAGACCTTCAGACTTGGGGCAAATTAGACTAGCAGATTAGCCTAAATGTGCAGGTTTTAGGATTATGGAAGCAAAGCAAAGCACCCGGAGGCCAAGCCCAAGCAAGCATGTGTGTGTGTGTGTGTGTGTGTGTGTGTGTGTGTTGGGGCAAGCAAACTCCACCCAAAAACACCCCGCCGACAGTGAACAAGCAAAGCGAGAGTGCTAACCATTTCGCTGCCTCGCATCACAAGTAATTTTGGTTAATCGTGTGAATGTTTCAAAAAGACAAATCATTTTATTCTGTGTCTGTATAACTTTGCATCGCCTTACAAGTGTGGCACACTGAATTCCATCTTGATCAGTCCATGCCTTCTACCTTATTACGCGATGCCACTCACCTACGATTTAGCTTAGATTAAAGTCAATGGAACATACCATCTGACACAAGTTGATCCAGATTAGTTTTCTGATGCTACTGAAATCAGGAATGTATAAGGTGAGGCTATTATCATTTACTCTCCAGACCTGCCCGATTCAGCCAGACATCTTTATTCTGTTTTGTGTCATAATGAAATCACTCGCTGCCACTGAATCTGGCCTTAAACTGACAGCTTAAAGGTCACCGTGAAATTACTGTAAATGCACGGTGGATGTGCATTCTGGGATAATTTTAGGACCGAAATCACTAAGAAAACTGTGACACGGGTGGCCGGTGTTAAACAGTTTATAACAATGATGTCACAACGATTGCCACTTCTTTCACTTCAATCCAGAACTGTATGAAGGCACGTGGCACATCCCAAACAAGTTCACTAGAGTAAAGGTCAGGACTTTGCGGTGCCTAATTTCATATCCATGCCATCAAGGTAAAAACAAGAAAATCATCTGATACAATAACCTGCTCATTCAGCTCATCAGGTGACTTTCTTTTATTGCCATGTAATGTTGCTGAGCCTCGACCAGACCAACTGAAACAGTTCAGATCGTAACACTGCCTTCAGAAGCTGTAGCCGTTCACTTACTCACTCATACTTGCTTGCAAGAGCGTTTAATCATACAAGGGATGTACGGACGCTGGAGCCTATCTTAGCCGACATTGGACAAAGGTGGGGTACATCGTGAACAGTTCACCAGACCATCGCAGACATAGCTTTTCAAACTCACATTCACACCTAGTATGAATCTGGAACAGCCAGTTAGCCGTGTCATGTGCGGGTCTATGGACCATAGGAGAAATCCGAAGTACCCTGAGGAAACTCTCGAAAGCACCGAGTGAACAAGAAAAACTCTTCGCAGGAAAGGCTGGCCCTGGGACTTGAACCCAGGACTTTTGTCCTGCTAACCACTACACCACTATGCGATCATAGCGCATATGGCAAAATATCGACAAATATGAAAAATTGAGAAGGTCGCAGGGTGACTGGCACCAAATCTCAGCCAACTCAGGGCAAGGGCGGGGTGCACCCTGGACAGCTCGCAAGGCCTTTGCATTGTCAACACTCACACTTAATGGAGATCTGGAACTGCCAAGCAGCCTACTGAGCTTGTTTTTGGACTGTGGAGGGAAGCCGGGAGTCTGTGAAAGAAACCCACACAAGCACGAGGAGAACATTTAAACTCTGCGCAGCAACGCCCAATTTGGGAATCAAACACAGGCGTTCATGCTGTGAAACGGATGTGCTAACCACTACACCACCGTGCTGACTCTTTGTAAAACACACCTCAATCAAATGAAACGAAATGGTTTTAATGAATAGCACATTCTGCGAAATCAAATAGAGAAGGTAAGGGAATCATCAAAAAATATATAATTAGAACTTTGTTGCGTTTCCTCAGGCCTGAATTCTTTGAAGCATAGACTACACTAATGAAAAACATGATTTTCCATCAAGCTGGTTCCAATTTTCTCAAACAGCAGTTGACTGATCAGCTTTGCAGGATGGAGCCTTGTCATTATTTTATTTAGTAATCACCGCCCTTGTGAGTTTGTCCGTTTGAATTTCTGTCTGTTTTTCAGTCTGCAAACAAACTCCTGTCCATCAAACTTGGCGAGACACTACCCTACCTGGGCCTTAGAAATAAACGTATTTTGGAATGTGTCGGTCAAAAGTCAAGGTCAGAGCAAGGTGAAAAAATACATTTTCGAGACAGACAACTTATAACCTTAAAGCAGGTGCTGATAGATATACGGTTACTCTGGAAGACTAAGACGAAACCATGGAGGTGGGTTACTATGGTCACATTTCTTGACTACAGTGTAGCCTTGTAATTTCCATGGCATTGTTGCTCCAGTTGGTTCTGGTCGAGGCTCAGCAACTTTATGTGGCAATAAAATGAAGCAGCTGAAGTACTGAATGTATTGAATGAGCAGGTTATCACATCGATGCACTTTATACTTCCTGATGGTACGGATATAAAATGGGGACTCTCAGGAGGCATAAGGAATCACGTTCTCATAAGTATTGGCACCCCAGAATCCTGACCTTAACCCTATTGAAAGTTTTCTGGATGTGCCAGAGAAGACTTTATGGAGTGGTTCAGTTTTTCCTGCTTCGCCGTTTCAAGACGTCCGTGAGAATTGAACCCGACACCCAATGGAAATAAACGTTGCATTGCTGAAGTTTGTTGAAATAATGGCATGACGATTACGTGTTGCAACAAAAACAACATATTCATTGTGGCACTTTTTTTTTTTTTTTTTTTTGGTCAGTCAGTGGACAATAACAATTATTCCCACCCATGCTGAGCAGACTCACAATCAGAATCAGAACACTTTATTGATCCCACAGGAAATTGCATCTCAGAAAGAAAAACATGCCGACATTAAGTACGATGAACCATAACAGCAGAAGACCTCATGGGTTCCATTCCTGCCAGCCAAGAACAAGAATCTTTGGCTGCATTAACTACAGGCTCAGTGAAACTGGAATCTGAAACAAGACTAGACATTTTTCCAATCTTCAACTGTCCAGTTCCAGTGAACCTGTGCCAACTGCAGGCTCAAATTTTTCCCAAACCAGCCAATCTGGCAACACCAACGATGCCGCTAAAATCCCTGAGATTTTCCCCGTTCTGATGTTTGATATGAGCATAAACTCCAGCTCGTGACTTGTATCTGTATGATGAAATAACTGCATGAATGAGTGAGGGTGCAGGTGCCTTTAGTAATTTCTTAAAAAAAAAAAAAAAAAAAAAAAAGAAGAAGAAGAACAGAGAAATTAAAAAAATATATTTAGAACTTATCTTCAGTGAAAATATAGTACATGGAAATCTGACTGGGGTCAGCACAAGGTCGAAGTGGTCCGCACATTCACCTCGCAGCAAGAATCTCCTGTGTGAACTCCCAGGCATTGCGAAGGCATTTTTATGTGAATTTTATCATTCATTCATACATTTTCTGAACCGTTTAATCCTAATTACGGTCACAGGGAGGCTGTTGCCCATCTCAGCCGACTCCCGGTGAGGTACACCATGGATAGCTCGCCAGGCCATCGCAGGGCCAACATTCACACAACCATTCATACACCAATCACACCTAGGGATGATTTGAAGAAGCCACTTAACCTACTGCACATGTTTTTGGACTGTGGGAGGAAACCGGAGCGCACCGAGAGAACATGCACGGAGAGAACATGCAAACTCCACTCAGAAACGCCCAGGCTGGGAATCGAACCGCTGTGACGCCAACAGTGTGTTCCAAATTGTGCCTAGGTGTGAGTGCTAATATGTGTGGGTGTGTATGTGTGTTGACACTGCAGTGGTATGATGAGCTATTCAGGGTGTATCACACCTTCTCCCAGTGTCAGCCGAGATAGGCTCCAGCCTCTCTGCGATCCTAGCAGAATTAAGCAGCTCAGCAAATGAGTGAGTTGGACGTGAGTGTATGTCTGCGAAGTTAAGTACAGGTGAGTGTATTTTTGCTGTTGGTGATGAGCACCTCAATACAAAGCGGTGACAGATGACAGAATTTATGCATTAACCTTGCTAATGATCTAACGCCGGCGGTCTCACACAAACACCTCAACCTGAAATAACCTTGTTTTGGGTGAACAAATTTTTCAATTTCCGTTTGAATGAGATTAGTGATTTTAATGTCACAGTCTTTAATACTGTTGTAATATGAACTATTTAAAATGCAGTCTCACAATAATACTGTATACAAGCAGGGGCTGGTGGTGTAGTGGTTAGGGTGCTGGGCTCATGATCGGGAGGTTGTGTGTTCAAATTCCAGTGAGATCCCTGGGCAAGGTCTCAACCAGCAGTATAAATGGGTACCAGTAAAAATATACTAGAAAGGTAACCTGTGATGGACTAGCGTCCCATCCAGGTGGAGTTGAACTCCTGGTAGCTTCACGCTACAGAATCCGGGGATAAGCACCGATCCGATGAGCCAGTAGACTCGGGAGTAAAAAGCCCAACGGACTTTACCTACCTTTACCTTTATATTTATACAAGCCTTATATTTATCTTCTTCTCTTTCGGCTCTTTCCCTTTCTCGGGACTCGCCACAGCGAATCATCTGATTCGCACATTTGATTTGGTAGAGGTTTTTACGTCGGATGCCCTTCCTGTCACAACCCTTTAGCAAGGGACAGAAACACGCTGACGACTTTGCAGCTACTCTTTACGAAAGTCAGCAATGGTTCTTTTACATGCCTCTCACCATAGACAGTGACAGACATGGCCCGCCTTTGATAACCCAGTTAGCCGCACTGGGGGGTGGGGTGGGGCAGACAGAGACAACCTAGTGGAGAGTGGGACTCGAACCCCCAACCTTTGGACCAGCGATCCAGCACCCTATACCACTAGACCATCACTGCCCCACAAGCCTTATATTTATATAATATATATATATATATATATATATATATATATATATATATATATATATATATATATATATATATATATATATATAAAATCCCTCGCTACTTCGCGCTTCAATCTTTGTGGATTTCGAAGATCGTGTGAGGATGTCAGTCCCAATTAACCGCGGAAAGTGATAGAAAGTATATATATATTCATTTATTCACTTCCTAAGCACGTTTAATTCTAATTATGGTTGTGAGGAAGCTGGCATCCATCCCTGCCGACTCTGGGCGAGGCAGGGTACATTGGACAACTCGCCAGGCCATCGCAGGGCCAAAACTCTCACAACCATTCACGCACACACACGCACTCACAAACACACACCTAAGGGAGATTCAGAACAACCAATTAGGCTACTGGGCATGATTTTGGATGGTGGGAAGAAATCAGAGTACCTGGAGGAAACACACTCAAGTATGGGGAGAACATGCAAACTTCACACAGACACACCCGGTCTGGGAATCATGCTAACATACACACATATACTCTGTGTGTGTGTGTGTACATATATATATATATATATATATATATATATATATAGGCTACTATATAAGCTTCAATTTCAAGACTGATGTGTCTAGTCTTTTTTTTTCCTCCAGCTAATCTTCAGTACTCTGCTTTGCTTCGGTATTTTATAAACAACTGGCAAACTAATCCAGCAAGATTATCATCACAAATAAACCAGCAGCTGTGTAACATACTGGAGTTATTATCCAAATTATTAAAAAGTATCAATATTCTACAGGAGCAATACACAGATTCATATGGCGCCTCTTTCTTAAACATCACTTACATATGTGAGACACGGAAGTAATACTTGTACAGTCAACAGTTAAAGCCCCATTTGTGAAAATTAGTACCATTTTCCTTCTGTGCTCCCCTAGATTTACCAAGTGTGCACATTCACCTAACAGTCAGAAGGTCCTGAATTCGAGTGCCACGCTCAGATCTTTCTGTGTGGAGTTTGCGTGCTCGCCGTGGTTTCCTCCCTGGTACTTGAGTTGCCTCGTACAGTCCAAAGACAAGCACATTAGGACAACTGGCTATACTGTATCAACCCTTGGAGTAAGTATGAGAGGAAATGATTGTGTACGTTGGCCCTTTGATAGTTTGGTGAGCTGTTCAGGGTGTACCCAGCCTTCAAGCAGAGGTGGCTGAGACAGGGTCCAGTTTCCTTGCAACCATAATAGGATTAAGCAATTTGCCAAATAAGTGGGTGAGTGTATGTCTGCTCGGTCAAATGAAGCAAAGGGTTTTTATGCTATTGATTTTCAGCATTTCAATGAAACCCCATAGACAGGTCTATGCCATCTGTTCCGGCTGAGATAGGCTCCAGTTTCTCTGCAACCCTAATAGGATTAAGTGGTTTGGCAAATGAGTGAGTAAGTGAGGCTCATAGATACAGGCTGTAGGATGCTGTAGAGATGAGCACATCTGCCTAACAGCAAGAATGTCCTGGGTTTGAGTCCTGGACTCGTTAAACAGGTTTTGTATGGCATTTTTAAGAGTTTTCATGGCTTTCTTCTGAGTACTTGGGTTTTCTCTCACAGTCCAAAGACATGCACATTAGCCTAAATGGCTGCCCTGAATTGTTCTCAGTTTAAGGGTGAATATGAATATTTTTTTGTATTTGTGTGTTGCCATGCAATGAACCCTAAAAACCCCTAATATGGTGTACCCCACATATACCCAAAGTGGGTTACGCAATTTGGCAGATAAATGAATGTCGTACACACAAGTACCTTTGAATTGGCAACATGTACAGCTGTGTATACATGCAGCTACATGACTTGTTTTCAACCTTCCCAAATTTTCCAACACCACAGCACTGTTTTGCACTCTCTGCTGGCTTCCTGTAGCTGATCGCATTCGATTTAAAACACTAGCGCTTGCCTACAAAGTCAAAAATGGACCTGCACCTTACTACTTCAAAGCAATTATCAGACCTGTCACTGCACCACGTTCATCTCAGATCCTCTAGCACTGCGAGACTGATCTATCCCTCTATCAATGGACAAGGGGAAAAAAATGCATCTAAAACTCTTCTCTGTTCTGGCTCCAAGGCGGTGAAATGAACTTCCTCTGGACATCCAAACAGTTGAGTCACTGGGTATCTTCAAATGACGGCAGAAAACTTAACTTATTCAGCAGTACTTAGATTAAACACTATAATTTATATAAACACACACAAAAAAAGGAAAAAAGAAAAAAAAAAAAAAAAAAAAAAACCCACACACAACACCTACTGCCTGAGCTTAACTGATGGTATATTTAGTCTGTGTTATAACGAACCAGTACAAGAATATGTTCACTGATAGAGATTTTAAAGCACTTCTGTAAGTCGCTCTGGATAAGAGTGTCTGCTAAATGTAGTGAATGTAAATGTATATTATATATATATATATATATATATACACAGTGATACCACACCATACAAAATTAATCCGTTCCAGAGCCTTTTTCTTAACCTGGATTTTTCCTAAATTGAACCGCATTTTACATGTAAAATGTGTGATTCGTTCCAAGGCCCCCAATACTACCCCTAAACCCTTTAAAAATTATAAAAGTATACCTTTTAAGACCTCTTTCTGCTTCAATATCGTACCGATGGTAGACGGGTTTGGCCAAATTCCTTTGCGATCTCACTCAACCGCATGCCACAAGCCCGCTTCTTCTTTTCACTCGCACCGGAAATCACACATGCGTGTGTGTTGACCATGTCTTCTTAGCCGAGTTATAATCGTACAAATGTTTTTGGAAGGTTAAAAGCCCGAGTCAAAAAATAAAGTTGCAATGACTCAAAAAAACTCATGAAACAACAGTAATTCTGCCCTTTACACGAAAAGCATTATGGGAAATGCAGATCCATCATAACCAATGGGAAGGAGCTGCATTATCCCTCCTAGTCAATGGGAGGCCAGCAGTGCGGGATGTTAGGAGATAGCCAATGGGAGGGAACTGCGTCATCCCTCCTAGCCAATGGGAGGCCGCGGGGCGGGATGTTGGAAGAAAGTCAACGGGAGAGCAGCTTGTGCATTGTTTGAATGTTTGAATGGCGTGTTTTAATTTTTGAATGGCACGTTTGAATGGTGCGTTTGGCACGTTTTGTGAGGAGAACTTGTTTCGTATAGAGATACAAATATTTTGGAAAATGTTGTAACCTGGATTTTCGTTTGCTGGGACTATCATAAGGTGAGGTACTACTGTGTGTGTGTGTGTGTGTGTGTGTGTATATATACATATATAATATATATAATTTTGAGTTTAGACGTACCTACGTAGTACGCTGACAATGACATAACGCTGCGTCCATTGTTTACAAACGACAGACTGAACGTGCCCCTCCTTCCCAGTTCAGTTATATATATGTGTCACAACCCTTTTAGCAAGAGACAGAAACACGCTGACGGCTTTGCAGCCTACTCTTTACGAAAGTCAGCAATGGTTCTTTTTAATGTAGGCCTTCCCCTTAAAATAAGCCCTAGTTGAGAATGGAAGCAATTCATTGGCCTGCTACTCACTCAATCTAGGGCTCTAGGTGAAAGCGTTGACTCATCTATTAGGCAGCTTTACTTAAGGTACGCTGTCAAGGCATCAATACTTGCTTGTTGAGGCTCAGTCGATGACGTCAGCGACTACTTTAAAACGAGGACATACACTTGCGTCCATAAAAATCGATAAAAATCGCTCGATTCGGTTCTGGTTAAAATATTAAAAAAATAAAGAAATATAACGAAATTAGAATATATAAAGACAGATATATTATAAGACATGTAATTAAAAAAAATGTAAAATACATCATCACCTAAAAATAAGCCCAGTATCATATTTCGGTATGAAAATGAATATAAGCCCTGTCTTATTTTCAGGGAAGCACGGTAGATACAGTCATCCCTTGCCACTTTGCGATTTGAGCACCGCGGTGTTGGTACATCACGGTATTTTAATAAAAAATGTATATATATATATATATATATACATAAAAAAAATTCAAAATTCATGCTGAAACTCACATGTAAGCAGGCGGAAGGCAGGGACCGAAGGCAGGCCGCGTCCATTGTTTCCAAACGACAGACTGAAGTGCCCCTCCTTCCCAGTTCAGGCAGGGACCGCCCACTCAACTTAATCTCACAAGCTGATTGTCTTAGATGCATGATGCTGTTGCCTCGCACATTCCCGTGGGATTTTTTGTGATTTTGTGATCTTACTGTATAGTGTTTGTGAACGTCCTGCACCGTAGAGAATAGCTATTGTCAGAGGTGAGTACAGTACTTAAAGTATTTATATATAAATTCAACAGTCTCAACGGTCACCCCTTCTACTCTTTTTTCTCTCTTATTTTCCTCATTCATCAGCTCTTCAAAGTACTCTTTCCATCTTCCCAGCACACTTCTGTCATCAGTCAATACATTTCCCTCTCTGTCCTTTATCACTCTAACTTGCTGCACATCTTTCCCATCTCTATTTCTCTGCTATGCTAACCTGTATAAATTATTTTCTCCCTCCTTACTGTCTAACCTATTATACAAGTCATCATATGCCCTCTGTTTGGCCTTTGACACTGCTACCTTCGCCTTACGCCGTCTCCCTGTACTTCTGTTGACTCTCTTCTGTCCTCTCTGTGTCCCACTTCTTCTTGGCTAACCTCTTCCTTTGTACACACTCCTGCACTTCCTCATTCCACCACCAAGTCTCCTTATCTACTTTCCTTCCAGAGGACACACCAAGTACTCTCCTATCGGTCTCCCTGATCACATTTGCTGTGGTTGTCCAGGCATCTGGAAGCACTTCCTGACTACCCAATGCCTGTTTCAACTCCTCCTTGAAGACAACACGACACTCTTCCTTTTTCCTTTTTTTTTTGTCTTCTGCTCTGCCTTTGCCTTCTTCACCTTCCTCACCATCAGCGTCATCCTGCACACCACCATCCTATGCTGTTTGGCAACACTCTCACCCACTATTACTTTGCAGTCACTGACTGTATATATATATATATATATATATATATATATATATATATACACACACACACACACACACACACACACACACACACATATATACACATGAGTTTTATCACAGTCGTCAGTTCTGCATCATACTAAAATTAATTCCTTCATTCATTTTCTAAGCAGGGTCATGGGAATATGGCTAATGCTCATCTCAGCTGACTGTGCGTGAAGTACACCCTGAACAGCTCTCCAGACTTCTGCAAGGGTAGACACACACTCACATTGACACCAAGGGGGAAATTTTTAGAAGCAAACACACACACACACGATAACAATTATTTTATCAGAAAAAATCCAGAACACAGTAAAAGAAAATGATAACACTTTCATATTCATCACTGAAGTCTTTACTAATGACTAGAATTCAGTATAACTTTAAAAATAAGTATAAACAAAATTGGACTAAAAAAAAAAAAAAAAAAAAAAAAAAGGAATCAGGCTGTCCAGTACAGAACTTGATATCTGCATGTGATACCATTTCCGTTTCTTTAGAGATGACCTCCCCCAGGCCACAGTAGGAAGAATAATAATGAAAGTCTTCCTGTCACAGGTCAGTTTAAATTGCCGGCGCCTCTGCAAAGTGCACTCGGCCAGCCTATTTCTGTTTCTTTATTTTTATTAAACTGACCAGGCGGAAGACAAACTCCACTGCAAACATGGCATCCCTTTTCATAATTGGCCAGTTCCTTAAACCTTCACTTTCTTTCTGGTATGTTTATAACACCAATGAACATCCACTCAGCGCAAAACTAGTTAATCCTACAAGGGATTCCATCACAGTTACTTATTTATCCACTTTTATTGTTCATCACAGGAGAGATTTATATATACAGACGCTCCCCGACTTACATTTTTAATTGGTTCCGGACGGCCGAACGCAAGTTGAAAGTGAACGTAAGTTGTTACAGTGATGTATGACGCTCATACTGTACTATACATCCATAAATACCATTACCGTATCTCATAAAACACCCCTGAATCAATTATTATAAACATAACATTGTAAAATAATGTCAAATATATCAAATAATATCAACATTAATTTTAAATAAGTCACCGAGCCACTTTACATGAAGCCTAAAACAGCCAATCAACGTTTACAATATCTGAGGCTCTCAATACCGAAAGTAGTGTACTTGCGAAAGTAGTGTACTTGCTGTGGGTTATACAGACTTCCGGTCTTTCAAGTGCAAAAGGGTGCCATTGAACTCGTTTAGAACACAGCCTGCACTGACTTGAATCGCAGCAAAGCGGAGAGTTCTTTCTTTTGTGTAAGTAAGTAAGTAAACTTTTTTCAAGAGATGCATAAAAGATAATAAATATCTGTAATTGTTCTGTAATTTGTGCATTCGGGTTTTCATGCATATTACAACTATCTTTGCTTATACACATATATATATTATATACACACATATATATATATATATATATATATATATATATATATATATATATATACACACACACACACACACCCACATACACATACACACACCCACACACACACACACACAAAGCCTCGACAATTGACGCGACCGACTGTCGATCGGTCGGCAGTCTTTCAAAACCCACGAAAGATGAAACGGTCACGTACATATTTCACTTCTTTAATGCAGTGTGTGATACCACGCACTGCGAAAAACGTCGCTTGTTCAATTCCAGAACCCACCCTTCACACCCTCCCTTCACTTTCGTGGCTGATGTGCCCTTGAGCAAGGTACCTAACCACAAAATGCTTTCTGGTCATTGTAGTGTGTAGTACTGTAATTATTTAGAACTTAGAGTTGTTGTATAACCAACCGGACTACATTTTGGACTGTAATGAATTTCTCATATATTGTTTGTATCTTTATGGTTTCACCCGAATGAGGACGGGTTTTCCTTTTGGGCCTGGTTCCTCAAGGTTTCTAACTTGCGTCACATGAGTGATGTGATGTGCTCACCATTGTGCCACTCCAGTCTTAACACACAATGCTAAAGGGGGAAAAAAAGAGCAAAGAAAGAATAAAAAAAATGCAGGGATGTGAATTTGTGTTTATAATATTCTGCTCTTTTGAAGTGTTGAAAGGAAAACAGCTACAAGCCATGAATTTCCATCCAACACTCACCTAATAGCAATTTTCTCATTTTCATTACTAATGTACGAGTGCAGAGTAATTACTCTTAACATTCTGTGCAGTTTAGTTGCCAAACATCATGCATGTTATATTAACTGCATCCATTTCATTCCTGCAAAATTTTCCCATCAGTCATAATTAAGTAGGGTTTTTAATCTTCTCTCAAAGTAACGTACTCGGATTTCCAAAGATAGATATTGTAATCGCGATTTCGCTAGTTTGGCAATACATAAATTCAGACTGATGTTTTGGTGAACCAAGAATTTCACAATGCTGCATCCTCCACGGGGATTTATAACAACACAGGTCGAATCAATTTGGGGGGAGAAAACGAGCAGTTCTGATTCGCTCCAGGAATAATTCATGTTTATTTTCTGGGTGAGTCAGACAGCAAAGAGGCTAACAGCACCATGCTGCACTTTTACTATACAGCTCTGTCTCCACCCACATTCACCTGCCTGGTGGATTGATCGTCAGTGAGTGATCACGCTGGACGTTGCGATAGAGAAGCGTTTAACCCGAACTGAATTGAATGTTTTTGCAATTTTTATTCCGAATTTTGCAGCTAAAATACGTACGTATATTGTCTGAAAGTGACAAGAAAGTCGCCCGACAATGTACAACTGATTTGCAAGTAATTTGGCATGCGGATGTTTGGCGAGGAAAAAAAAAAATCATGAATCTTCCATCGTAAATCTTCCATCGTAAATTGCGTTTTTTTATTTGCGTGTTATTAGTGTGAACAAAATGCAAATGACAAAATACGTGGAATACGGTAGACGCCAGGAAGTCGCAAACTTTTGTCAAATTTTCTGCATTGAGTCTCAAACTTGTCAATCTTTCCTTGGGAACAATAAACTAAACCCTCGAGCAAAGCAACATCTTTACACCCTTCTCACGACATGTGCGAAGTGTTTGAGAAGAGTTTAATTCTACTCCGCATCAGAGCCTTCATTGTGTGACGTGTGTGAAAATTCCAACATGTCTGAAATTTTTTTGCGGTGAGTTCAGCAACCAGGTGGCCAAAATGTGATGCCGCAAATGTCACATGTGACAGCAGCAAATCCCCACTCAAATCAGTCACATCGAATTGAAAAAGCCAATTTGACTAATGCGCATGCATTGGGACTGCGAGAGAAAACCGGAGCACCCTGAGGAAACGCACTCAAGCGCAGGGAATTCATGCAAACTCCACATAGAAACGCCAAGTGTCGGACTCGATCCTCTTCTTGCTGTGAGACGGGATGTGTTGACCACGACTCCACTGTGACAGCCTTAAAATGTTAATTCAACCACTCATTCATTTTCTGAATCACTTAACCCCAAATTAGGGTCATGGGGATCCCGGTGCCCATCTCTGCTGATTTGGAGCGAAGGCAGAGTACACCCTGAACAGCTCGCCAGGCTATCAATCGGGCAGAAACATGCTGATGGCAAGGCAGCTACTCTTGAACCTCTCACCACAAACAGTGAGAGACATAGTGGGACTTTGATAACCCAGTTAGCTGCACTGTAGGGGGCAGTGACAACCCGTTGAGAGTGGACTTGAACCCCTAACCTAGTGATCAGTGATCCAGTACCTTACCACCAGGCCACCAGTTCCCGACCTTAAAACATGTTTTCAAATTAAAATTTTGATGAGTAATATTATGGGTTTTGTCCCCAGTAGGAAGACAGATCCCCCATGCCGCGACTGTGAAAACAGATTTGGAAGATAATGAGATTTGAACTTTGATAACAGAAGATAAAAGGCACAGGAACCTTTAAAGCGGACACGTCCAAGTCCAGCCCCAGGACCAAATGTTTATAAACGTTAACTTGTTTGCTGGCCAACATGTTATATGGTTTCCTTTCCCTTGAAGATGGTGGCACACTGCGTTAATATCCATTCATTCATAATCTATACTGTACCGCTTATTGATCAGGGGACACAGGGGAAGTTGGAACTGATCCCAGCTGATTTCGGATGAGAGGCTTGGCGTACCCTGCACAGCGCCCGATCGACTGCAAAATTATTACAGACCCAAACAATCATTCACACTCGCACTGACACCTATCGTGATATACAACAGCCAGGTGACCTAGCATGCATGTAATCAGACTGTCGGAGGAAACCGGAGTAACCTGAGGAACCCTATCGAAGCTCACAAAGAACATGATAACTCCATACAAAAGGTCCCACCAGGCTCAAGTCCAGAATCTTCTTGACCTGAGGTGATCGTGCTAACCACTGAGCCACCATACTGCCTGGGTCACAGGCACAACAGTCACCTAAACACTCACCTCCTGTGCTGCACACCGCTTACAGGGAAGCTGGAGCCTATCTCAGTTGACAGTGGACGAAGAAGGGGTATACCCTGAACAGCCAGAGCATCACAGGGCCAACATACATACAAATAACCATTCACACTGACACGTCTGGAACAGCTAATCAGCCGAATATGTATGTCTTTGGACTGCATGAGGAAACCAGAATCCCAAGAGAAAACCTAGACAAACATGGGGAGAACCTGCAAACTCCAGAGAGGAGAGGGTCCGGGTCTGTGACTCGAACCCAAGACCTTCTGACTATAAGGCGAACGTGCTTACCGCTACACCACCACGGCGCCCATCACCTAAACAGTCTGCTAATTTTTGTTCTTTTTCTAACTTCTCATTTATTCATTCATTTCCCAAGCCATTTAATCCTATTCAGGGTTATGGGTAGGCTGGCGTCCATCTCAGCCAACTCTGGGTGAGTACAACTACACACATTTATTATTTAGATTAATTAGTTATACCTAAAAAGAATAAAATGATTGTTTCCAAAATGATCATTTCATAATATGCCGATATGGGACCCATAGTGATAGCTTAGGCTCGCAACAAGTAAATATCCAGACACATAACATAATTTAATACCTTTCTATGACCTTGAAAAGTAGGTCAAGGTCAATAAAAAAAAAAAAAAAAATCATCCTAGCACTCATAGTAGTGACCCAGCATGCCAAGTTTGAAAGTCGCAGCTTTAGTAAATGTCCGGGAACTAACGTGAGACGGACAGATGGACGGAACCCGTTCCTATAGCTACCGAGCAACTATGTGGGCAGGAGCTAAAAAGCACAACGTAATAATGTGCCATTTCAAAAGACCTAAAAAAAACAAAACAAACAAAAAAAAACCACCAGGAATTAAAATAAATAAATCAATTAAATAGTATAAAAGTAGTGTAAGACATTGTGTGTTCGAATCCCAGTTCGACCCCACTGTGCTAAGACCCCCGGTCAAGGTCTTACCCACAAGTGCGCCTCTGTCCAGACAGCAGTACTTTATAACTGGATACCAGTAAAAATATACTGGGATGGTAACCTGCGATGAACTAGCGTCCCATCCAGGAGGAGTTGAACTCCTGGTAGCTTCAGGCTACGGAAACCAAGAATAAGCACCGGCCTGATGAGCCACTAGGCTCCGGTTGTAAAAAGCCCAACGGACTACCTACCTAACTAATATTTGTCTGTCCATTTACTTTTGGTCCTGGAAATATGGGGGAGTGGGGTTTGACAAATAAAACATACTGCACTTCACATGATGTTCATGTAATTTAGATGTCAAAGCTCTTAAATTAAATCTGAAGGTATGCACTTTCAGCTCAGATTCATTATTTACAGTAATATCAGTGACCAGCCCTCAGGTATCTCCATGTGCTCGGACCTGGCCTTCCATGAAAATGCTCGAACATCTCACTTTAAAGTCGACATATTTCATTCCCAACGAAAGACATCGTAGAAGACGGCGAATCTTAATCAAAGTGAATTTTTCATGCCGAAAACTACGAATTAATTTTAAACAGGCTACAAGTACAGTGGATGAGCGGCTCGCTCGGCTCATCCAATAAACACTCAGCTCTTTCCTTAACAGCAAAATCAAACAAACAAAAGCTTTTAACGAGACATTACGAACGCCGGACACTGACTTCGTGTCATGGGGCAAACTTGTACACGAGAACATGTCGGTGCACTAAATATACTCGCTCAGACTCACTCATATGCCGAAACGCTTACTACTAGTGACATCGGGGAGGGGCGGCGGCTGTCTCAACCAATTCTGCTGTTGGTGAACAGCACGCCAACACACACACACACACACACACACACACACACATTCACACACACACAACCATTCACACTCTTTTTGGAACAGCCAGTGAGCCTATAGTGCATGTCTTTTTTACAGTGTGAGATTGTGAGAGACTCCTGAGATTGGGACTCGAACCCACAATATACAATTAAAATAAAGCAACAATAGTTCCCTCCCCAGGTGCTGTTTTTTTTTTTTTTTTTTTTTTTTACCCTTCCCCTGAAATTATGCTATGGGACGGTCATTCACCTTTTTTTTTCATGAATTAGAAAAATCAACAAATTCGCCAGCATCCAGTTTGTGTAATGTCGTTCCGTTGATTCAAGTCGGGCTCGGCCATCTGTGTTGAGTTTGCATGTTCTCCCCAAGCTTCTGTGGTTCCATCCTTCCAAGGACATGCACATTAAGATGATTGGCTGTTCCAAATTGCCCCGGGTATGAGTGTATGTGTGAATGGTTGTGTGACTGTTGGCCCTGCAATGGTCTGTTGAGCTGTTCAGGGTGTACCCTGCCTTTTAATAGTTTTGGCCAAGATAGGCATCAGCCTCTTCACAACATTAATAGTAGGATTAAGGAGTTTGCCAGTAAGTGAGTACATGTGTGTGTGTGTGTCCACTACAGATTCCATGGTGTCAGCATGGACATACACAACCACTTTCCCATTTTTCCCAGTTTCATATTGGGATGTTAATGAGTGTATAATCTTTCCCACGAAGCGCGATGCATGTGAGCAGAAGCCGATTGAAATTAAATGAGACACCGATAGAATAAAGTGATCTTTACAACTAGGATCATTTCATGCATTGATTCACTCATTATTTTTTTAATCCTAATTAGGGTCGCAGGGTGGTTGGTGGCGCCCATCTCATCTGACTCTGGGCGAGGGAGAGGTACATCCTGGGTAGCTGGCGGGGCCATCGCAGGGCACTGGGATTGTTTATATATTTATTATCCATGTTTTGTCAGCATCAAAGACTCAGTTTACCAAAAATATCTCGATTGTTTACAATTATTTTTTTCGTGCATTGTTTTTGTATCTGTTTCTTTTTTTTTCATATTTAAAGTGTCTTTTTGATTCAATCATAATTTATTTCATAAAAAAAAAAAAAAAAAAAAAAAAAAAAAAATTCAATATTTTTTCTTCATACATGATTTTTTATTTTTTAATCCCTGGCGGTTTTATTATTTCTGCTACAAGTACCCGGGTTCAAAAACAGTAAAGTTTCAATTCAGGGAGAATCTGGCGACCTTAAAAACATGAACTATCAGTACACGCACGTGATTTACATAATCTGAGCGGATTAACTTCCTCTTAACTTCCGATGTGTAAATATTGATGGAACCTTTGGATTTAAGATGCCTTAAGATCAAACTGAGATAGAGCTCTAGTTAAGGTGATGGAGAGGGACTAGCAATAGGAAAGAGAGAAAACGACTAAAAGAGAGCGAGAGAGAGAGGGATGAGAGAGAGAGAGAGAGACTGCAAGATTCTACCGCTGCCTCAGTTCTCAGTTGGAAGCCTACATCACAGCCTACCTCCCACAGGACTCCTGTCAACCATAGCAAAACTAGGACAGAAAAGAGTGCGATGGATAGAAGGAGAGAGAGAGAGAGAGAGAGAGAGAGAGAGAGAGAGAGAGAGAGTGTGTGTGTGTGTGTGTGTGTGTGTGAGTGTATGTGTGTAAAGGCTACTTATAGCACACAGTACATCATCAAGTTTGATCACATGTTACCAAATTTAGAAATTGAATCATTCGCATTTTTTGGAGCCATCATAAGATCAGTCAGTTATCATCACTATGTTGTCCCCTTCTGGCCTTTCTGGGAAATACTGCACATCCGTAGCCTCCAACTGAACAAAAATCAGTGTCGAAATTGCTTCTCAACGTGTTGTTCAGTAAAATTATGCGGCCGTACGACCCACCTCATCATGCACTTAAATAACCTTCCTACGTATACTGTACACGGGTTCATTATTTTCTCGACGTAAATACACTAAAAATAAAAAAACTCTCGCCTTTGTTTCACTCATTCATTTCCTTAGGCACTTTTAGAGTCCTAACTATGGTCGCCGGGAGGCTTGACCTCTTGTCAGCCGACTCTGGGCGAGGGTGGGATACACTCGCGCACACAACCATTCAGACTCCATTCAGTAGGGGCGATCTGGAACAGCCGACTGGCCTCAGGCGCGTATCTTTGGAGTGCGGAAGAAAACCGGAGTACCCGGAGAAAACCCATTCAAGCATGGGAGAGAACACACGAAGAAACGTGTTACGATTTCCACAATAATGTACGAAGTGTAACTGTAGGCTATCGCTGCAGCACGATGGCGCAGTGGTTAGCACATCCGCCTTGGAGAATGGAGGTCGGTCCCGGATTTAATTCCGGGTATCGGGAGTTTGCATGGACACAACATGCTCATGTGGGTTTCCTCCAAGTACTCCAGTTTCCTCCTACAGACCAAAAACATGCACATTAGATTAATAGGCTGTTACAAATTGCCCCTCGGTGTGAGTGTGAATGGTTTTGTTTGTGTGTGTGTTTGTTATCTCTGCAGTGCTCTGGCTTGGTGTTCAGGGTGTACCACGCCTTTGCCCAGAGTCAGCTGAAATTGGCGCCGGCCTCCCTGTGACCCAAGTAGGATTAAGCGATGCGGCAAATAAGTTGAGTGATGATACCTAGAACTGTTGGGTGAAACCACCCCCCCCCAGTCAAATATGGCGCCATCACGAATACCACAGTGCTGTTAAATGCTCCACTCTGATTGGTCAGTGGGTTTGCACTACTGATAAATCACAGCTATATACATGGATCTTGCTTCAAAAAGAAAATTAATATCGATGTGCTTGTTCTAAATCGCTACTGTTACTATAGCAACAACGACATGTCTTTATTACAGTGCGGATGCTCTAAATAATCTAAACGAATAACAAATAGATTTTAAAAAATGTTTAACTAGTGAATTATAGTTGTTCGTTGGTGCGATGAATGGTTGGTGCGATGAATGGTTTTTGCTCAAAGACATTGATTTAACATTTACAGAAGGAGTCTCAGTTCCAAGGCCTCGTGGTCTCTCTTTCTGTTTCATCTTTTTTTTTTTCCAATCTAAAATCTTTTCTTGGCTTTGGGAGAGAGCGAGAGAGAGAGCGAGAGAGAGAGAGAGTGTGTGTGTGCGCATGTGTGTTAAATCAGGTGAGGGAATGACTGTTTATACAACTATACTGTAGGTGAGAACAGGAAGCAATTAATTAATTATGTACCTTATATTTTCTACACTGCGAGGATTGCAGCACGCACTGTTCCAGTATGTTCTGACGGTTAAACACGGTAATTATTTATAAATCTCTGTAGTATTAAGCAGAATAACAAACAGCATACTTTGTGAGAGCAATATTTTCATAGACTAGCATGATGTAGTGCAGGGGTCGGGAACCTTTGGCTCGCGAGCCAGACGTGGCTCTTTTGATGACTGTATCTGGCTCTCAGATAAATCAGGTGGCGTTTCTTAACAGAATAACTAATCCATAATTTCACTGTCTTTTAATAAAAATACAGAAAAAAGCCATCAAATAAAACAAAAACATATATAAATCTCATGCATTTCAATCTATACATCTATTTTCAATGCCACTTGTCACTGTGGTGCACAGCGGAAAGCCAATCCTTTCTGTACTCCAGTGTGTGGGTGGGGCCGATACCTTGAAACTCTAATTTTATTGGATTATATGCAACAGCCTGCGTGAGTTTGTTTTTGGGTAAAGAGATAAATTTCCCTCGTTTTTGATCAGCTCATTTGCACGAAGCCAAGCACAGCTGGCGAGCAAAACACAAATGGACAGACATGAAAAAAATTTCAACACGCAGAGCAGCTGATTGTCCAAACTTGGGACGTGCTTCCTGTCACATAAACACTGCAGCGTGTGAGTCCTGCTGTATTGACCATGTCTGGCTCCACATGTGCAAGCGAGCGGTCCTTTTCATCTGAAAATCATCAAGACCAACCTGCGGTCACGTGTAATAGATGGAAGCCTAAACGCCTGCATGAAGCTGAACCTCAGCACGTATCAACCAGACTACAAAGCCATCAGCAAAACCATGCAGCACCAGAAGACGCATTAATAGTGAGAAGTACTTTTCTTATTAATAAATAACTTCGTTATAACGATGTTGAGGTTCTCCCTGGGAGTAACGAGGATGGATAGGATCAGAAATGAGTATATCAGAGGGACAGCCCACGTAAGATGTTTTGGAGACAAAGTCAGAGAGGCTAGATTGAGATGGTTTGGACATGTACAGAGGAGGGATAGTGAGTATATTGGCAGTAGGATGCTGAGGTTGGAACTACCAGGCAGAAGGCCTCGAGGAAGACCGAAGAAGAGATTTATGGATGTGGTGAAGGAAGACATGAAGGTCGTTGGAGTCAGAAAAGAAGATGCGGAGGACAGGGTGAGGTGAAGGCGGATGATTTGCTGTGGCGACCCCTGAAGGGAGCAGCCGAAAGTAAAAGAAGAAGAAGAAGAAGAAGATAACGATGTTGTTTAAAATAAATTCAGAGTCGTATTATACTCTAAAAGTGTTGGTCTCAGTATTAAAAAATATATTTGGCTCTCAGAGGATTACATTTCTTTTTTTTTTTGGCTCTCTTAGTCAAAAATGTTTCCGGCACAGCCTGGACTGAAAAAAAAAAAAAAAAAAAAAAAAAGTTGCACACATGAAAATGTTGTTGTTGCCCCTTTATCTTTGCTTACAGCATGTAATTGGAATGCAATTATTTCAATAAAAATAAGCAACATCACATTTATTTCCATCCATTGTCAGGTTCATTTCTCACCGACGTCTTGAATCGATGAGAGGGGAAAAATTGAACCCCTCCATAAAGTCACATCCCGAAAGCTATCCATAGGGTTACAGGCAGGACTCTGGGGTGCCAATACATATGTGAAAATGATTCATGCTCCCTGAACCACTCCTTTCATTATTCAGGTCCCCATTTTATATCTGTTCCATCAGGGAAGAAAAATCCCATTGATGTAAATTCTGCACATTCAGAACATTCAGCTCATCAGCTGCTTCATTTTATTGGAACATTAATGCTGCTGAGCCTCAACCGGACCAACCGGAGCAACAATGCTTACAAGACTGGATATACTGAAGTACTTAAATACAAATTGCAGTTTTGATGGTTGGTGTGAAGTGCATTCTGGGATACTAGATGGTCCTGAGTCCACAACCCCCAACCATTCCCAGTATAATGGAAGAAGCAAGAACACATCAGGGTATTCGGTCTATGATTGACTGAGTGTGAGCTCTGAGCTGGAGCGGTACTCGGGCTGTGAACGATGACATTAAGAATAAAAGTACAGACAAGAACAAAAATTAAGAAACACCGAGTCTATTTCTGCCAACTCCAGCCGAAGGTGAGGTACATCCTCAACAGCTCGCCAGACCACCTTCGACCAACACACATACTACCATTCATGCTCACACCTCGAGGCAATTGGGAACCGCTAATTAGCCTAATGCGTATCTTTGCACAGGGAGAGCAGGCAAACTACACACAGAAGTGTCCTCAGCTAGTCCACCACTCAAACCCAAGACCTTCATGATGTGAGGTAGATGTGACCACAACACCACTGGAAAAAAAAAACTTGTTATAAATCTACATATGGTTAAAGCACAAGCTGTACAAACACAAGATGTTAAAAAAATATTTAAATGAAATCACAAAGTAAAACAATTCCTCATCAAATGAACAAAATTTAAATAAATAAACCCATTTATAAAATAATTCAACATAGCATCATGTGTTTAAAACCATCAGCTTGTGCTTCATCTAAAGCCTGGAGGCTAGAATTATCATCAACCACCAATTAGCACTAATCTCATTTATACTCATTTAAACATTACATCAACGAAAGCTTTGTGATTTTTATTATTATTATTATTATTTTTGAAAATAAATCAAACCTGATGGTAGATTAGAAAAAAAAACATGAGCCTGTTTACACACCAATTCATTTGCCAAGCTGCTAATTTCTACTCAGGTCGCAGATAGGCTGGAGTCTATGTCGGCCAACTCTGGGTGAAGGTCGGGTCGACCCTTATGAGCTCACCAACTCATCAGAGGGCAACACACAACCATTCTCTCTCTCTCTCTCTCTCTCTCTCTCTCTCTCTGTCTCACACACACACACACACACAGCCTAATGTGCATGTTTTGGGATTGTGGGAGGAAACTTGAGTACCCAGAGGAAACCCGCAAAAGCACAGGGAGAACATAGGACCTACTTCTTGCTACGTGGCGACTACGCAACCGTGCTACACTTTCCCTACAAATGCTCTCAATTGACTCATTTAGCGAACCACTTAATCCTATTATGGTTACAGAGAAGCTGGAGCCTATCTCAGCCAGCCTCAAATTTGGAAGTACACAGCAAAGTCGGGGTACACGCTGAACAACTTACCAGACCATCAAGTGGTCAACAAACACACAGCCATTCCTACTTCCACACACTTCGGGGCAATTTGGAACTAACTGGCCCAATGTAAAATGTGTTTAAATTGATGGAGAAGACCACAGTACCCGGAGGAAACCCCCATACAAGCACAGGTAGAGCACACGATGCAATTCCACACAGAAACACCCTTGCCAAGCCAAGAACTCGAACCCAGGTTCTTCGTTGTCGTGAGGTGGACGTGCTAACCCATACGTCACCGCGCCGCCCCTCGTTCACACACACTGCGACACAACCATTTCTGATAATTCGCTCCAAGCGGATCCCAATTCTGACCCATGATCAGGTCCGATTCATCGTGATGACACAGTGATCCGTGAACAGTAGAAAGTGCTGAAAGTCTGTAAACATTTACCCATAAACAGTATAACAGTCACATTATAGATGACACATCACAACATTTTCACATTATAGGCTGGATACAGCACACCACACACAAACAAGACAACACCATGAGTCTCCCCATTGGTCTCCACTCTCTTTCTCACCCTCCTCCCCCCCATTTCAAATGATCTGATTATGTGACATCGCAATCCATTGTGGGACACCGGCTAATTTCACCAGCTGCCACAACTCTGCAAACAGACAGCTCTGACAAACACACGGTGTTTAATGGGTGAAGGAAGCGGTCAGATTTTAAAAGGCTTTTGTCGCAACGACTGCTGAGTGTGTCGAAGGGAGGGAAATATTTGATTAGTGCAGATTAGAGAAGTCAGAGGACAGAAAAGGTCAAACAAGAAAAAGGAAATGTTAACCCCAGTGGTAAGGGGAGGAGGTGTGGGTGGGTGGGGAGAAGGGGGGGGGGGTGAAGGGTAGAGGTTAAGAGAAAACAGACAGAACAGGAAGTTGGGTCGCAGCCATCTCCGCTCCATCTGCCATCTCCGTTTACACGTCAGAGTCTCAGCCGTGTTACTTTTCTTTTTTTCTTAAAAAAAAAAATATTTATTTCTCTTTTTTTGGCACGTCATAGCAAGAAAGGTCAACAGAGAATCATAAACGACTGCATTAATCATCAGCGATATGAAGAAGGAGGTCACCAGACACGGCGCAGGCCGTGCCGTGTGGGAGGGAACGGACAGGATGGGGTGTGCATCACGCATTATCTCGATGAAGATATTATCGATTTTGATAGCGTAAGCCAATGGAATTTAGATAACGTCTCTTAATTGCAATTACATTTTTGCACTCGTCTAATTGAGGGTTGGGCGTGGTCTCGTTTAATTCCTCATAGATGGAATCAGCGGAGAGCCAATCAATAAACCGAGATCTTACAACCTGTTTTTTTTGGGGTTTTTTTTTGCTGTTGTTTTTAAACAAGCTGTGGGATGGAGGGGAGATCTTTTGTCTTGTCTTTTTTTTTTCCATCATGTCAGTGCATACATACCTTCTTTTCTACATATTTTCTTGCCCGGTTTCCTGGCACATTCCTTGGATATTCTTTTTACTGCAAAAATGAATAGAAGACTAAAGAATAACATGGAGCTCCGTTACAGACAGCGGGAGCATGCAAACAGTACTGAGACGAGGAGGGAAAAGAGGTTAACATGGAGAGCTGCTCTCACTGTCTTCCAATCCATCATTAGCATCATCATCATCTTCATCATGATGATCATTATTGCTCTAAATGAGGTTCTCTCTATGATCCTAGCTCATTGTGCCAGCACACACAATGGACACATTATGAGCTGCTGGCAGAAAAGTGAGCGTGAGAGGCAGGAGTTGAGAAGGAACCAGCTTCACCTAAAAAATGGACGTGCTACGGCACATGGGTGGGGGGAGGGGTGTGTGCTTGCGTGTAAGGGATGGAGAGGGAAGTTAGGAGACAGGTACAGCCACTCTAACACATCATCCACACTTAATTACATGTACTGTATAGGTATATAGGCAGTCGCTCTGGTCACGCATACACCCGTCCCCGCATACGCGCACACAGAGACACATTAAAGCGGCGGCATGCATGCTGACATGCAGCGGTCATGCGTTTCTAGGTTCACTCACACAAAGGAGATACAGAGATGAAGCACGAAGGATCCGTGGATCCACACCGCCGCACACATACAGACTCACCATCCTCCGTGGGCACGTAAATGTTGAGGAAAAGGCAGTCTTCGCTCTGCTCCTGCACGTAGGTCGAAACTACCTCCAGGCCGTTGGTGAACCATACTGGCAACATGACATCAGGCAGCCTGCCCTCCACAATGCTCTGTGGGCACACAGGGCCAAAGTGTGTGGCATTGCGGATGTCTTGCCAGGGCGTGGGTGGTTCGGGGGGCTGAAATCGCCTCTCCCCTGTAGGAGGCGCTGCATAGGGCACGCCCAGGAACTGGATCACGGGCCCCAGGATCTCATTGTTAAGTTCTTTCTTGAAGCCCCTCAGCTTGCCGTATGCCGTGGTCACCACGGGATCCAACTCGTCCAGCTTCTCCGCCGCGCCCGCCCAAATCTGGAGAGCCAAGGCCAGCACCCACAGCAGAGAATGCAGCTCCAAGCCGGCGCCCATATCCAGCCGTGACCGCATGGCGCTCCAATGTCGACCGAGCTGGCCGAGCATAGTTTGGTAAATCCCTTTCCCGCAGTGATGCAAACGCCGGCACTGGTCCTATATCCGCTATATCCTTTGACCGGGTCCGCTCAAAGCCGAGAGGTCGTACCTTCGGAACGTAGGACTCTCGAAGCATCCAGTGGTTCTTCGCATGGCAAGAGTTCCCACATCGGGCACTAAGCGTGGCACGGCAACATCTTCAACGCATGCCGCTCGCCAGGTCACGTCCTATCTGTGCAGCCGCTCTCCATGCTAGCCATTCGCCGCGGGTTGTGGATAGATAAATCAAGTCCGCTGAGGCCCCAGGTCTATATCCTGCAGGAAATAAAAAAGAATTCATTAGTGCCTGGATAGAGGCAGATGGGGAGTGCAGCTTTATTGAGCGTTACGGTCCTGCACGGTTGCCATCAAGCGGAATGTTCCAGAATCAGAGCTCAGCTATATGACGCTGCATCTATCATGCTGACCGCAGAGACCCGCTCAGTTTAAGAGAAGCTCTGAACTCACTGACATTGACGCAGCTTCAAAAGAGGGTCAATTGGAGGAGAGGCGCTATAATAGGGCTATAACAGTGGCATGGTTTAAGTTATTGAAATAGACGCACCATGGAGAACAGTAAATAAAGGCGAGACAGAAGAATAACGCATGTTTAACTGATACAAGGCCAAAGACAAACATAGTCTATGGAGACTGACATTAATTGGGATAATACTGTAGCCAAAAAAAAAACATCTGAAGCAGTTAAAGATTAAAAAATATACATTCCCAGTGCATTCCAACTTCGTGTTCAAGTACAAGGACACATTTCATCCTTGCGTACATATCATTTTTATATCCTCAATAGGAAACATGCCTTGATGAGCAAGACGAGTATATTCAAAACTTTGCAGGCAGTAAAGTTCAGATCTGTCATTCATTTAGCACTTGAAGCAAAGACCCCCAGCAACAAAACAGGGTTTATGTTCGCAGACAATCGGCACTTGTCCTGAACATTACTGTAGAGCCACACACAGACTGAAGAAAGCTCTGCTCCAACCCTCCTAACAAGCAGATCATTCAGTCACAGACATGGCGGATTCAGAATTTCCGGACCAAACCTACAGTAGCGGCTATGTTCGGAAAGAGAGGCTGAATGAGTACCAATTAAAAGCGTGCTCTGTTCTTACGTCTGTTGAGACGTTCGATAATCCTTGAGCCAAAATGTTCCATTATTATAGATCCTGATAGAGAGACCCAGTCACACTCGGGGTCAAAAAGTATTTTCTAGAGTACTGAGTGTGCTTGACACTGAGAACAAAAATAATCATACTTGATATCAAACAACCAGGTTTTCCATTCAATCTTATGCTTGTCTGTCTGTCGGTCTGTCTGTTACCAATTACCTGTCTACAGGGTTTGGCAGATCAGTCTGAAATTTTTATGTTGGGTCGGCGATCACCCAAGAATATTCCCATTAAATTTTGGCGAGAATCCACACTCTGATGAGGTCACAGATTATTATTCATTTTCTGAACCAATTAATCCTAATTAGGGTCGCAGGGAGGCTGGCGACCATCTCAGCTGACACCGGGTGAGAGCAGGATACACCCTGGACAGCTCGCCAGACCATTGCAGGGCCAACACTCACACAACCATTCACACTCACACCAAGGGGAGATTTGAAACAGCTAATTAACTGACTGTGCATGTTTTTGGCCTGCAGGAGGAAACCAGAGAACCCGGAGAAAACCCACGCAAGCACAGGGAGAACATGTAAACTCCACACAGAAACATCCGAGCTAGGTGTCGAACCCAGGACCTTCTTGCTGTGAGGCGGGTGTGCTAACCACTTGCAACAAATTATTATTTTTTTTTTTGAATGCCAAAAAATATTTTAAAATAGTATGAGGTACAATTTTACAATAAAACTAGGTACACCTTGAACCTACGCCAGTCTATCACAGAGTCAACACACACAAAACCATTTACACTTGCACATTAGACTAATTGGCTGTTTCAAGATTGCCCCTTGATGGATGCCTTTGCTCTGTGAAAAGAAGCCCGAGTTGGGGCTCACAAGTGACGCATCGACAAGGTGCCTGACTATGAACCCAGAGATCACAAGCTCGAATCCGGGTTAATGCCACAGCTGTCCACGGCCAGGGAGTCCACTGGAGCTAATATCCCAAGCTCTCACAGAAGGGATGGATGGCATACACCAGGGGTGCTCAATCCTGCTCCTGGAGATCTACCTTCCAGATGACTTTATCTCCAACCCTAATGTGGCCCATGTGACATGTAAGATCCAGTCAGGTCTTGATGAGATGATTGGATGGTTAGGTGGGCGTGATTAGGGTTGGAGTGAATGTCTTCTGGGAGGTAGATCTCCAGGAGCAGGATTGAGCACCCCTGGCATACACTCACTTCCCCATCACTCACAGTGATCGCCAGCCAATCATGGGCGTCTGTCAGCTCATGCATTCGATGAGGCAGGTAGCGCTTTCCCTCCAAGTGTGTTAGACCGCCCCCAAATACTCATGCGCTGAAATTCAAAAAGAGGCAGGTGGCTAGCATTGCACGTCAAGGAGGGTGTGTGTGTATGTGTGTGATAAGGAAGATAATATCTAATGCGTGGGAATTGGACACGACTAAATTAGGAAGAAAACTTTTTTTTTTTTTTTAAAGTTACCAGCGGATAATGGAGCACATAAAACTCCACACAGACACGCCCTTTCCATGCCTGGGACTCAAACTCAGGACCTTCTTGCTGTAAGTCAGACCACTACACCACCTTATACAGCTATCCGACACACCCCATGTACTCCACAATGCATTAGGACTAAATTATGAGTGATGGCGAGAAAAGAGTAAAAAAGAATTGCGAGTTTCGGTTTAGTAGATGACGATTTAGTTATGGCACCAAAGTAGAGTCCTGGCGTCCGCAGCAGGTGTGACGACCACAACATGCGACTACCAGCGCAGTCATGTTAACTGGCCAGGATCCTAGTCCTAAGGTCCGCCCTTGCAGCTATTGCAGAAGTTGGTCATTTAATCTCTGACTAGGGGGCATGAATCAAATAGATACATTCCTCCCTCCCTCCCTGACCAGGAAAAACCCGGCAGGGTACTCGTATGCAGTTTAGCCATTGAACAGGGTGTGGCTGCTTCCGTGCCGTGGCTGCAGTAAGGAGTCAGGTGTGCAGAGCTGAGGTGGACATGGGGACCATTGTAGCTGGACCACCCAAGGAGATGCGATGTCCATCCTCCTACAAACGTACTGCCCCTTCACTACAGCCCGTGTGTACAGCCTGCTGTACATATTGTAGGGGATAATTTACATTACAGATGCTCCCCGACTTACGTTCATTCGTTTTATGTTGTTTTTTTTTTGTTTTTTTTCAGAAAAATTATCAATAATGACGTAATGACGCAATGACAATGATGCTGCGTCCATTGTTTACAAACGACAGATTGAACGTGCTCCTCCTTTTTCCCCCAGTTCAGTTATTTTATCTCTCTCTCTCTCTCTCTATATATATATATATATATATACATACATACACACACACACACACACACACACACATACACACACACACACAAGACGTCAAAGAAGGAGAGCCAGGAGGTGTGTCCGTAGGCAGAGAGAAGAGGAAAGGCATGAGTCTCGGACTGAAAGTTGGGACTTTGAATGTTGGAACTATGATAGGAAAACGTAGAGAGCTGGCTGACATGATGCAGAGGAGGAAGGTGGACATACTGTGTGTTCAGGAGACCAGGTGGAAAGGTAGCAAAGCTAAAAGCTTAGGAGCAGGGTTGAAGCTGTTTTTATGGTGTGGAAGGGAAGAGAAATGGAGTAGGAGTCATCTTGAAGGAGGAGTTGGTCAGGAATGTTCTATAAGTGAAAAGAGTGTCAGACAGAGTGATGAGTCTCAAGTTAGAAATTGAAGGTGTGATGTTCAATGTTGTTAGTGATAATGCCCCACAGGCAGGATGTGAGATAGAAGAGAAGTAGAGATTCTGGAGTGACTTAGATGAAGTGATGCAGAGTACACCCAGAGATGAAAGACTGGTCATTGGGGCAGACTTCAATGGACATGTTGGTGCAGGAAACGGAGGAGACGAGGAAGTGATGGGCAGATTTGGTATCCAGAACAGGAACGCAGAAGGACAGGTGTTGGTAGATTTTTTAAAAAGGTTGGAAATGGCTGTGGTAAATACTTTCTTCAAGAAGAGACAGGAGCATAGGGTGACTTATAAAATCAGAGACTACCAGTGCTCTTAGCTCTGATTTTATAAGTCACCCTATGCTCCTGTCTTTAAGTATTTAAGAAAGTATTTTAGTATTTAGTGTGTACAAAAGAAGAGGTTAGCTAAGAAGAAGTGGGACATGGAGAAGACTGAAGAAAGTAAACAGGACTACAGGGAGACACAGCGTAAGGTGAAGGTAGCGGTGTCAAAGGCCAAACAGAGGGCGTATGATGACTTGTATGATAGGTTGGCACAGCAGAGAAATAGAGATGGGAAGGATGCGCAGCAAGTTAGAGTGATTAAGGACAGAGAGGGAAATGTACTGACTGATGACAGAAGTGTGCTGGGAAGATGGAAAGAGTACTTTGAAGAGCTGCTGAATGAGAAAAAAAAAAAAAAGAGTAGAAGAGGTGACTGTTGAGGACCAGGAAGTAGCAAAGATTAGTAAGGGTGAAGTGAGGAGGTCATTGAAGAGGATGAAGAATGGAAAGGCAGTTGGTCCTGATGACATATCGGTGGAGGTTTGGAAGTGTTTAGGAGAGGTTACAGTTGATTTCCTGACAAGAACATTCAACGAGGTCTTCGAGAGCGAGAGGATGTCAGAGGAATGGAGGAGAAGTGTGATGGTGCCGATTTTTAAGAACAAGGGAGACATGCAGAGTTCTGGCAACTACAGAGGGATCAAGTCGATGAGCCATACGATGAAGTTATGGGAAAGAATAGTGGAAGCTAGACTAAGTTAGGTCAGCATTTGTGAACAACAGTTTGATTTCATGCCAAGGAAGAGCACCAGAGATGTAGTGTTTACCTTGAGGATGTTAATAGACAAGTACAGAGGAGGTCAGAAAGAGCTGCATTGTGCCTTTGTGGATCTGGAGAAAGCATATGACAGGGTGCAGAGAGAGGAACTGTGGTATTGCATGAGGAAGTCTGGAGTGGCAGAGAAGTATGTTAGAGTGGTGCAGGACATGTATGAGAGATGTAAGACAGCGGTGAGGTGTGCTGTTGGTGTGACAGAAGAGTTCGAGGTGCAGGTGGGACTGCATCAAGGGTCAGCTCTGAGCCCCTTCTTGTTTGCTATGGTGATGGACAGGCTGACAGACGAGGTTAGATAAGATTTCCCATGGACTATGATGTTTGTAGATGACATTTTGATCTGCAGTGCGAGCAGAGACCAAGTGGAGGAAAATCTAGAGAGGTGGAGGTATGCCTTGGAAAGGAGAGGAATGAAGGTTAGTCTCAGTAAGACAGAATACATGTGTATGAATGACAAGGACCCAGGAGGAACAGTGAGGTTACAGGGAGCAAAGATAAGGAAGGTGGAAGATTTTAAGTACTTAGGTTTAACAATCCAGAGCAATGGAGAGTGTGGAAAAGAGGTGAAGAAGCGTGTGCAGGCTGGTTGGAATGGTTGGAGAAAAGTGTCTGGTGTGATGTTTGATAGGAAGGTATCAGCAAAAATGAAAGGAAAAGTGTACAAGACAGTGTTGAGGCCAGTGATGTTGTATGGTTTCAAAACAGTGGCCTTGGGGAAAAGACAGGAGGCAGAGCTGGAGGGAGCAGAGATAAAAACGTTGAGGTTCTCTTTGGGAGTAACGAGGATGGATAGGATGAGGAATGAGCACATCAGAGGGACAGCACATGTAAGCCGTTTTGGAGACCAAGTCAGAGAGGCTAGATTGAGATGGTTTGGACATGTACATAGGAGGGATATTGAGTATATTGGTAGTAGGATGCTGAGGTTGGAACTACCAGGCGGAAGGACTAGAGGAAGACCAAACTGACAATTCATGGACGTGGTGAAGGAGGACATGAAGGCAATTGGTGTCAGAGAAGAAGATGCAGAGGATAGAGTGAGATGGAGGCAGATGATTCGCTGTGGAGACCCCTGAAGGGAACAGCCGAAAGGAAAAAGAGGAAAGTAGTGTGTATGTATGTATGTGTGTGTGTGTATATATATATATATATATATATATATATATATATATATATATATATATATATATATATATATATATATATTAAATAAATAAACAAAAATAAAAGGACAGGACAAAGACTTTCTATTGAAACTCCATTTATCACTACAGATCTGTTTCGAGGGGTGGTGAAACCATCCTCTCTCTTCAGGTGATTATAGAATATATATATATATATATATATATATATATATATATATATATATATATATACACACACACACACAACTTTCTTCTTTTTTTTCTTTATATATATATTGCGTGTTACCCTTGTGTTCAGACGTCGTCTCGGTGATCTTTGTGTTTACACTGTTTTGCGGACTTTTGTAGCCCTAAGCAAATATGGTTGGTCAGAAGCGTAAGCCTACTAGCATGGGTACAAGTCTCATCCACAGAGACGAATTAACTATCTGCTTGGATCGGCGCAATCTACCATGCATACTCAGTTAAGCAAAGAGAGTTGTAAAATGAATGAAAACCCGAATCCAGAAAAGAAAGAGAACTCTCCGCTTTGCTCGTGATTCACATCAGTGCAGGCTGAGTACTAAACAAGTATTCAACACCGCCCTTGTTTACTTGAAAGACCGCAAGTCCATATAACCCACGCTTTGTGTCAAGCATAAGCAAGTAAACTACTTTGTGTTGAGCGCCTCACATATTATAAGCATTGATTGGCTGTTTTAAGCTTCATGTAAAGTGACTTGGCTCAGCTTCATGTAATGTGACTGGGCTCAGCTTCATTTAAAGTGACCATCCGTCGACCATCAGAACCATTGACAAGCTGAAAGAGAGAATGTTAAAGCTTATATCTGATACTGCATTTGATATTGATGAATATTTGATTAAAATTTATCTATTTGAAATTATTTTGCTTGAATTTAATTTATTTGAAATTAATGTTGATATTATTTGATATTTTACAATGTTATGTTTATAATAATTGATTTAGAGGTGTTTCATGAGATACAGAAATGGTACCGTGTTTCCCTGAAAATAAGACCTAACCATAAAATAAGACCCAGCGTGATTTTACAAGATGATTTTAATATAGGCCCTCCCCTTAAAATAAGCTCTAGTTGAGAGCGGCAGCAATTCATTGGCCTGCTACTCACTCAATCTAGGGCTCGAGGTGAAAGCGCTGACTCCTCTATTAGGCAGCTTTACCTAGGGTACGCTCTCAAAGCATCAATCCTTGCGCGTTGAGGCTCAGTCGATGACGGCAGCGGCTGCTTTAAGACGAGGACAAACATTTGCGTCCATAAAAATTGCTAAAATCGCTCGATATTAAAATATTTAAAAAAATAAAGAAATATAACGAAATAAGAATATATAAAGACAAAGATATATTATAAGACATGTAATAGAAAAAAATGTAAAATACATCATCACCTAAAAATAAGCCCTAGTATCATATTTTGGTAGGAAAATTAATATAAGCCCTGTCTTATTTTCGGGGAAACACGGTATTTAAGATAAGATAAGATAAGATACAGCTTTATTAATCTCACAATGGAGAAATTCACTGTTACAGGCTCTTGAGGTACTATCAGTAGGGGGTGCAAAAATAGATACAAGTACGAACATACACACATACATATATAAGTAAATAAATAAATAGATACATAAATAGTATAAATTACTAAACAATAAAAGAAAAGAATGGAGCAACTTTATAGATTGGCCTATATTAAAGTGTAATGTATCTGAGGGCGGAGTAGATGGGTTGATATGGTTGACAGTCAGTGGGGTAGATGTGGTTGATTAAAGTGCGCTGGGTTTTATTGCACATAACCGTATTTTCACAGACAGTTACAAAGTGGCGCTTGTACAGTCTGATAGCGGTGGAATGAACGACCTGTGTAGCGCTCCTTCCTGCACTGAGGATGCCTCAGTCGCCCACTGAAGGAGCTGCTTAGCTCCTCGACAGTCTGGTGCAGTGGGTGAGAGCTGTTGGACAGGATGGATGTGAGCTTTGCTACCATCCTCCCCTCACTCACCTCCTCCCCAGAGTCCAGTGGGCAGCCGAGGACAGAGCTGGCCCTCGTGACCAGCTTGTTCAGTCTTTTTCTGTCCCCGCCTGTGCTGCCCGGGGCCCAGCAGATGGCAGCGTGAGGATTGCAGAGGGGCTACCACAGAGTCATAAAATGTCCTGAGCAGAGGTTCAGATATGCCGAAGGACCCGAGTCTCCTCAGAAGGTGGAGGCGACTCTGGCCCTTCTTGTACAGGGCGCTGGTGTTGTGGGACCAGTCCAGTTTATTAGTTAAGGTGAACACCCAGGTACTTGAAACTGTCCACTGTCTCAATGTCCTGTCCCTGGATGTTCACTAGTAAATGTGTGTGTGTGTGTGTGTGTTTGAGTGTTTCTCCTGAAGTCGACCACCATCTCCTTTCGCTCTTCCTAGTGTTCAAGCACAGGTGGTTGCGCCACACCAGTCCACTGAAGTCGACGATGACTGACCGGTACTCCAGCTCTGCTCCCCTCTGACACACGGCCCACGATGGCGAGTCAGTCTCCAGAACTTCTGGAGGTGGCAGCTGTTTGTGTTATATATGAAGTCCGAGGTATAGATGTTAAAAGGAAGGGTGAGAGGATCGGTGCCTGCGGTGCCCTCTACAGACTACCACCTTTGACTTACAGTCGCAGAGCCGCACGTACTGTGGACGGTTAGTAAGGTAGTCAATAATCCAGGCAGCAAGATGCCCGCCCACTCCCACGTCCTCCAGCTTCCCCCGCAGACGCCACTGGCCTGATGGTGTTGGAAGGCGCTGGAGAAGTCAAAGAACATGACCCTCACAGCGCTGCCGGCCATCTCCAGGTGGGTGAGTGCCCGCTGCAGAAGGTAGATGACGGCATCTTCTACTCCGATGTTGGGCCTGTAGGCAAACTGCAGCGGGTCTAGGGTGGGCTCACCATAGAGCGGAGGTGTTCAAGGAGGAGCCTTCCATGATCTTAATGAGGTGGGAGGTCAGGGCTTATTGCAGGTCTGTAGTGGGCTGGTTCCTTCGCTTGTGCTGTTTTGGGAACCGAACCACACAGGAGGTCTTCCAGAGGACTGGAACCTTCCAGGCTGAGGCTCAGGTTGTACAGGTAGCATAGTACCACACAGAGCTGGTCTGCGAGGTCCTCAGCAGCCTGGGACTGATGCCATCAGGTCCTTCAGATTTCCCTCTGATTTAGTCGCCAGCTGTCTCCTCACCTGGTCTGATGTGAGGGAGAGGGGGCTGGGGTGGGCTGCAGAGGGAGGGGATGTGTCTGTCGGGCTGTAGCAGTCAAGTGAAGCTGGCCTGGGGAGGGGGAGGTGTCAGCTGGTCTGGAGACGTGTGGAAGAGGGAGGGGAACGGGAGGTGCAGAGGGGAGGGGGAGAATCAAACCTGTTGAAGTAGCAGTTTAATTCATCCGCCCAGCGCTGGTCACCATCAGCTGTCCCTCTGACACCCTGCCCAAATCCAGACATGGTCTTTAGTCCTCTCCAGACGTCCCCGCACGTTGTTCTGAGCCAGCTTCTCCTCCATCTTCTTCCCATAGTCCTTCTTGCCCTCCTGATCCTCCACTGGAGCTCACGCTGGACCTTCTTCTCTGTTTCCTCTCTGTCCTCTGAGATGAAAGCCCTCTTTCTGGTTCAGGAGGACTTTGAGCTCAGGGTGACCCATGGGTGGTTGTTGGAGAAGCACCGTATTTCCGTGTTGGCACGGTGCTGTCCACGCAGAAGTTCATGTAGTCGGTGATACAGTGTGTGAGGCCGCCGATGTCATCACCAAAGGAGTTACAGAGCATGCTCCAGTCTGTGGTCTGGAAACAGTCCCTAAGCCTCTCTGGTCTCCTCGGTCCACACTTTCACAGACCTCTTCTGTGCAGGTTCCTTTCGCACCCTGGGTGTGTATTGGGGAGCAGGTAGACCAGGTTGTGGTCTGAGCGTCCCAGTGGGGGAGGGGAGGAGCTGTAAGCATCCTTCACATTTGCATACAGTAAGTCCAGTGTTTTATTGTCTCTTGTGGCGCACTTCACGATTGGCGTGAACGCCGGAAGAGAGGCGGAGAGAGGGGCGTAGTTAAAGTCCCCGCTGATCAGAATCATGGCGCTGGGGTGACGAGTCTGTGTCTGATTAACGGCGCTGTGTAGACGCCACACGCGGCCGCCGCATCAGCCGAGGGCGAATGTACACGCAAAACACAATCACGCAGGAAAACTCCCTCGGTAGATAATATGGCCGCTGCTGCTTATCGTGAGCAGCTCCACGCCGCTGCATAGCTGCTCCTTCACGCACGCTTGCCGGGTGGCACCATCGCTCATTCACATAGACCGCCACGCCCCTCCTTTCTTCTTACCGCTCCGTTACACTCCGATTCTGCACGCCACAGTGTAAATCCGTTAAGAGAAACCACAGAGTCCGGTGTGAGTTCATTCAGCCACGCCTCCGAGAAACACATGAGGCTGCAGTCCCGGTACTGCCTCTTGCTGCCGGGTCAGCGCCGCCAGCTCCTCCGCCTTGTTGGCGATCGCGCGACATTTCCCATGATGACAGAGGGAACACATGTCCTCCGGGCCTTTCGCCCCTCTGCAGCCTCTCCTTTTCCTCCGTGAGATTTCCATAAAGGAACAACGGGCTTTTCCGCTGAAGGAGGGCGGGGCGCCAGAGGCGAGGAGGGTCTCCCACGGTGTAAGACCTGCGTTGCTCAGAGTCACTGGTGAATGAGTTTCCTGACGCCGATCCAAAAGTGAAAATAAAAGTGCACAGAAGAACAAAAGCATCATGAAAGTATGTTTTCCAGATGCAGGATTGAAGAAAGAAAAAGAAAAATTGAAAAAAGATAAAGAAACACGCCTATATACAATAGAAAAGAGAAAAAAAAGAAAAATAAACTGAAGAGCTCCTGTAACTGGCTGCAGGTCACCCGGCGCCATCTTGGAATGGAATGAGATGGATTTATGGATGTATAGTACAGTCTGAACATCACACGTCATTGGAACATACAGTAACAACTTAAGTTCATTTTCAACTTACATTCGGCCGTCCGGAACCAAACAAAAACCTAAGTCAGGGAGCGTCTGTAATTTACATACAGCAACCTTTGGTAGCTGAATCCGGAAATACTAGACACTGGTATCAAAAAGTAATTTTCAAGAGACACCACTTGGTACAACAGAACTACGACTAAAAGAAACAATTTATTGATTAGCATATTCAAAATACTTAATACTTTTTCCACGGCATAATGGTTTACAGCCCAGCCCTCAGAACCTCTAAAGCAAGTTCCATTTGTCTTCCCGAGCGGTCTGATAATTAGTGAAAGCGCCTTGAGATTACCGCCTGATTTATCGGCGTTTCCTTTATTTATCTTTCTCTCAGTCCTATCTTGGCCTGGTCCTCCTTTCTGCCCTTTGCACTTCATATTTCAAAACAAACTGCCGTTTATTGGCAGGAGCGAACAAATGGTACACATCCACACAAATGCGAGCAGCATCCTAAAATAATTAGGCGAACAAATAAACAAGAGGCTTGAAAGGAAAAAAAAACAATAAAAAAATCCGCTGCATTGATTGGCTGCTGTATTGTTAATGAGACTATAAAAATGCTGGGAGGTTTTCTACAATAGAAGTGGAAGAAAAACTGCGCCTGGGCTTCATCGTGAGTCGGGCAGGCGAGCCAAATATTGAGATTATGAAAGGCGAAATAGAAAGCCAGACACACGGTTTGGCTGGTAAACGATAAAACACTGTCTATGTAATGAGAAAGAGTGTGTCAGAAATGATATAGAGGTCATTTGGAGAAGGGGAGAGAGAGAGAGAGAGAGAGAGAGAGAGAGAGAGAGAGAGTCAAGTCTCTTTCATTATCTCATTATCTCAGTACCTTTCAACTGAAAAAGCACAAGCAGGAAGTAGTTCTCCATCCTCTCTGCTCTGCTCTACGTACAGCAGATGGGAGTGAAATAAAACAGCAAATGCATAAAGATTATGCTTGAGGGATACGACTGACTACTCGACGACACCCACAAGCCTGAGGCGCATATTTGTTTTATTATATACTAAACAGGAACATAAGAAAATCAAACAAAAACAACACATTATGGAATATTTTTATATCTTTTTAACTTTTTCTTTTGCAATCAATTCAAGCAGTTTTCTGGTTGTGACGGCTGGATAATGCGGGGCTGCCGACACAGGAAAGTACCGTTTTGTAGTCGATAAACCAAAAATTAGTACAGCAGGCCCTCGTTTTTCCACGATGGTTCGGTTCCGGCCCGTCCCGCGGATAAAGAAAATTCGCTCGTTATTGACGTGGTTTTAAAACCAGATGTATGATATTACATATGATTAAAATATGCTTTTCCTCTCCCTGAATCGCCTGCTTATCGTGGTGGAGGGGTTTGCGTGACCTAATGATCCTAGGAGCTATGTTGTCGGGGGCGTAATGCTCCTGGTAGGGTCACCCAAGGTAAACAAGTCCTGGGTGAAGATCCAGACGAAGTGCGATTCAGAAGACCCTTATTGACTGAGAGACATACAAGGAAGCAGTCTCCCTTGCCTGGACACAAGTTACCGGGGTTTCCACCTGGAGCCAGGCCCGGGGGAGGGGCTTGAAGGCGAGCGCCTGGTGGTCGGGCTTCTGCCCATGGAGCCTGGCCAAGCCTAGCCCGAAAAGGAGACATGGGTCTGCCCTCCCATGGACCCACCACCCATGGGAGGAGTTTTAGGGGTCGGGTGCAATGGGAGTTGGGTGGCAGCCGAAGGCATGGGTTCTGTCGGACTGATCCTGGGCATTCTTGTTGTCCCCCGTCTCAGTGCCCAAATGTTGGGGCTCTCCGCGGTTGACGAAAGGGTAGCTTTCCTCGGGTGGGGGGATGGGTCCTGACTGTTATTTGTGCTTATGCACCAAATGGCAGTTCAGAGTACCCACACTTCTTGGAGTCTTTGGGAGGGGGGAGGGGGTTGGAGAACGCTCCCTTGGGAGACTCACTCGTTGTCTTGGGAGACTTCAACGCTCATGTGGGCAACAATAGTGTGACCTGGAAGGGTGTGATCAGTAGGTACGGTGTCTCCAGTCTGAACCCGAATGGTGTTTCGTTGTTAGACTTGTGTGCTCATCACAGTTTGTCCATCATGAACACCATGTTCGAACATAAGTGTGCCCATAAGTGCACTTGGCACCAGGACACCCTAGGTCGCAGTTCGATGATTGACTTTGTAGTAGCATCATCAGACTTGTGGCTATATGTTATGGAGACTCGGGTGAAGAGAGGAGCTGAGCTGGCTACCGATCACCACCTGGTGGTGAGTCGGCTTTGGTGGTGGGGAAGCCTGCCTTCCAGACCTGGCAGGCCCAAGCATGCAATCAGGGTCTTCTGAGAACGTTTGGTGGAGTCCCCTGTCCGAGAAGCATTTAATGCCCACCTCCAGCAGAGCTACAATCACGATCCGGAGGAGGCGGGGGACATGGAATCCGAATGGGCCATGTTTCGTGCCTCCATTGCTGAGGTGGCAGCTGTGGCCGGAAGGTCGTCGGTGCTTATCATGATGGTAACCCCCAAACCTGGTGGTGGACACCTGCGGTGAAGGGGGCCGTCCAGCTGAAGAAGGAGGCCAATCGAGTTTTATTAGCCTGTGGGACTCCCAAGGCAGCAAACAGATACCGGCAGGCCAAACATGCTGCAGCCAAGGCTGTCGCAGATGCAAAATCTCGGGCGTGGGAGGAGTTCGGTGAGGTCCTGGAGTGATTATCGGTTGGCCTCAAAAAGGTTTTGGATCGCCATCCGATGCCTCAGGAGGGGGAAGCAGTTCTCCACAAACAGAGTTTTTGTAGAGAGGTGGATACTTTGAGGACCTCCTCAATCCCACCAACACGCCCTCCGTTTAGGAGGAAGACCCTGGGGGTTTGGGTGGGAGTCTGCCCATCATTGGCGTGGAGGTCACTGAGGTTGTCAAAAAAAACTCCTCGGTGGTCGAGCTCCAGGGTTGGACGAGATCCACCCAGTATATCTCAGGGCTCTGGATGCTGTAGGATTGTCTTGGTTGACATGCCTCTGTAACATCGCGTGGTCATCGGGGGCTGTACCTCTGGATTGGCAAACTGGGGTGGTCGTCCCAATTTTTAAGAAGGGGGACTGGAGGGTGTGTTCCAAATATCAGGGAATCACACTCCTCAGCCTACCTGGGAAAGTCTATGCAGGAGTCCAAGAGAGGAGGATCCGACCGATAGTCGAACCTCGGATTCAGGAGGAACAATGTGGTTTTCTTCCTGGCCGTAGCACTCTTGACCAACTCTATACGCTCCACAGGATTTTGGAAGGGGCATGAGAGTTTGCCCAATCCGTCCACATGTGTTTTGTGGATTTGGAGAAAGCTTTCGACCGTGTCCCTCGAACAATCTTGCGGGGCGTGCTTCGGGAGTACGACGTTCCAGACCCGTTGCTACAGGCCATTCGGTCGCTGTATCACCGGAGCCAGAGTTTGGTCCATATTGGTAACAACAGATCGAATTTGTTTCTGGTGGGAGTTGGAGTCCGCCAAGGCTGTCCTTTGTCACCTATTCTGTTCATAATTTTCATGGACAGAATTTCTAGGCACAGTCAAGGCGTTGAGGGGTTCTGGTTTGGTGGCCATCGGATCTCATCTCTGCTTTCTGCGGATGATGTTGTCCTTTTGGCTTCATCAAGTCAGGACCTCCAGCTCTCATTGGAGCGATTCGCAGCCGAGTGCGAAGCAGCCGGATTGAGGATCAGTACCTCCAAGTCCGAGGCCATGGTTCCTAGTCAGACCAGGGTGGAATGCACCCTCCGGGTTGGGGATAAGGTCCTGCCCCAAGTGGAGGAGTTTAAGTATCTTGGGGTCTTGTTCACGAGTGAGGGAAGGATGGAGCGGGAGATCGACAGACGGATCGCTGCAGCCTCTGCTGTTAAGAGGAGCCTGTACCGGTCAGTCATGGTGAAGAAGGAGCTCAGCCGCAAGGCGTAGCTCTCAATTTACCAGTCGATCTACGTTCCAACCCTCACCCATGGTCACGAGCTTTGGGTAGTGACCGAAAGAACAAGATCGCGGATACAAGCGGCTGAAATGAGCTTCCTTCGCCAGGTGGCGAGGTTCTCCCTTAGTGATAAGGTAAGAAGCTCTACCATCCGTGGAGAGCTCGGAGTAGATCCGCTGCTCCTCCGCATTGAGAGGGGCCAGTTGAGGTGGCTCGGGCATCTGGTCAGAATGCCTCCTGGACGCCTCCCTGGTGTGGTGTTTCAGGCATGTTTAACCAGGAAGAGACTCTGGGGTTGACCTACAACATGCTGGAGGGACCATGTTTCTCAGTTTTTCTGGGACCGCCTTGGTGTCCCACCGGGAGAGTTGGAGGAAGTGGCTGGCAAGAGGGATGTCTGGACCTCTTTGCTTAGGTTGCTGCCCCCGCGACCCGACCCTGGACTTAGTGGTAGATGATAATGATAAAATAGGCTTCTTAAAGACATTATATAGATCAATGGTTCCAAATCTTCTTTTACTTCTGCACCCCGAAAATGATTTTGCTCTGTTCTCACACCCCCTACATTTTATACTTTGTTCAAGGATATACTAAATTTTATCAAAAGGCAATATTTATTACAAAATGTACAGCCCTGCTTCTCGCACCCCCTGGAATAATGTCTCATACTCCAGGGGGGGCACGTGCACCCTTGGTTGGGAACCCCTGCTATAGTCTTACTCATTAATACAGTACTAATGTAGTAAAATGTAGTAATGATTAATTAAAAACTTTTTAGTTTTGTACTGTGATAATATTTATGAATAAATAAAGCACTTAGGTTCCTTACCAGAAGCTAGAGAAGATGGGGGCATTTGAGTGACATCATAGGGATTAATTATTCATTAAAAACACACTAAAAACCATGAAATCATAATTCAAGCAATCACATTAATGACATGTGTGTAAAGGAGGGGGGGGGGAAGAGGTGTGGACATCATCTGAAACTAATCAGCAGGAGGGAGAAACAAAAGCTCTCAGCCATTGGCTAAATTTAAATCACGTACCATTTACTTCCGAGTTCGTCGCTAATCTGCGAGTATATGGAGGCACAAGCACTGAACCGCGAATGGTCAAGGGCCTACTGTATTTTGAGCTGAAAATTAGTATTCATAATATACAAAATTAGTACTCAAATTAGCATTGCATAAAATTCCATATATGGACATTCACGATTAAAGATTTTTATTTTATATTATTTTTTCTTTTATTGGGACATACTGGTTATCTTTGTCAAATTTTACTGCATTTGGGATTAATAATGAAACAGCCCATCTGAGAAAACCAATTTGATTTGACGGAATTCTACTGGTGTTATAATATAGAATATAATATGTCATAATTAATATCACATATTTATTATTATATTATACATGACCCTGAATGATATTTCATATCAGCATTTACAAATAAGTAAGAGAGTTTTGCACATGTGCAAAAGGTCATGTATCTGACATGCTTTTTCATAAATGGATAAGTTGTTGAATATATAAATTCTTGCTTTCTTTTCGTCACCATTTTGAGTTTCCCGCTTTCAATTCCTCATTCAATGTTGGTTCTATTTACCACGGAGTATATGTAAGATAGCCGTTGATTCCTGAAAATCGACCTACCTTGCTGCCGATTAATAAATCACGTGGTAACTAAAATACGACAGTAACATCCCATGAGACTATCGTGAGACATGGCTTTGCTAGGAAGGTAAACATGTAAACATGGATTGTATTTGATATGATTCATCGGAATTATTGATAAAATATTATCAAATAAAATTGAAAGGAGTATATTTGCCTGAAAGTTTGAAATTCGTATTAATGTCCGAATTAATCGTATTGCCGTATTTTACGTTACTTTTCGTAGGAATACGGATAAATTCTTACAAGTTGGCAGACCTGATAATGTCTATTTCTATTGGCCTATACTACATTAGAAAGACGGAATCTAATGCTTCATGTTGGTGATAGGGGTGTCAGGTTTAGTAGGATCCTCCATCCCTTTCGAAGGTCATACAGCAGGACACTTCGATAGTATGTGCAACAGTGTCTGTGTCGGTCCACAGTCGGACACGCCGAGGGATTTAAGGTCGGCTCATCTCTGCCCCCAGCCAGCGCGAGTGTGGTCGAGCCGTACCCCGGCCTTACAGCCTAGCTAATGACCCCTACACTTGGTCGAGAGGACCTCAATGAATGTGTGGAGGTGGGTATCTGGTGTTCACCATTCTTCCCGCCATCTATCCTCGACTCAATTATCAACTAATTTTTAATAGCTTGCGCACGAAACATACTGTTGTGCTAATTAACTCATCTCAAAGCGCAGTGCTCACCTGACCAGTCTCTGTCATGGCTAAAATATGTAAATGTAAACTATATACAATCTCAGGTTAGGCTGTTTTGCTTCTACTTTTGTTTGTTTGTTTTGTAGAATATACTGAAATTTAGAATTAGTGTGCAACCACACCGTCATACAGCTGTTTTTACTGTGTTTATGAATGAGTGTGATGAAAACACCCTGTTGCACTTATTAGCGTCGTTCAATAGTGCAAAGCTCACCTGACCGGTGTCCATCATAGTGAAAATCGGTTAATAAATACTACTAGAGTTTCTTTTCATTGCATTTCTGCAAAGTACCACCATAAGTCTAAATAGGCTTTGAGTTATTACTGAGCTCTCCGGCTTTGCACCTGCTTGCGCTGTGGGGCTCACCTGCATGTGTCCTGATTTGAAAAGTATATACTGAATCACTGTCGCGCCACGTAATCCTACCAGGGTCGCAGAGAGGTTGGTACACCTCTCAGTCGACACTGTGAAAAGGCAGGGTACACCCTGAAAACATCGACAGACCATTGTAAGACCAACACACACACACACACACACACACACACACACACACAGTTCTCATATAAAGGGGAGTCATCGAGTCTGGAGGAAGACTGTTAACCAAGAACATTACAGATTCTAGACTGGGTACAAACACAGGATTTTTAAACTGTGCACAGACAGCAAGCCATGAGGCCATGAAGATACGAAGCAAAAAAGCTTATTTACACAGTTTTTGGCACATCTGCTTCTGAGCAAGAAGGTCCTGGGTTCAAGACCTGGGCATTTCTGTGTGGAGTTATCATGTTCTCCTCATGCTTGCATGGGTTTACTATGGACACTCTAGTTTCCTCACATGGTCCAAAGACAGACTAGACTATTTTACGGTCCAAGGTAATGGTTGCATGTGTGTGTTAGTCTTCGGTGGACTTGGTGTGCTGTTTGGGGTGAAGAAGGAGTGAGGAAGAAGGGGTTCAGCAAAAGAATGAATGAATAGGGTTGGATTTTAAAAAAGTATATATATATATATATATATATATATATACACACACACACACACACACACACACACATAATACTGGTACCTCACCTTACAAAATTAATCCGTTCCAGATGTGGTTTCGTAACCTGATTTTTTTTCGTAAGTTGAGCCTCATTTTACATGTAAAAGACCTGATTTCGTTCCAAGCCCCCCAATACTACCCCCTAAACCCTTTAAAAATTATAAAAGTATACCTTTTAAGACCTTCTGCTTCAATATCGTACCGATGGTAGATGGGTTTGTCCATATTCTTTGCGATGTCACTCAACCGCATACCACGAGCCCGCTTCTTCTTTTCACTCGCACCGGGAATCACTTTCACTGGGAATCACACAAAGTGTGCGTGCGTGCATTCGTGTGTGTTTGCGCGCGTGTGTTGACCATGTCTTCTTAGCAGAGTTATAATCTTACAAATGTTTATGCAAGGTTAAAAGCCTGAACCAAAAAATAAAAAGTGGCAATGAGCACAATTAGAAAAACTCACGAAACAACAGTAAATCATGGGTCATGGGTATTATGGAGATACAGCTCCATAATAGCCAATGGGAGGCCAGCAGGGCGGGATGTTAGGAGATAACCAATGGGAGAGCAACTCGCACATTGTTTGAATTTTTCGAGATGCGCATTTCGTAAAGTGAATTCGTTTCATATCCAAAGACGGAAATTTGAGGTGAATGCGTTTCATAACCTGGATTTTTTTGTTTGTGGGGTCTTTCGTAAGGTGAGGTACCAAACAATTAAATCAAAATCAAAAAATTAGCATATTGTGATAAAGTTCATTATTTTCTGTAATGTACTGATAAACATTAGACTTTCATATATTTTAGATTCATTAATACACAACTGAAGTAGTTCAAGCCTTTTATTGTTTTAATATTGATAATTCTGGCAAAAAAGTAAAGAAAAACCAAAAATCCCAATCTCAATAAATTAGCATATTTCATCCGACCAATAGAAAGAAAGTGTTTTTAATCCAAAAAAAGTCAACCTTCAAATAATTATGTTAAATTATGCACTCAATACTTGGTCGGGAATCCTTTTGCAGAAATGACTGCTTCAATGCGGCGTGGCATGGAGGAAATCAGCCTGTGGCACTGCTGAGGTGTTACGGAGGCCCAGGATGCTTCGATAGCGGCCTTAAGCTCATCCACAGTGTTGGGTCTGGTGTCTCTCAACTTTCTCTTCACAATATCCCACAGATTCTCTATGGGCTTCAGGTCAGGAGAGTTGGCAGGTCAATTGAGACAGTAATACCATGGTCAGTAAACCATTTCCCAGTGGTTTTGGCACTGTGAGCAGGTGCCAGGTCGTGCTGAAAAATGAAATCTTCATCTACATAAAGCTTTTCAGCAGATGGAAGCATGAAGTGCTCCAAAATCTCCTGATAGCTAGCTGCATTGACCCTGCACTTGATAAAACACAGTGGACCAACACCAGCAGCTGACATGGCACCCCAGACCATCACTGACTGTGGGTACTTGACACTGGACTTCAGGCATTTTGGCATTTCCTTCTCCCCAGTCTTCCTCCAGACTCTGGCACCTTGATTTCCGAATGACATGCAAAATTTGCTTTCATCCGAAAAAAGTACTTTGGACCACTGAGCAACAGTCCAGTGCTGATTCTCTGTAGCCCAGGTCAGGCGCTTCTGCCGCTGTTTCTGGTTCAAAAGTGGCTTGACCTGGGGAATGCGGCACCTGTAGCCCAGTCCACTGCTTCCACAGGTCCCCCAAGGTCTGGAATCGTCCCTTCTCCACAATCTTCCTCAGGGTCCGGTCACCTCTTCTGGTTGTGCAGCGTTTTCTGCCACACTTTTCCTTCCCACAGACGTCCCACTGAGGTGGCTTGATACAGCACTCTGGGAACAGCCTATTCGCTCAGAGATTTCTTTCTGTGTCTTACCCTCTTGCTTGAGGGTGTCAATGATGGCCTTCTGGACAGCAGTCAGGTCGGCAGTCTTACCCATGATTGTGGTTTTGAGTAATGAACCAGGCTGGGAGTTTTTAAAAGCCTCAGGAATCTTTTGCAGGTGTTTAGAGTTAATTGGTTGATTCAGATGATTAGGTTAATAGCTCGTTTAGACTACCTGAACATGATATGCTAATTTTTTGAGATAGGAATTTTGGGTTTTCATGAGCTGTATGCCAAAATCATCAGTATTAAAACAATAGAAGACCTAAAATATTTCAGTTGGTGTGCAATGAATCTAAAATATATGAAATTTTAATTTTTATCAGTACATTACAGAAAATAATGAACTTTATCACAATATGCTAATTTTTTGAGAAGGACTAGTACATACTAGTATATGTCTGCATGTAACCCTTCCAAAGTGCACGCGCGCACACACACACACACACACACACACACACACACACACACACACACACACACACACACACACACACACACCAGTGGGCTGCCACACACTGGGGCACCCGGTAAGCAGTTGAGGGGTTGGTGCCTTACTCAAGGTCACTTCATCCATGAATGTAAAGGAAGGGAAGGTGCAGCTCACTCCCCAATTTTTCCTGCTGGTTCGGGAATCAAACCAGTGACCTTTCGGTCCAAAGCCATTCCATCTGTTCCAAAATTATCATTTGAGGATGAAGTGCAGTGAGTGTGCAGTAAATCTGTATTTATACTGTGTGTGTGTTTGTGTGAGTGAGTGTGAGTGTGAGTGTGTGAGAGAGAGAGATATCCAGCATTTATTTTCTCTTTTAACTTGTCAGTCTACATATTCAGAACAAATGACAGTTAAGTAGTGTTCAGGTTCTGCTCTTTAAACTCTCAACACACTTCAGGTTCAGCTATGCAGATTTAGGATCAAATCAACTTCTCACTGCAATCAGTGTTCACTGGGAATGAAACCAAAATCACACTCGTCTCACTCAGATTCTCTTGGACCTCTGCTGACTGTACAAACGAGAACACGCATCAGGCTTTGATTCAAAACACACTAATAATGCATTTCTGACAGAATCTTTAATGGCTTCTCTGAGAATATGTGCCGGGACAGAACAATTTTGACACCTTCGCTTTTAAATTTCCCTTAAAATCTGAGCAGATTAAGTTCACGAAGATATATTGGGGGGGTATTAATATTACTGTAATTTCTGGACTATTAACTGCTACTTTTTTCCACATGCTTTGAGCCCTGTGGTTTAAACAATGATGCGGCTAATCTATAGATTTTTTACGTGCTCACGGCCTCCAGGAGGTGCTCTAAGCAGGAAGCGCAAGAGCGAGACAGACACCCGTGGCTTATAAAGAGGTGCGGCTTATACATGTACAAAATTCTTTTTTTTTTTTTACTAGTTACTGGTGTGTTGACATGATTCTGTCATAACTGGCCCTTGCAATGTATCCGCTCTCTCTTCGCGAGGGCAGAATCCCTCCTGGACAGATCACCGAGCCATCACAGGGCAGAAACACCTTGACAGCTATGCAGCCGACTCTTAACGAATTTCAAATTCTTTTTTTTTTTTCCCTTTTTAAATTTAGTTGGTGCGGCTTATATTCAGATGCACTCAATAGTGCCGAAATTACGGTAATAATAGGCACCATAGTGGTTAGCACATCCGTCTCACCATAATGTCTGAGGTGCAATCCCAGTCTCGGTGACGACGAATCTACGTGGAGTTTTCAAGCTATCTCTGTGCATGCATGGGTTTCCTCTGAGTACTCCGGTTTCTTCTCAAAATCTAAAGACATGCGCATTGAACTAACTGACTGTTCCAAGTTGCCCTTTGGCATCAGTGAGAATGTGAATGGTTGGGTATGTTGCCCTGTGATGGCCTAGTGAGGTATTCACAGTGTACCAGGTCTTCACCCTGAGTAGACTCCCTGCAATATGAAATATTATATTATATATATATATATATATATATATATATATATATATATATATATATATATATATATAAAAAAAAACACAAACCTGAACAGATTCTAAAATAAAACCGGGACCAAATCAACCTGCCAACTTCCAATCAAATTTTAGCAGCCAGTGACTACTACCCTGGCGAAAGACAGCCTGATGATGTTTGCTGCGTAGGTAGGAATTATCATGTGTGTGGCATGGTGACGGAGTGGTTATGTCCATCTCACGGCAAGAAGCTTCTGGATTTGAGTCCTGGATTTGGCAAGGTTTGAAATGGACCGGCAAGCTGTTTATCGTGTACCCAAATTTCACCTTGCCATGAATGTGGGACCTACGATAAAAAAAATATTAAAAAAAAAAAAAAAAAAAAAGATACTTCAGTTTTGTTTTTTTTTTGCAGCAACAGCCTGAGCAATGAGGTCCAGACGTCCCTCTCCCCAGTCACTTTCTCCAGCTCTTCCAGGGTCGGGGGCAATAGACTGGTCTGGGAAATTAATTTCTCTGCAGTTAACCCATTGAAAGTGAGCACACACACTCTGAGCATCTGGGGATCAGTTGGGGGTTAGGTGCCTTGCTCAATGGCACTACAGCCATATATGTGGATGAAGGGAAGATGCTGCTCTCCTCCCCACCAGCACACATTTTTCCTGCCGATTGGGAATCAAACCAGTGACCTTTCGGTCCCAAAGCCACGTCTCTAACCTTTAGGCTACAACTGCCTTGTGAGTCCAAACTCACATTTTTGCATTTACAGTCACTTCACGTTTTTTTTTTTTTCTTTCCAGACTCTGGGAGCATTTCTGACCCCTTTACATTCTCCATGCATCCAAAAGAACCCCCACCACCACCCATCCATCTACCTTTCTCACCCTTCCTTTTCCTCTGTGCTATTTCAGCCCATTACAGGGAGCCTCTATGTCTTGTTTGTGATTACCAAAACAGCAGCGTATTTCGCACATTGGCACCATCACCATCCACTGTACTGCTGTTTTCTTTAAGCAAACAAAACAAAAACATATTCTGCAGCATACCAAACACGTATGGAGCCTCGGTGCTGAAGTAGGGAGCACCGTCAAAGTGAAAATTCAAATCAAAGAACTTTTAATGAAGTTCTGAATATCCGCTCCGCAAAGAGCTGGAAGATGGTTTTTGATTAGATGCTAGTGCAGCGTGGAAAACAAATGACCTATTATTTTAGCGCGAGCTGTCAGAAGCGCGGGACATAGGGTGCGAAAGGCGGCTTATTGCCGCAGTCAGTCAACAGTCTGAACAGTCCATCACCATGTGCTTTAGGTCCACGCAAGCCTCGCAATGACCTTAATGATCTCATTCCACCTCCAATCAGGCTTTGGGGAAATTTATAGGCGGTGGCTTATATGCCTATTATCACTGATGTGCTTAGCTTGCAGGACTGACCATCCACCACTGGAGGAGGAATGAGATTTTTTTTTTTGGTTGTTTTGGGGTAGAGTGGGGACAGGACTAGAGGGGCTATTAAAAATTTAGTGAGGATTCAGAAAATATCCCTCCAGCCTCATTAAAAGAAAACAAAGACAACAATTTGGGGTATATTTAGTGCATCATCAGTTCTATGTAAAAGTTTTCACTCGGTCTTTGGGGGGACGGCGTAACGAGACACGATGACGCTGGCTGAGACTGGGTGTGCGTGTGTTTTTTAACAGGTACACAGACAATGTGAGAACAGTGCAGGGAATTATTCTTAAAGCGCAAGTGTGAAATGCACCTCGCACATAAATGGGACTATGACATGACCATGATGAGATGAGATGTTTCTCGGGATCCATCGCTGGGTGGAATGTGTTACTTGACTGATATAGACGCAAATTCACTGGTCGAGTTTTTAAACCGCATTCACACAGGAAGCGATGAGCTTCACGCAAATCGCTCTGCCTGCGAACTGGTTATGAATCCACCCGTTTTCCACGTCTAGGGAAGTGAATAGGTAAAATTGTTTGGTGGCATCTGTCAATCAATGGTATATTTATGCTCTGATTGGTTACCACATGAATGGTGCAGTGGTAAGGTGCTGGATTGCTGATCCCAAGGTCGAGGGTTCAAGTCCCGCTGTCAACTGTTGTCACTGCCACCCCACCCCCAGTGCAGCTAAGCAGCTAACTGGGCTAAGGCCAGCCATATCTCTCACTGTCTATGCTGACAGACTGTAAAAAAAAACATTGCTGACTTTCAACAAGAGGAGCTACATAGCCATCAGCGTGTTTCTGCCCTGCGATGGCCTGGTGAGCCATCTAGAGGGTTACTCTGTCCTTGCTCAGAATCGGCCGAGATGGGCTCCAGCCTCTCCACAACCCTAATTAGGCTTAAGTGCTTCAGAAAATGAATGGATGGTTATCACATGAATTGCTCAAGTTGAATATGCAGCACAGCTCAAGTTTGTGGCCCCGCCTCATTTGACTGGTGATCATGGACTTCGCAAAGGTCATTTGATGCTCCTCGCTTTCGATGTGAATCTGACTAACTTATCGGACAAGTGAGAAGTTTTGACGAGAACAGAAATCACTTTCGCTTTCTCCGAACTAACGAACCAACTACTGATGCTCAGTATGCTTTCGGAGGAATTAAAAAGGCATGTGATATGGTTCCCCTGCAGAACTTCTACACGGCTTCCGCTGAGGAACCAAAGCGTCTTTCACGGAAAACTTAAGCGGATGATCGTTATAAATATATAAACATGGGTAGCTTGACGCACACCGAGTGATAGCCAGCAATCTAAAGGGGTAGCTATATTGAATACCTTTAGAAATTGGAAATCTGTATAGCGCATGTCGTTGGCTCTTCATTATTATGATCACCGAGTTGAATTA
>CM045737.1:45797347-45799847 GCA_024760905.1 Plotosus lineatus | reverse complement strand
GGCTGATTGGCTCCATGCCACGCCACATTGAAGCAGTCATTTCTGCAAAAGGATTCCCGACCAAGTATTGAGTGCAGAACTGAACATAATTATTTGAAGGTTGACTTTTTTGTATTAAAAACACTTTTTTATTGGTCAGATGAAATATGCTAATTTTTTGAGATAGGGATTTTGGGTTTTCATGAGCTGTATGCCAAAATCATCAGAATTAAAACAATAAAAGACCTGAAATATTTCAGTTGGTGTGCAATGAATCTAAAATATATGAAAGTTTAATTTTTATCAGTACATTACAGAAAATAATGAACTTTATCACAATATGCTAATTTTTTTGAGAAGGACCTGTATATACATACAGATAGTATAAGAAAGACCTGTAGTAAGAAAGATCGAGAGATCTGTGCTCTTTGCTCTCTCTATCTCCTTCTCTCACTCTCTCTCTGTGTGTGTGTGCCAGATTTTTGACAATTTGTCCTTTCACTCTCATTAACTCATTTGCTGAGCCGCTTAGTCTTATCTGGGCGAAGACAGTGTGCAACCTGAACAGCTTGCCAAACCCCTGCAGGCCCAACACACACACACACACACACCACATTCAAAATCATATCCACAACTATTACACTTTGGAACAGCCAATTAGCCTGACGTGCCTGTCTTTGGAAGAAACCGGAGTGCTTGAAAGAAACCCACGCAAGCATAAAAAAAGAACCTGTAAACTCCACATCGAAACGGTCCAGTCCGGGACTTGAACCCAGGACCTTCTTGCCGTTAAGCGGATATACTAGTCACTATGCCATTATTATTATTATTATTATTATTGAGCACAGGGAGAACATGCCAGCTTCACACAAAAACACCTCGAGCCCAGGATTCGAACCCAGGACTTCTTGTTGTGAGGCGAACATGCAACCATTGCCTTTTTTGCAGGTTTAATAGGTTCCCCAAGGGTGGCCATTGTGGACGTGTCGTTATCACACACACACACACACACACACACACACACACACACACACACACCTCTAATAGTGTTGGATGACTAATATGGTTTCCTTCTTCGCCAGGGTGTGGCGTTCTATTGGGTCCATAGCACACCTGTAGCAGCTTTGATACATCATACATACTTCATAAAAACAAAAGCAGCACTGATGCAGTGGGAAAGCAGTGCCACTTAAACACCTGTTACATCATGCGAACGCTTTAGATGACATAACACTGACAGCGAGTGCGTCGTCTCAAATAAAACAAAGTGAATGATTTGGTGGCAGGCATGATCAAAGCAATGGTGTGTGTGTGTGTGTGTGTGTGTAAATTCACACTGTTTAAGTGCAGGTGTGTTTGTGACTGTGTGTGTGCTGAGGCAGACTGTGGTGAACATTTGTTCCGACCTCATCATTCCTGAAACCTCAAATATCTTTTGACTGCAACTTAACATGCAAACGTGTAACAAATAACACCGACTGCGGCGTGCCATACCTCCTTTTATACCGACCTCTGGCTACCACCGGTACGCAGCAGCAAAGCCTCATTTCTTGGCTTTACTGCTAAAATACACACATGTTTGGTGCTAAGATATGAGACACTGTGAGAGGAGCATAAACATTAGCCCTGCAATAGCCCTGAAACCATTCACTACATTATAAAACGATATGCCCAGTTCCAAGATGGACACCAAAAATGAAAACGATTGCTGAAGGTTTTTTTTTTTTTTTTTTTTGGGAGTGAGCGCACAGAATACGAATACAAGCTGGCCCCCTCCGTGACATGCAACACTAGCCACCCGCCTCCTTTCAAACTGCGGCATAGGCAGATTTGGGGGTGGTCCAACACAAATGAGCAGTGTATGATTGGCTGGCTCGCTGTGAGTTACAGAGAAGTGAGCGTACGCTAGATCCCTATATGTGAGAGCTCGGCCAATTAACATGGGCTCCCCGGTCACGGATGAATTCGAACTTGCGATATCCCAGGTTAATACTCATGCACCTTGCCAATGCGCAATTTCGGAATCGTTTTTTTTTTGGGTTTTTTTGGTGTTTTTGTTTGGTTGGTTTTTTTAGTTAGCGTTTGCAGCACAATTTTAAGAAATCAGCTTCCACAGTCGAACTGGATATTGGACCCCACCAAAAATCAACACGCTTTTGAAATTACACAGACCCAAGAACAACACCAAATGGTGAAAGTTGGTGATGCTGTTTTTGAGTTGGGAGTACAGAATGCAAATTCAAGTTGGCAGCTGAGGCGGCCATATTGGATATCCGACCGCACAGAACATTGATAGGCCTGTGCATACAGTCACTGAGTTATTGCTACTGCTGACAGACAAGCCCACTGGGCAGAGAGGTAATAATTAAAAGTGAAGAACAGTGAATTGAATAGTGGCGAGAAGGTCAACCTGAACAGTGCAACGTAAACAGGAAGTCACATCCACAAGCTGTTCACATGCACCAACCTCCAGTTTTGTTTTGGCTTTTTTTTTTTTTGAGTAAACCTTGTTTTCTGAACG
>CM045737.1:45749847-45794847 GCA_024760905.1 Plotosus lineatus | reverse complement strand
CACTAAGGAATCCCAGCAAAGCCTTTCTGTGTGCAGTCTGAATGTTCTCCCAGAGCTTGTATGGATTTCCTCTGGGTACTCGAGGTTTCCTCCCACAGTCCAAACATGCATATGAGACTGAATTGCTGTTCCAAATTGCTCATAGGTGTGAATTTGACTGAACGGTTTGTAAGTGTTGGGAATTATGATGGACTGGAGAGATGAACTGGCTGACATATACACACTGACTTACATTCATCCGTTTTACGTTTTTTTTTCAAAAATAAAAAAAAGTCAAATTTTGAGTTTAGACGTACCTACGTAGTATGCTGAGGTAATGACACTGCGTCCATTGTTTACAAACAACAGACTGAACGTGCCCCTCCTTCTTCCCAGTTCAGTTATTTTATATATATATATATATATATCTCAGTTATATAGCGTGTTACTCTTGTATTAAGACGTCGTCTCTGTGATCTTTGTGTTTACACTGTTTTGCGGACTTTTGTAACCCGAAGCAAATATGGTAGGTCAGAAGCGTAAGCCTACTAGCATGGGTGCAAGTCTCATACACAGACATGAATTAACTATCTGCTCAGATCGGTACAATCTACCATGCATACTCAGTTAAGCAAAGAGTTGTAAAATGTGAAAACCGTCTGCTCTGCTGGTGATTCACATCAGTGCAGGCTGAGTACTAAACGAGTTCAATGAAGCCCTTGCTCACTTGAAAGCCGGAAGTCCGCATAACCCGCGCTTTGTTTCAAGCAAGTAAACTACTTTCAGCAAGTGCACTACTTTCGGTATTGAACGCCTCACATATTGTAAGCGTTGATTGGCTGTTTTAAGCTTCATGTAATGTGATTCAGCTCAGCTTCATGTCATGTGACCATCCGTCGACCATCGGAACCATTTACAAGCAGAAAGATCGCATCATAGAGAATGTTAAAGGGTTTATTTGATACTTTATTTGATATTTCATGAGTGAATTTGATTAAAATTTATCAGTTTGAAATTATTTTGCTTGAATTTAATTTATTTGAAATTGATGTTGATATTATTTGATATTTTAAAATGTTATGTTTATAATAATTGATTTAGAGGTGTTTTATGAGATATGGTAATGGCATTGTATAGTACAATATGAGCGTCATACGTCACTGTAACAATTAACGTTCACTTTCAACTTACGTTCGGCTGTCCGGAACCAATTAAAAACGTAAGTTGGGGAGTGTCTGGGTTTTTTATATATATATATATATATATATATATATATATATATATATATATATATATATATATATATATATATAGAGAGAGAGAGAGAGAGAGAGAGAGAGAGAGAGAAAGAGACTATATTATATATATATATATATATATATATATATATATATATATATATATATATATATATATATATATATATATATATATATATATTCTGTCATCCTTTCGGCTTTTTCCCTTTAACTCGGGAGCCAGCACAGCGAATCATCTGATTTGGCAGAGGTTTTTAAGTCGGATGCCCTTCCTGTCACAACCCTTTTTAGCAAAGGACAGAAACACGCTGACGGCTTTGCAGCCTACTCTTTACGAAAGTCAGCAATGGTTCTTTTACATGCCCATAGACAGTAAGAGACATGGCCCGCCTTTGAACGAGCGACCTTTCAGTCCCAAAGCGGCTTCTTTAACTGCTAGGCTACGGCTGCCGCATTGAGATAGGTACCAACCTTCCTGTAGCTTGAGTAGGCTAAAACAGTTCAGCAATCTAAATTATGTGCAAATTGGATCCTATTCCATCGCAAGGAGGTTGGATCCCATGACAGCCGACACTGAGCGAAGGCGGGGTATACCCAGACTATCTTGAAACCAGCACACGCAACCACTCGCATCCAATTAGCATAACGTGCCTATACTTGGACTGTGGAAGGAAATCGTAGTATCAGGATCCAAACCCTGGGCACTTTTGCGAATGGAAAGACATGCTAACCGCTACGCTACCATCCTAGATACACATCAGCTTGCACACATATTTACATTTTTTAAATAAAAACTACCTAGATACATGAAGAGAGCATAAGATAACAAATCTGTTAACTTTCATAGACACAAGATGTATTCCAAGGGAGTTGAAAGGCGGTATGCATTTAGCATATAAAAACACACACGAGTGAGCAGTGCGCTGTCTAATCATCGATCTACATTGCTGTGGATTCTGAAGCATTTATGATCGAAGCGTATCATCAAGGTCATGATGGATACATTTTAATCTGATATTCTATACATGTAATTAAACATACAGGTATCTCTTTCTCATGTTTGATTCGGACATAAACGTCTCGGGTGACTTTTTTTTTTGCTTAACAAATGCAATTTCAGCTTTCTGAAGGTCACGTATTAATGCAACACACAAAAAAAAAAAAAAACACCCTAAGATGCCTGCTTTAGATTCTTCCAGCATTAGACCCTGGCAATCAACAGCGAATCATCGTGCATGAGTTTACTGTTCGGAAACTGATTTAATTCAGCTTAGGAGAGATGTCGAAACGCATAAAGATGACTGTTACAGTATATCAGTACTGATTTGAACTTTTCTGTACTGAGGCAGTGTATATGTACACATATGGATATTATATGTAATATATGATGGGTTTAATGGATCCACAAAACACATCCTGGACAAAATTAACTCGACTATGACCGCAGCCTATCTCAACCGACACCGTCGGAGACCGGATAGCCCCTAAACAGCTCATAAGAGCATCACAGGGTAACACACGTACAACCATTCTGACTGAGGCTCACACCTAGTGGCATTATATATATATATATATATATATATATATATATATATATATATATATATATATATATTATATATATATTATATATATACACACACACACATACATACACTAGTCCTTCTCAAAAAATTAGCATATTGTGATGAAGTTCATTATTTTCTGTAATGTACTGATAAAAATTAAACTTTCATATATTTTAGATTCATTGCACACCAACTGAAATATTTCAGGTCTTTTATTGTTTTAATACTGATGATTTTGGCATACAGCTCATGAAAACCCAAAATTCCCACTCCTAAAAATTAGCATATTTTATCCGACCAATAAAAAAGTGTTTTTAATACAAAAAAAGTCAACCTTCAAATAATTATGTTCAGTTATGCACTCAATACTTGGTCAGGAATCCTTTTGTAGAAATGACTGCTTCAATGCGGCGTGGCATGGAGGCAATCAGCCTGTGGCAACGCTGAGGTGTTATGGAGGCCCAGGATGCTTCGATAGCAGCGAAAGTCCTTGGTTTACGACGCTGATCCGTTCTTAAGACGCGATGTAACCCAAATTTCGGAATTTCAGTGTAAGTCGGAACATAACAAAATATACTGCAAAGTACTGTACGTACACAGTGCGATAATAAAATGCAACAGTTAATGACAAAAAGTATTAAAAAAAGAGAAAACAATTCCTTACCACAAGAATGAAATACAGTGCGGGAGGTAGAGACAGGCTTATTGTGCTGGAGAAGCTGGGGCAGGTGAGCCTGGAGTAGTAGATGCAGCTGAGGTAGAGGGTACAGGATCTGTTGCAGGCCTCTCTCTACCTTCTTAAAATACTGCTCCAGCTTAGACTGGACAGAGAGCAACCTCTTCTCATCCAAGATCTCCTTGTAGCATTGCATCAAATCCATGATGCCTCTGGAAACCCTAGTGAACCTTTCCAAGTTGAGATCCTGAGCCTCAACTGTTGCCAATGCTTGCTGCATCTTGCGCGACCGAAACGAGTTCGCGTTTGTTTACGTAACCGCGTAAGACGTAATGACAAGTAATATTACTTTTTATATTTTTATGGGGGCGCGTTCGTAACCATGAAACGGCTTAGGTCAGGACCGGCGTAAACCAAGGACTCCCTGTGTGAGTGTATACATACACACACACACATATATACATACATACATACATACATATATATTACATATACATATATACACACATATATATACATACATACATATATATATATATATATATATATATATACATACACATACATACATACATATATATATTACATATACATATATACACACATATACATACATACATACATATATATATATATATATATATATATATACATACACATACATACATACATATATATATTACATATACATATATACACACATATACATACATACATACATACATATATATATATATATATATATATATATATATATATATATATATATACATACATACATATATATATATATATATATATATATATATATATATATATATATATATACCCATACATACATACATACATATATATATATATATACACCCATACATACATACATACATACATATATATATATATATACACCCATACATACATACATACATACATATATATATATATATATATACATACATATATACACACACACATATGTGTGTGTGTGTGTGTATATAATATATATATATTTTTTTTTCTTTTTTTGTATTAATCTCGTATTTCCTCTGCATTTAACCCATCCATCCAAAGTGAACACACACACAGACACACACACACACACTCAGAGTAGTGGACTGCCACACACATACAGACACACACCCGGAGAGCAGTTGGGGGTCAGGTGCCTTGCTCAAAGGCACTTCAGCCATTTACGTGGAGGAAGGGAACGTGCAGCTCACTCCCACCACACATGTTTTTCCCCACTGGTTCGGGAATTGAACCAATGACCTTTTGGTTCCAAAGCCAATTCTCTAATCATTAGTCCATGGCTTCACCGTATGCATATCTTTGGATTGTAGGAGAAATACTGGAGTACTAGGAGGTATCTCACGAAAGCACAAGGAGAACATGCAAACTCCACACAGAAATGCCCTGAGCCCGGGAATTGAACTTAGCATCTTGCTGCTGTTATAAAGTACAATGTTTCCGAACTACTTCGTGCTTCAGTTTCTGCGGCTTCCGAAAAGTTAAAAAGTATAGAAATTAAGGGAAAATGGGGGAAAAGTTAAAGAAAATGCCACAAAACAAAGCCAATTATGCAAAAAAAAAAAAAAAAAAAAAAAAAAAAACCTCAACAAAACTACTTACATTATGTGAGTTGCACATCTGTGTGTGCATGCGTGTGAGTCTGTATGTGTGTGTTTATATTTTATTTACATCGTCTGCATTATGTGATGCATTTATAGTGATGAATATGTACAATAGGCCCTTGACATTCGCGGGGGTACGGTTCCGGGCCTTCCCGCGAATCGAGATAATCTGCGAGTTCTGTACGCGGAAGTAAAATCCCATGTATGACATCACATGCGCGAATGAGCATCCGGCAGTAAAATACTATGTATCTATTACATGCACTAAAATATGCTTCTTAAACACATTCTATAGACAGTCTTACTCATTAATACAGTATTAATGTAGTAAAATGTAGTCATGATTAAGAAAAACTTTTCAATTTTGTACTGTGATATTTAGTAATAAAATATATAAACATTATACAGCATATACTGTTGTAAAGCACTCGTTTTAAAGTCTTTTTCAATTATTATTCCAGTGCAGTACCCAAGTTAATTCTGAGAATGTTTGTGCGTGAGATTTTATGTTCTGTAGCATGTTTAACAAATGATACCAAAAGGATAAACTTTATTACGCTTCATGTCCTTTTACATTGAACTTGGAGTGACGTCTTGGAGTGACGTGTCCAAGATGGCGCTGCCTAGAGGGCAACGTAGCAGAGTTCTCAGAGTCAATTTGTTTGTTCATGTTTTGCACTATGCTCGTCTATGATCGGTCGACCCTACTACAGCTATGAGCAGCTTTAGCTTCGGGCAACTAAGCACGCAACAACTTCTATCTTGAGCTGCTATGCTATGCTATCATTAAGCCCAGGCGGAGTTCTCAGATTCTCCAGCACTTGGTTAGCACTTCCGGCCATATTGCTATAAAATGTACAGTGCCTGCGAAACAAGATGGACGAGCTTCATGCTCAGATTGCAGCGCAGAGGGATCTACAGGATTGTGTTTCTGTGAAACATGGCTCAAGGAGAGTACAGCCGATGAGGCGATTATACCAGCCGGCGACACGGCCTTCATCCCCTGCAATCCCAAGCGCCAGAGTCGTCGTTCGGCCCCTTCCCACCTGGGCTTATTGTCAGCCGGGATGCGGCTCGCATTGAGCTGCCTACCATAGCATGTTAGCTCTGCTAATAGCATGTTAGCTCTGCTTAGTTATACATGCCCGAAGATACTCCGATCTTATAGCTGTAGTAGGATCCACCGGTCGTAGACGAGCATAGTACAAAACATGAACAAACAAAACAACAAATAAAACATTTAAAACGAACAAAGAAACAATTTGACTCTGAGAACTCTGCGACGTCACCCTCTGGGCAGTGCCATCTTGGAGACGTCACTCCAACTTCAATGTAAAAGGACATGAAGAGTACTGTAATAAAGTTTATCCTTTTGGTATCGTTTGTTAAACATGCTACAGAACATAAAATCTCACGCACAGACATGAACTTCGGTACTGTACTGGAATAATAATTGAAAAAGATTTTAATACAACAGTTCAGAGAAAACCGTCGTTTCTCAGGAGAAAGTCTTATTTCTTCAGAAGAGACATCCAGCGTTTTCTATCGCTTACCCAGAGGAGACGCACAGCGTTTGAGTGGTATCATAGAACTTAACTGGTAATTAAAACACACACAAAAAAAGAGGCTCATTGACAACTTGTGTGCTAATGAGGAAGAAGGGGCGGGACATCAGCTCAACCAATCAGGAGAAAGGAGGACAGCCATTGGCTGAATTTGAATCACGTGTAGGTTGCTCGGCAGTCAGCGAATGGCTCAAACCGTGGGTGCAATACCGCGAATAGTCAAGGGCCTACTGTATGAGGATCTTACAAAGCCATAAACACAGTGTAGTTGGGAGAAAATATGTCCTCATACGAGGGCAGTATGGTCTTAGGTTAACATCACAGAGTATTTTGGTTCTGCATTTAACTCATCCAAAGTGAGCGCGCATGCATACACGCACGCGCGCGCACGCACACACACGGAACACTGGGCACCACGCATTGGTACACCCGAAGAGCAGTTGGAGGATAGGTGCCTTGCTCAAGAGTACTTCAGTTATGAAAGTGGAGGAAGTGAAGGCGCTGTTCACTCTTCCTCCCTCCAGACATATTTTCTGCTATTTCGGAAATCAAACCAAAACCTTTAGGTCACAAACTTCTCTAAACATCAGGCCACAGCTGCACCTCATGCTCTCTGAACCACTGTTTTACTGTTTGAGCCCCAGTTTTATATGCGTTCCATTAGGGAGGAAGTCTATTGATGAGATCGTCGGGTCCTTTAATCCAATCAGGTCTTTTTTCATAAGCTCTATGAATGAAGGACACCCATCACACCCATCATAGGAGGCTTGTTCATTTGAAGAACTTGATGCTACATCCACGGCTAGTAGAATTGTCCAAGCTTTCTGAACACTACACTATTCCTTGCCAGTCATCAGTGAGCTCATGTACATTTCCATTGCATTTACAGCATTTGGCAGACGGAGGCCAGAGGGCTTGATCAGTTCTTTTTTTTTTCCTTCACCTGAGCACTTGAGGGTTAAGGTCCTTTGTTCAAGGTCACAACAGTGACAGCTTGATAGTACTGTGACTTGAACCCCAGACCTTTGGATCAGTAAGCTAGAGTCTTAACCACGTGAGCCACCACTGCCTTACGAGTACATGTACCTACTGATAGCACTGTGTTACGCCGCCCCGGGATGCAGACGCTCAATAAATTGGACCAGTACATGGTTTTAATCTGGAGAATAAAAGGAATCATCTATTTATTACAGGATAAGCCAGGATTTCGCAACATACCTAAAATCACTAGGAAGGCTGCAGCTTTATCCTGACTCCATCTTCACACACAAATGGAGGGGAAGCTTTTTTATTTGTTATTATTATTATTTATTTATTTTTTTTTTTTTACACCAGTAGTGTCAAACATGGACCATAATAGAGATCCTTTGTAGGGAGCTTGAAGTGGGATGCACAACCCCTCAGGCATCATGTACTTAAAGCAGTTTGTATGAGCCAAATGTGTTTCTACCAGATGGAAAACACTGGCAGAGTGGAACAACAAGCACATGATCCTAGTGACGCCACCAGGGCTACACTTACTATTTCAGTCTGAAGCTATTCAAGAGGCTTTTCAAACCACAAATCGAAAACAAAATAATATCCAGGTAGAGATTACCATTTAATATCCACCGCCCAGTATTGAGCTGATATCAGCAGGAAATGCCCAAATGTCTGGCTTGAATCACATAATTGTAAAGTCGGGTTGGTCATGTGATATTAACACTGAATTGGACCAGTCAGTAACTCTGGAACAGTGCATGTTCAGGCTATTACTTTTTTAGTGCTGGACTTCACCAGCATTATTTTCTATTTGTACTGATAAACAACAAGGACTAGGGGGGAAAAAATGACCCCCAGCTGATTCTTTTTTTTTTTTTTTTTTTTTTTTTAAGAACACTCATTCATGTACATATCCTTTCAGTCAATAATTCCAAAGCATAAGCTCATGCAGATACAGGTCAAGAGCTTCAGTTAATTTTCACATCAAACATCAGGTTGGGGGAAATGTGATCTCAGTGACTTTAATCACTGCATGGCTACAAGTGCCAGAAGGGCTGGTTTGAGTATTTCAAAAACTGCTGAGCTTGTATGATTTTCATGCACAACAACCTACAGTTTATGGTGCAAAAAAAAAAAAAAAAAAAAAAAAAAAAAATTCCATGAGCAGTAGTTCTAGGTGCAGAAGAGAAGTTGGAGAAAATCCAAACAAGCTTAAGCTGACAAGAAAGCTAGGGCAACTCAAATAGGCACTCTTTATGGCTGTGGTGTATATTAAAAATACAATAATACAGATTGAATCAAAAGGAAAACTTAGAGAGTGAAAACCATCACCAGGCTATAAAAAGGAAATAAATATAAAAAATGCATAATATAATGAATTAGGCTGGTCAAAAAAGGTTCATTTCCTGAACTGCTTAATCCTAATTATGGTCACAGGGAGGTTGGTGCCCTCATCTCAGCTGACTCTGGGCAAGGGCAGCGTACACCCTGAACAGCTCACCAGACTATCGCCAGGAAGACACATGCTGACTGCTATGCAGCTACTGGTTCTTTTGCATGAACCTCTCACTGTAGACAGTGAGAGACATGGCTGGCCTTTGATATCCCAGTTAGCTGCACTGGGGTGGTCAGTGACAACCTGTTGACAGTGGGGTCTGAACCCCCAACCTTGGGATCAGTGATCCAGCATCTTACCACCAGGCCACCACTGCCTCTGATACAAGGTTTTGACATGAATTCGTTTCAACAACGTCATCGATGACCTAACGTCACGTAACCACAATGTCACGACCGTCGCCTCCCCAAACTCTTCATATTGTCTTAAAAGGAATCCAATATCACTACAGGGTGGCAAGATGTCGTTCAGCTGGATAGACTTATGAACATTATACACACCAGAAACATCATGCATTTCCTAAATGTGATTGGGTTCGATGCCTTTCTATTTCAATGAGTAATGCATTGCATGGCAATAATGGTTTATTTTGTTAGCTAAAAAAAACCTGAAGATACCTACAGCTTATGATGCATAGCATTCGGTTTACATTGTTTGGGGGTTGATTTTTTTTTTTTTTTTTTTTTTTTTTTAATGGCTTGAAACCAGTAACAGTTTGCAGGGGAAGACAGAATAAGTAAAGTTATCATCAGTTTGACATCTATTCTCATTACGACAATTATACAGGGAAGTAAACTATGACCCCAGGGGTTCCAACATGTGTAGATGAACAGACAATGTACATGGCACCAATAAATAAATAAATAAATAATAGGATCGGTGTCATACCAATTTCTTAAAAAATAAGCACACAAGCACCCCCTGTTGGGCTTGCCCGAAAACTAAACTTCCAAAAAAATTAATTAATTAATTAAAAAAAATAAAATGACATCACCACCAGCACCTGGATTCTTACAAACCTTGTATGGGAACATTCTTTGGTTCTCGTCAACTCATTATTTTTTATTATTATTATTATTTTAATTTTACCATCGTAAACATTTCCGATCCATCAAAAACTATTACAAATAAATCCACACGGATGAAAACATCACCTCCTTAGCGGACACTTGTTTATAACCCATATTTTGATAACAACACTAAGCAGATTAAATATCTTTTATGTGCGATGTAAGAACAGGACAATGACTCATAGCTAGTATTCCATTTTCCTAAATATTAAATATGGATTATTTGGGGGGTTTTTTTTGTTTGTTTTTTTTGCAGAAAGACGACTCACAGTAAGAAGGTCCTGGGTTTGAGTCCCGAGGATGTTTCGGTGTTGTGTTCGTATGTGCTCCCAATACTTGTACAGTAGGCTCTTGACCATTCGTGGTTCAGTGCTCGCGCCCCACATACTCGCGAATTGTCGACAAACCCAGAAGTAACTGGCACGTGATTTGAATTTAGCCAATGGCTGAGAGCTTTTGTTTCTCCCTCCTGCTGATTGGTTGCAGATAATGTGTACACCTCCTTTTTTCTCCTTTGCACATAAATTATCAACGTGATTGCTTGAATTGTGAATCCCCCCCCCCCCCCCCGGTGTGTTTTTAATGATTATTTAATCCCTATGATGTCACTCAAATACCCTGCATCTTCTCTAGCTTCTGGTAAGGAGCCTAAGCACTTTATTTATTCATAAATATTATCACAGTGCAAAATTAAAAAGTTTTTATTTAATCATTACTACAGTTTACTCAATTATTACTGTATTAATGAGTAAGACTGGCTATAGAATGTGTTTAAGTAGCATATTTTAGCGCATTTAATATACATAGGGTTTTAAAACCGCATCAATAACTCGCGGATTTTCTTGATCCGTGGGAAGGGCTGGAACAAAACCATTGCGAGAAATGGGGGTCTACTGTAAAGGTTTCCTTTGGATACTCTGGTTTCCTACCCACAGTCCAAAGACATGCACATTAAGCCACCTGATAGTTCCAAATTGATGAATGGATATATTTGTGTTGACTGTCTGGTGAGCTGTTCAGGGTTGTACCACATCTTCGCCCGTTGTCGGCTGCGATGGGCTCCATCATTCCTGCGAACCCGATTCAACAAAACAAGTGGAGGAGGCTGAGTGGGTAAAATGCTCAGGAAGCATGCTAGTTTAAATAAAATCCCACATTGTAAAGCTCGAGAAGTTACTATATGCATTAGTTGTGTGTACAACCTCAGTGAACCGAAAATAAATACCCCGAAACATCGCAAGCAGTCAGTGCGAAATGGCCGCTAGGGCTTTCAGTTCGAACACCGCTCCATTTTCTAATCATGTTTGCCTTACATTTTCTGACATGGCGCAAAGGGCTCGCACTTTATCCTGTTTGAGTACCGGGAGAGTGGAATTAATCATCACTCAACAGACATGTCCCTCAGGTGAGATTTGGAGATGGAATAATAAAGGAGGATTTTTTTTTTTTTTTTTTTTTTCCTGCATGAAGAAGCGCCAGATCAGAAAAGGTATGATGAAAAAGACATGGGGAATGAAGTCACGGGACACCGATTAACCTTATGCACTTGCATTTGTTAAAAGGAAGTACATTTCACTCATCTGTCAAAAAAAAAAAAAAAAAAAAAAAACTTTTGTATGATGTCAAACTAGAGCAGAGGAAAAGGAAATGAAGCAGGTGTAGCACCAGGGTGAGCCAATGCACTGAAGTCTATTACTTATGAACTAGCTCCCTCCCCTGTACAGATTCAGTAGCTGGTCTTAAAACAACTGTATAACATTTTATCATAACTGTGGAATATAGATTTTCTCGTAAACTATCACTATTTAAAAGCGTACTATCCTACTAAATAGTATAGCAAAATAGGACGTGAATATCTCACACACACACACACACACGCGCGCGCGCGCAATTAGACATATGAGGCATTAAGCCTGCATCTATATGTTTATATGTACATATATACATATAACTTTAAATATTAAATGAATACATGAAAAAGCTTAAAAATAGATTAAATTAATACCAGACTGAGCTATACCTAGCGCATCCCCCTCACAGCAAGAAGGTCCTGGGTTCGAGTCCCAGCTCGGGTGTTTCCGTGTGGAGTTTGCATGTTCTCCCCGTGCTTGCGTGGGTTTCCTCCGGGAACTCAGGTTTCCTCCCACAGTCCAAAAAACATGCACAGTAGGTTAGTTAGCGATTCCAAATCACCCCTAGGTGTGAGTGTGGGTATGCATACTTGTGTGAGTGTTAGCCCTGTGATGGTCCAGTTTGTACCTCGTCCTCGCTCAGAGTCGGCTGAGACGGGCGTCAGCCTCCCTGTAACCCTAATTAAGATTAAGCGGTTCAGAAAATGAATGAATGAATGAACTCCACCTCACAATCAGAATTCGACCATACACATTACACCATGGAAAATAAATAAATAAACAAATAAATAAATACAGCCAATCAGAGGCACCCATACAGAGATACATGTAATAAAAAAATCTGACCGAATCAAATGTTTTTGTTAGCCATGCATGGTGATTGGCCCAACTGACTATAGGAATGCTGGGAAATGTCAATGGGTAAACATGCCTTTATCCTATTAGGGTCACAGGGAGGTCAGAGTTTCATCCCATGTTATCTTAGCCAACACTGGGTGAAGGTGTTGGCACACCTTGAACAGCTCGCCAGACCGTTGTAGGGCTAACACACACACACACACACACACACACACAACCATACACACTCACATCCAAACCTAGGCGCGATCGAGAGCAGCCAGTTAGCCTAATTTGTATGATTTTGGACTGTAGGAGGAAAAACCCGGAGTACCCAGAGGAAACCCACACAGAAATCACAGAGCGAGCATGGAAACGCCACACAAAAACACCAAGCCCAGGACCTCATTGCTGTGAGGTGGGCCTGTTCGCCACTATGCCACCCAGATGATAATTCTTATATAGACACACACACAGCAAACACCTTCAGGCTAAATAGTCACTGGCTGCTGGAATTTGATTGGTTGTTGGCAGGCATGTTGGATGATTGGTCCAGGTGTTATTTTAGGATCTTTTCAGGCTTGTAATCTCGAAAGGCATATTGAATTTAAACACCAAGTCATTTGGTTTGGGGTCAAAAGCATTTTTGCTCACATCAGCCATGTATTTACTTAAATATAAATATTTAAAGGTTACAGGACCCCAGAGTTGTTACTCCCCATTTATCTAGTTTTTATTTTTTTCTAAAGGGGGCTCTTACTTTAACAGCTTTAAATATAAACCTAATCCCATAGATGCTTGCAAAATTATATTTATATCTATACGGCCATAATACAACTATTTAACCATTATACTCATCATGTTAATGTACACAACAAGGTTGAGGTCAACTTTTAAATTTTATTTAAGGGTCCATTAGTTCCAAGTTTTATATTATTCATTAATTTACCGAACTACTTAATCCTAATAGAGTCGCGTGGAGGCTGGAGTCCATTTCAGCCAACTCTGTGTGAATGCAGAGTATACCTTGAGCAGCTCACCAGTCCATCGCAGGTTCAACACTCGCACAACCATCATACCCACACTCACATCTAGGAGTAATTTGGATCAGCCAATTAGCCCACTGTGTATGCCTTTGGATTGTTGTAAACTCGTGCAAGCACGGAGAGAATATGCGAAATCCAACACTAAAAAAACCTTTGCCGAGCTCGAGCCTCAAACACGTCTTGCTGTGAGGTGGACGTGCTGATCATTACTCCACTACGCTGCCCTTATTGAGGATATGATTAAACCTGTTTTATTTATATAGCCGATAGGGGTAAGAAATATGGTATACAAGTGCGACTCTACCTGTTCTTCACTGCTTCTACTATTAGAAAAACTGTGCGGCATGAAACATTCATTCATTTTCTGAGCCGCATAATCCTAATTCACGTCGTGGGGAGGCTGGTGCCCATCTCTGCCGACTCGGAGTAAGGGCAGAGTACACTCTGGACAGCTTGCCAGGCCATCGCAGGGCAGAAACACACTAGCGGCTATGCGCCTCCCACCATAGACAGTGAGAGACATGGCCAGCCTTTGATAACCCAGTGAGCTGCACTTGGGGGGGGGGGGGGGGGGCAGTGACAACTTCCTGATCACGAGGCGCTTGAACCCCCAAATATGGGATCAGTAATCCAGCACCCTACCATCGGGCCACCATTTTCCTATGAAACATTCCATATAAAAGGAATAACCAATACATTTTTAATCACACCTCCATTATTAAGCGTTTGGATGAATGAATGAACGAACGAATGCTTCATTTCGTTGCCGTTTGCATACTGATGCTTCTGTGTAGTATTAAAGCTGGGGTTGGTAATCTGACAAGCTAGCAATATCCAATAGAAGCATGTCTTCAGAACACTCACTACACCCTTCACTGCATTTGGAGCCCCACCACAAGTCACTCCTGCCCTCCACACACTGGAGCTACGCTATGACTGCCGGTTATTGCACGAGCAGGAAGATACGGGCGTATTTGATTGGATATTTCCCAGTGCACTACAACGGACTGACTGGTTGCCAGTTTTACCGGATTACAACAGCCATAGACAATCAGTCGTTTTTTTTTTTTTTTTAAACCTCATGTGCTATTGACTGCCTTGGGATGTAAACACTATTTTATATATACTGTATTTTAATATAACAGTTTATACAGATTAAAAGTCACCAACCCCAGCTTTAACTACCACAAATATCCCATCCACAATCTGAGAAATCTGAGTAATGGGATGAAAGTAAACCTTTCTCGCAAATTCAGCGCTTCTAGGCCGTGGTCATCAACATATATTGAAATTGTAAGAAATATAATCTGTATACAAAATAAAAATACAAATCTGTAGAATTAAGGGGCAATGGTGGCCTGGTGGTAAAGGTGCTGGATTATTACAGATCCTAAGGTTGGGGGTTCAAGCCCTACTGTCACTAGTTGACACCCCCCACCCCACCCCCCAGTGCAGCTAACTGGGTTATCAAAGGCCGGCCGTGTCTCCCACTGTCTATGGTGTGAGGTTCATGTTAAAGAACCATTGCTGACTTTCGACAAGAGCAGCTGCATAGCCATCAGTGTGTTTCCACTTTGCAATGGCCTGGTGAGCCGTCCAGGGTGTACTCTGCCCTCGCCCGGAGTCGGCTGGGATAGGCGCCCGCCTCCCCTTGACCCTAATTAGGACTAAGCGGCTACAGAAAATTAATCTGTAGAATTCCAAAAAAGTTCCAGTCACACATTGATGTGCACGGACCCCAATACAAACACAACACCACAACACAACACAACAACACTCACATGGTGTATGCGTCACACGAAGCTCCAATTGTCTGGATAACAAGTTGGTGGTGTGTAGAATATTAAAAGGGGGGCGATAGTCAACTTTTGTCCCGACAGCGAGCCACTTGAGTGTAAATGAGGATAACTTTGGAGTATTTCATTGTAATGTTGTGTTCTGTTCAGCACTTTTCTCCTATTTACTCTTATTTATTTATTATAGTGGCACTCCGCCTCACAGTCAGAAGGTCCTTTGTTCGAGTTCCTAGTGTTTGTGTAAAGTGCATATGCGTGACTTTCCTCCAGGTTCCTCACACAGTCCATCAATTCACATAAAGGTATAACTGGATATTCCAGATTGCCCCTTGCTGTGGATATGAGTGTGATTGGTTTTATATATATATATATATATATATATATATATATATATATATATATATATATATACACACACACACACACACACACATATACACACACACACACACACACACACATATATATATATATATATATATATATATATATATGTGTGTGTGTGTGTGTGTGTGTGTGTGTGTATATATATATATATATATATATATATATATATATATATATATATATGTGTGTGTGTGTGTGTGTGTGTGTGTGTATATATATATATATATATATATATATATACAAAAACTCTGTGACGGTCTGGCGGGTTATTCAGGATGTACCCTGCCTTTCACCCAAGTGTTGGCCGAGATGGGTTCTCACCTCCACGTGAACCGAAAACCGAAACGCAGGAGGTTCGGCAAGTAGAGTGAGTGATGTCGTTTGTTTAAAAAAAAAAAAAAAAAAAAAAAAAGGTAGGCGTGTGCGCGCGGGCGCGCGCGCATGGGGGGGAAGGGGGGGGTGATAGTGAACGCGGCGCAATCTGGGGCGCGCGCGAGTCTTCATTATCAGTCAGAGAACATTAGCTCAAGTAATTTGTCACATTAATTCCAATTAAGGCCGCTAAACCGGGATTCACTTTAATCAAAAGCGAATGGACTCTCCTAATACAATTTGCCTACATTTTTAAATACACTTTGCGATGTGTGTGTGAGAGAGAGAGAGACTGCAGGTGTTTATTAAAGCCTTGGAATGATTTACTGAGAGAACAAAAATCAACCAACAGCCCTAAAATTCCTCAAGGAAAGTACAAAACTGCCCAAATCCAGCACAAAAAAAAAACAAAAAAAAAAAACAACAGACTCGAGGCTACTTTACAGAGCCACAATAATGAAATTGTGTAAAGTCGACTGTAACATTGTGAGCGAGCTCTCGTGAAACACGGAAATCTAAGTTAGCAACAGTAGCATCATCAGCATCAAAGCTGCCGCTCCATCACTTTCCCTTCCGCCGCTACAATAAAACCGAACACGGTTCAGGAGTGAGAGCCGACCGCCGCTGTCCACCACCACACCACCTCCACCACCCCCAAAAGCGCCCCCAAGTCCAACACTAGCTTACCAGCTGGAAGTCAACACAAATAACCTGTATCTGTGGTACCGGGGGGTTCTGTTTGTTTGGGTTTGGTTTGTGCACATAATCACCTCAGATAGTTTTTTTTCCCCTCGTCGCCTTTTCCAGTTTTCACAGCATTTCTTCTTCAGTCAGGAAAAAAAAGGAGAAAATCCGACGGAAACAAATCCAGTCAAGAAGAAAAAAAAGAGAGAGAGAGATAACAGACTTGTCTCAGCCAGGCAGCATTATTCCGTCCAATTTACTTCAGAGAAAAAGAAAAAAAAAAAAAAAAAAAAAGATTTTTCCTTGTATTACAAGATGTGCCTTTAATCCAACATCAGAATGCAGAAGCGCCTGATTTTTTTTTTTTTTTTTTTTTTTTTTTTTGCGTCTCGTGTCCGAATTCCTCCTTGCAGTAATGCTCAACTCGGCTTACAAACCGAGCCGGGTTTTGTTCAGTTTTCTTCTTTTTTTCCCCCCTTTCTATCCGCTCCTCACGGTTTGAGTCACCAGCCTGCTCCCACCGCCGATTTCTCTCCCACTTGTCCCCAGCAAAGCGAGGATGAAACTGCTTGTAAGAGCAAGAGCTCCAGAAAATGGAGCAAAGACTCACCTAGCGGTGCTCAGAGGAACTGCAGCAGTCTCCCAGACATGCTTTTTTAAAGGGACACTGAACTTTGCAATTTGCATGACTGATCTTCTCTTGTAAGTTACAGTACCTTCATGTAAAAAATTTAGCTCCACTCCAGCCAAAGGCAATCTGATTCAGCTATATTTAGAGCTTTCTTGACTTCTTTATTCGTTCATTCATTTATCCGTTCATCCATCTTTTTAGGAACGGATTTATCCTGGTTAGTGGGAAGGTGGACCTACGTACTTACCTTATGGCCAAAACAGTGAGCATGGGGCGGGGACGCACCCTGAATGATATCCCAGTCATTACATATCCAGATTCCCACATTCATAACACAGCCGAAGTCATTTTAGCATAGACAGGGCGCATACTGTCATGATCAAGGGTACAAGAAGACAAAATGTGTGAAATCCCACTCAGACAGAAACCTGAGCTCAGAGCTCAAACCTAGAATGCCACCTGTCTTCATTCAGCCATAAGATTTATTGCAACCAAACTGTGAGTAGTTGAATCAGTACTTTGCCAATACAAAGAAGGAAAGAACGAAAGAAAGTAGAGGGGCAGTGGTGGCCCCTAAGGTGCTGGATTGCCAATCCTAACGTTGGGGGTTTAAGCCCGACTGTCATCGGCAGTGCAGCTAACTGGGTTATCAAAGGCCGGCCATGTCTCAAACTGTCTAATGGTGGGAGGTTCATGTAAAAGAACCATTGCTGACTTTCGACAAGAGGAACTGCATATCTGTCAGCTTGTTTCTGCCCTGTGATGGCCTGGCGGGCTGTCCAGGATGTACTCTGCCCTCACCCAGAGTTGACTGACATGGGTGCCAGCCTCCCCGTGATCCTTACTAGGATTAAGCAGTCCAAAAAATGAATGAATGAAAATAGAAAGTAATAATGATAAATACATAATTAATTAGTCTGAGGCATTTAATGAGTCAGTGTGGCACTATGGCTTAGTGGTTGGCATGTCCACCTCACAGCACCACAGGTCCCGGGTTCGTGTCATGCCCTTTGTAGTTGCATGGAGTTTCTACAGTAACTCCAGTTTCATCCAACAGGCCACATACATGCATTTTAAGCTCATTGGCTGTTCCAGCTTGTCCCTCGTTGTGCATGTGAGAGTGAATGGTTGTGTGTTGGCCCTGCACTGCACTGGAAAAACTGTTTGGGGTGACCACCCACCACCTTCACCCTGGGTTGGCTGAAATAGGCTACAGCCTTCTCGTGAACATAGCAGAGTGAAGTGGTTCAGTAAGTGAATAAATGAGGACCTTATAACATAGAAAACTGGATGCTTATTATTGATTATTTTCAAGCATTGATTTGAGCTATAACATTGAAGTGGAATTAAACCCAAGCTGAATAAAGGCTTGCATTCATAGTTCATCCCCGTACCTATCAAAACTCACTTTGCCTCATAAACTCTTCTTCGTGGAAAAAAAAAAAAACAAAAAAAAAACCGAGTCATAAAACCTTACACAGGGGGGTGCCATTGTACTGAAAAGGTGTGCCATTCCATACCTGGTAGAAACATCAAACAGTGGGAGTGTCTGCATTAGATAGTACTGCCCTGTTTTATATCCGATCACGTAAACGAGCAGATGCTTGTCTGATATCCGTAAACGTAATGTGGTATAAATGTGTAGTTTTATTTCATTAAGAAGATTTCTAGTGTATATCCGAGTTGTGGGTTTATTATCTGTTTACTGTTATTTGTGCCATTATCTTGCTTTATAGTAACTGACCCTTTCACATCCTATTGTCATGATTTCACAGTTTTGAGAAATTAAAATGGTATCCACAGCTAATTAAAACAAATAAATGCATATCAGCAGCTTGAAACTTCAAAAATGTAAAAGAGACACTTGATATTGAAAATATACATGTTCACAGTATATAACAGAACACTTGGGAAGGATTTTTGTTCATTTCACTTTAAAGGTTTTGTTTTCCAGGTTAACCTTCTTTATGGGGACAAACAGCCATCATTGTCATCTTCTTACCCTTAATCCGGGTCAGGTCGCAGGGGAAGCAGCCTAAGCAATGAGGTCCAGATGTCCCTCTCTGCATCCACTTCCCCCAGCTCTTCCAGGGGAACACCAAGGCGTTCCCAGACCAGCCAAGAGACATAGTCCCTTCAGCGTGTTCTAGGTCGACCCCACGGTCTCTACCCGGTTGGACATGCATGAAACACCACACCAGGGAGGTGTTCAGGAGGAATTCTAACCAGATGCCCAAACCACCTCAACTGGTTCCCCTTAATGCAGAGGAACAGCGGTTCTGCGCCAACCAACCAACCATTTAGCATTCAATCCACCAGCGATATTTAAAGCAAAAGCCATTGCACTATTTCTAATATTACTACAGTGGTTGGCCATTGGGGCCAGCAAAGTCTTCTTTCTCTGCTGGCCTAAACACAATCAGAAGCATTGATCTACATGACCTACATTTATAACTTCAATTATAGAATTTGTTGCATTAAATTGTATTAATTTATTCCCAACAGTATTTTTTTCTTCATGTCGTACCACGTCTCTTGGCTGCACTGCTACCAGTATGTATATATGGATTTTAGATGTTCATCATTCATTTTCTGAACCGCTTATTCCTAATTAGGTTCACGGTGAGGCTGGCGCCTATCCCAGCAGACTCCGTGCAAGGGGAGTGTACACTTTGGACAGCATGCCAGGCCATCGCAGGGCAGAAACATGCTGAAGGCTATGCAGCTACTCTTGTCGAAAGTCAGCAATGGTTCTTTTACAGCCTCCACCATAGACAGTGAGAGACATGGCTGGTCTTTTATAACCCAGTTAGCTGCACTGACGGAACAATGACAACATGTGGAAAGTGGGGCTTGAACCCCCAACCTTAGGATCAGTGATCAAGCACCTTTTCCACTGGGCCACCACTGCCCGATGTTAGATGTTTTTTTTTTTTTTTTTTCCCAGCTTCTTTGTGCTGCCATGTCAATCTAATCTGCCCCGGACCTTCATAATCAGCAGTCCTGGCTGATATCACCTAAACTGTATCAGCAATGGGGATTTTTCTTTAATCAATCAGATTTCAGATTCACCCTACAGGGCCAGCCGGTGAGTTTACAATAATGCCACGATTTTTCCGTCCTCTGATTGGTTAGTCGAGCAAAACTAACTGAATAGTCTATAGTGATCTGCACAAGATAAATTTAAGTTAGATTTTTTTTTTTTTTTTTTTAAGGCCACAATGGCTGACTGAGGAGGAGAAAGTAACTTGATGTCAGACATTCTTAAAAATCCATTTTCAAGGCTTAATTTTCCAGGAAAACCAGACATCATAAGGAGAGGTCAAGGAAGTGGAGGTAAGGTTTACACTTTTTTTTTTACTTCGGGCTGAGTGCCAATTTACCAGCAGCTTCCAGTGGTAAACATCTGTGAAAGCAATGTAATGCTCACTGTTACTAGCAGAATTCTCTCTCTCTCTCTCTCTCTCTCTCTCTCTCTCTCTCTCTCTCTAAAATGCCACATCTTGTTATAGTGTGTTTTTGTAGATTATTGATGGTTTGTATCATTGTGATGTGATGGTGGTGGATTAAGTCACACTGAAGGCCCAGGTACCAAATGCATGGCCTGTCACTGTATTCCTAAAAACAAGTCCTGTTATTTACCTGTACAACAGTGATTTTAGCTGGGGAACTTTTCTGTATGGAGTCTTTATTTTAAATATAGAGCCTGTGTCCACCATCATTTTTTTTTTTTTTTTGGAATTTAAAAAGAAATATCCCACAGCTGTAATACATTCATTCATTTTCTGAACTGTTTAATCCTCATTCGGGTCGTGGGAGGCTGGCGTCCATCTCAACCAACCCTGGGTGAAGGGGGGGGGGGGGGGGTTCGCCAGGCCCTTTATAGGGCCAGCTGGAATACAGATGTTGCAAAATATAAACACTACACAAGTGGGTATCAATGTTAAAAAATACAAAACAGATTTTTTTTTTTTTTTTTTGTGCTAATTTTAGTTTACAGAAATGCTTTCTGTCAGGCTTGCCAGAGTAAAGAAAATTATTTTTGCTAAAATTTCCTGCTTACTGAATATCACTGACAAGGATTTTGGCACATCTTCCTATACTGAGAAAAAGATAAAATTATTCATGCATATCAGGCATATACAGCTCTGCAGATAACAACAAACTCTCTAAAAATGCAGGGGCGGGGTGTTACTATGACAGTAGGTTGATGTTTAGGTGACTGTATATGTGTATATATATATATATATATATATATATATATATATATATATATATATATATATATATATATATATATATATAAATAAATATTAGTGTATTTTGATCTATTTGTCTATTTATTTATTTATTTAGATTTGATTGATCTAAAAAGTTTACTACAGGAAAATGTAAGTAAACTATCCGCAAATAATTCTCTATCATATGAAATCAAAATTCTATAATTGTTAAAATTATTAATTCAAAATAATTTTAAAGTACACAGTCACATGACTATATTGTGGTTGCCAGTCGTGTAATAAACACTCATTGTACAATTTTTCATGGCAATGATGTATACTGTACAAAGAATGTAATGGCTTTCCACCAATCAGCAATTAGAAAATATAATAAATAATAATGTTTTTTCTCGTTTGTTTTTTTAAAAAATCCAGGATAGCAGATCAAGCTGATCACAAAGTTATGTATACAGGTATACCTCGGCTTAAGTTGTTTCGAGTGAAATCGTTCTCGAGTATACGTCAGTTTTCAAAACTAGGAACAGCTATTTTTGGTTTTGCCTAGACAAGTAAATTTGGCGTAGCCTAGCCTAGGTTAGCCGAGAGACAAGCTAGCTCGATTTAAGTTGTTTTTTGACTTAAGTCTTCATCATCATTTTCTGTAACCGCTTCATCCTAATTAGGGTCGCGGGGAGGCTGGTGCCCATCCCAGCCAACTCAGGGCGAGGGCAGAGTACACCCTGGACAGCTCGCCAGGCCATCGCAGGGCGGAAACACGCTGACGGCTTTGCAGCCTACTCTTGTCGAAAGTCAGCAATGGTTCTTTTACATGCCTCACACCATAGACAGCGAGAGACATGGCCGGCCTTTGATAACCCAGTTAGCTGCACTGGGGGGACTTAAGTCTTCTCTCCTGAAATCAATTAACTACATTGGGTGAGGTATACCTGGATATATATTATGCCTTGAACTGTTATCAATTCCAAGTCAGTTTTAAGTTTAAACATTGTAGTAAATGAATAATTTACTGGTATGAATATTAGAATTAAGGTTAAATACAGGAGCAAGATGAATGTCATCTACAATCTCTAATGGATTCAAGCACTCATAGCCAAAAGAATATGCAGTGTTACATTTTACACACACACACACACACACACACACACACACACACACACACACACACACACACACATACACACACTCTCACACACACACACACACACACACACACACACACACACACACACACACACACACACACACACACACACACACACACACACATACACACTAAAGAGTGCAGAGTATCTGTTTTTTTTTTCTGTCTGTTCCTTTTGGTAGCATGATCTGTGAAATTAGGTGTTCTCAGCTGTGTACTGTTCAGAAATGACAGTTGTATGGATCATGTGTTATGTGGCTTTGCTCAAAGCTTCAAATATTGAACAGAAACAACATGACAGTGATAGGACCAATCAGGGCAAGGGTTCGATTTAAAGCAGTGACGTGTGGTAGAGTTGTCAGCTGGTGAGTCACTGACTTTTTTTGAATCAGATTTACAAATTCAAATGAACTCAGAAGAGAATATTATTCATAATGTGATTGACAACAGACAATGCATTGTGTTTTATATCTCATATCTGTATTTTGTACACAAACATGTGTGAAAGTATAAATATTTCATTTGATAATAACAGTTAATCCAACTGTATTGCTCTTCCTTTAGTTTTCACCTCTTGTTTTGATTGAAAATCCAGATTTGCGAATTTTCTCAGTTGGGAAATATAATCTTCCATTTTGATAAGGCGGGTTGTAAATGAAATATAAACTACAAAAAAGACTAAGTCACGCAGGAATCTGTGGGCTCACAAGCGCCCTCTGCCATGAGTCAGTGGTACTGTTTGCCTCACCGAGTAGCATATTTTTCCCTTAAAATGATACATTTTCAGAGTTTAAAGTTTTGAACTGTCATGTTTGTTCTATTCGGAATAAAATATTAAAATTTGGCACTTCCACATCATTGCATTCAGTTTTATTCACAATTTGTATAGTGTGCCAACTTTTTTGGAATCCGGTTTGTAATTAATCTGCAGCCTAAACATGTTACAGAATTTTTTTCATTTTATACATTATACAGATTATGAAAAGGCAGAGCATATAATCTGAGTATCTTTGAAAGCATTTCATATGCAATATATAGAGGGACAGAAACACACTATTTGCATCTTATACCACTGCGGTTTGTAAGGATTTCCACCATATACTGAGCAACATAGCAAAGCACTGCCTCACCCCACAGCTCTTCCCTGTATTTGAACGGGACAGCTGGAAATTCTGCTATTCTTTTTAACCCCCCCTTTTTTCAAGCTTGATAGGGGAGGCTCTGCCGCATCTGCCTCCCCTGAAAGCACATCACTGATTTAAACGGTGAGGCAAGAGGATTCCTCTTAAAAGAAATTGGTTGCAAAATTCAGAAAATTGTCTTTATTTACTTGATGAATTTATTGAAAATGATAGCTTGAGTATTTTGTTAAGCCTTTGGTGCTTTATCACATTCACATTGGCAATATTTTAAATTAACTGAGTAAGTGTTTTCTATTAAAGGTAATTTAATAAAAGCTTACATGCATTGTAAAAGTTCTTGCACATTAAGACCCATTAATGGCATTACAAGCTTTTTCGTGAAGAATGGGAAAAAAAAAACAACAACCAAGAATAAATGTGCACACAAGAGGTGACATTGTGCTGCAAAACAGTTACAGGTTAATCATATGTATGCGACGATAAATCCAAAAGTAAATGGCAGGTGGTACCATTCATTTGTGTACATGAGCCGATGTTTATTGGATGTGTAGATGTGCCTAGTTTTATTTTATTCAGTTCACTATAATATATTTTATTTATTTGTTTAATATATGTATACTGTTATTTTTACCATTAACTTGCCTTATATGAACTGACAGATTCATGTCCTACTCTTGAGAGTTTGCACTCCCGCAAAAGATAAACAACAGTCTTTTCAAACTCACTAATGTCAACTCTTTTATTTATTCATTCATTCATTTCCTGAACTGCTTAATCTTAATTCGGGTCATGCGTGACGGCCACGTACACCCAGGATGGCTCGCCAGGTCATTGCAGGCTAAAGTGAACACTTAAATGAATTTTAGTGGATTTGATCTTTACAAATGTAAGTAAAACCCACCTGATAATGGAAATATACATATGTTCATGGGTAACAGAACAGTTTGGTAGGCTTGTTTTTCATTTCACTTAAAATGTCTTACTGTCGGGTAAAGCATGGTTTTATGAGTTTAATGCACATGCAGAGTTAAGGCAACTGATTTTGTTTAGGCTTCCTATCATTTTAGTTAGATTTTTTTCTGTCATGAAAAATGCTATACAGGAGGCCCCCGTTATTTGTGGGGGTTGCGTTCCGCCCTTACCCACGGATCCTGAAAATCTGCGAATTATTGATGCGGTTTTAAAACCCTATGTATGATATTACATGCGCTAAAATATACTTCTTAAACACATTCTATAGACAGTCTTACTCATTAATACAGCAACAATGTAGTAAAATGTGGTAATGATTAAATAAAAACTTTTATATTTTGGACTGTGATAATATTTATGAATAAATAAAGATCTTAGGCTCCTTACCGGAAGCTAGAGATGATGCAGGGCATCTGAGTGACATCATAGCGCTTAAATAATCATTAAAAACACACTAAAAAACATGAGTTCACAATTCAAGCAATCACATTGATAACTTGTACACGAAGGAGAAAAAAGACGTGTACACATCATCTACAACCAATCAGCAGGCGGGAGAAAGAAAAACTCTCAACCATTGACTAAATTTGAATCACGTGCCAGTAATTTCCAGGACTGCTGCTAATCCCGAGTATGCGGGGCCGTGACTGGTGAACTGTGAATGGGCGGGTGCCCACAGTATTTATTATTAGTAATACAATAGAATTAATGATAGGGCGGTTGTGGCCTGGTGTTAAGGTACTGGATCACTGATTCTGAGGTTGGGGGTTCCAGCCCGACTCTCAATGGGTTGTCACTGCCCCCCTCACCCTCCAGTGTAGCTAACTGGGTTAAAAAAGGCCAGCCATGTCTCTCACTGTCTATGGTGTGAGGTTCATGTAAAAGAACCATTGCTGACTTTCATAACAGTAGCTGCATAGACATCAGTGTGTTTCTGCCCTGCGATGGCCTGGCGAGCGTACGGAAAGGACCATAGTACCCCGAGGAAACCACGAAGCACACATATCCACCAATACGCCACTGTCAACAGAAGTTAACATTAATCAGAAATTTACAAACTTGCCGTCCAGCTAATAATAATAATAATAATAATAATAATAATAATATTTTAAATCTGCTACTCACAAGAAGCATCAGCCGATGTAAATAATGCCCTGCCAAAAACGATCAAGAATTGTTGTATTGCATGAAGCTGGAAAGAGATGCAAAACCATCTCAAAAAGTTTAGACATTCAACAGTCTACAGTTAGACAAATGAGATGATTTAGTACTATGGCCATTTTCTCTAGAAGTGGGAGTCCATCCAAGATTACTGCAAAAGCTCAGTGTAGAATCATCAATGAAGTAAAGAAGATCCCTGAAGTCACAACTAAAGACTTAAATTAGTAATTTATACAGCGTTGTGCAAAAGATTTAGGAACCCTATTATTTTTTAGTATTAACTTTGTGATAGATTTTTATCTTATAATTGTAGATTTGCAAGTTAGTATAAAAAAATAGTTTTCCAGCACAAAATGAAATGTTATATATTAAAAAATAATGTTAGTACAGTATGCTTTCAATAAAGACAGAAGCATATTATGTATAAGAGATCACTTTTCAAATAAAAATATAATAAGACACCCGGTAGATACTATGCAAAGGAATAATGTAGAATAAAATTGATTATACGTACAGTGGAACCTTGTCTTACGAATTTAATCCGTTCCGAGGGCAAGCTCGTAAGCCAAAAAGTTCGTTAAAAGAAACAATTATTCCCATAAGAAAGAGCAGAACACCAATTAATCCGTTCCAACCCCCCCAAACTCATATATCCTGCCACAAACACATATTTAACCTAATATATTAAAGATAAACATGTAAAAACAAGAAATATTTAATAATAATAATATATGTACATTAACATTAATAATAAATAATAATAATAAAACAATAATAAGTCAACTAATCATTTACTGCGGTGAAGATGACCGTGTGGGCAGGCAGGAGGTGGTGCGTAACAGAGGAGAATTTTGTGTGTGTGGACGCTACGAATTCCAGCGAGAAAAGGCTCGAGGTGAGCTCCCACAAGGCCAGTGCTTCTCAAATAGCGGGGTGTGTGGTGAGATGCCAGGGCAGGCGTGTATGACCCTTGGGAACATGCTTTTTTGCCATACTGTACTAGAATTAAGTGTAATTGCGCATACACTGCAGTGGGTGGCAGTGGTGCTCTCATTGTCATGCTATGGTGTAGGGAAAAAGCACAGAGCAAAGGATCGTTCATTCCCACCGCTGTCAGACTGTACAACACCACTTTGAAAATACCGGTTATGTGCAATAAAAACCCCGTGCACTTTAATCAACCACATCTACCCCACTGACTGTGAACCATATCAACCCATCTACTCTGCCCTCAGATACATATACACTTGAATATAGGCCAGTCTACAAAGTTGTTCCCTTCTTTTCTTTTATTGTTTATTAACTTATACTATTTATGTATCTATTTATTTATTTACTTATATAATATATATGTATGTGTGTATGTTTGTATATGTATCTATTTTTGCACCCCCTACTGATGGTACCTCAAGAGCCTGTAACAGTGAATTTCTCCATTGTGAGATTAATAAAGCTGTATCTTATCTTATCTTATCTTATATGAAGTGCAGTAAACACTATTTATAGTCGCGTACGGAGCACGCGCGCGCGTGTGTGTGTGTGTGTGTGTGTGTGTTCTTCCTATCGGGGGTGTCACAGAAAGTAATTGATAAGCACTGCACAAGGCGTTCTCGGAGTGCGGAGGAATACACACTGAAGAATACGACGCTAATCGGCCCAGAAAAGCCATTTCGAGGAGAGCTTGTAAAGTGAATTTTTACTCGTTAGATGAAGCAGAGGACAGGGTGAGATGGAGGCGGATGGTTTGCTGTGGCGACCCCTGAAGGGAACAGCCAAAAGGAAAAGAAGAAGAAGAAGAGCTGAAGCAGATTTCTGGTGGATTTGAAAGCCTGTATCATGGAAAACTTGTTATAAGGGACACTCGTGAGACGAGGTACCACTGTATTTCCATAGAAATATTACATTAAATCAAATATCTCTACATACAAATTAGGGGAAGTGGTGGCCTGGTGGTAAGGTTCTGGATCATTGATCAGAAGGTTGGGGGTTCAAGTCCCACTCTCAACAGGTTGTCACTGCCCCCCCCCATCCAGTTTAGCTAACTGGGTTATCAAAGGCTGGCCATGTCTCTCACTGTCCATGGTGTGAGGTTCATGTAAAAGAACCATTGCTGACCTTCGGCAAGAGTAGCTGCAAAGCCGTCAGTGTATTTCTGCCCTGTGATGGCCCGACGAGCTGTCCAGGGTGCACTCCGCCCTCACCCGGAGTCAGCTGAGATGGGCGCCAGCCTCCCCACGACCCTAATTAGGATTAAGCGGTTCAGAAAATGAAAGAATATAGGATACTTGATACAAGGCAGTGAAGTGAGTACTACCCTGATATCATACCTCCAAAATGGTCCATTTGAATTCCGTGTTCTCGCTCGGACTAATCATGCCGTATATGATTTCATTGATGTGAGGTATTTTAATTGACACTCGCAAGCTGAAGTCTGTCTTTTTGTGGATGCTGCATGATGAGCCATTGAAAGTTTTAATGCACATTACTACACTTTAGTCATTTCGAGTGAAACGCAGCCCTGACCTTGGCTTTGATTCATTCCTCCCACTCAGTTTTAAAGCTGTATTTTTCCAATTGATCTACAGATGAAAGCTGAACATTCAGCCAACCACTGAGGCCTGTAATATCTGGTATGAGCTACAAACAATGTCAATTACATCACTTATTTGCTTCTCTTTGAGAATGTATGTCGTCAATCCACACCTTTCCGCACACTATATCGACCATGATCATTGCTTTGAAACACCAGCTGAGAGCCCAAAAGGGCAATTGTGTGTAATTGCTAGAACTGAAGAGAAGCTTCAGAGAACCTGTTGCCTTGCCAGCTAGTCTCCCATATGTTGCCTCTGCTGTCATTCATAGGCATTGTGCCATTACGCAAATTGTTCATTTTTCCAGGCGCAATGTAGGGCAAACACACCGCCAGATGTTTGGGGATCCGCACAGAGGCTCCGGATGAAAGGCTACAACACATGCCGCCATGGCCTCGAGCTTAAAGCGGTGTGCCAAAGGCATTGGTGTAATAAGCACTACCCCCTCAAGCAGGCTCTTCGGAATCACATGCTGTCTTCCCAGGGGTCACAATTCCCGTCACAATCCCCACCCCTTTCACATTCATCTCACTTCCTGCTCTCATCTCCTCAGCCAATGCTTATGTTTCCTCATATTGCCTTCTTGCCTTTCCTCGTATTTCTTCAAAATAAATAATTCTTTCTCTGCAATATTTGTTCTTCGGTGGCGAAGGGGATTTGGCATGGACTCCAGAAGTGAACTCAACAAGTTTCACCGATGCAACATCAAGACTATTCTGTTTGGCTGCATTACTACCTGGTACAGCAGCTGTAATGATCTGGACCACAGAGTTCTACGGAGGGCTGTAGGAAGAAAGAACAGCGGATTCTCTCTGAAGGACAGTTTCTACCCACAAGCCATCAGTCTACTGAACTGCTGATATACTGGACGAATTACACACAATAATTTGCATACTCATCGTACACACTGTACATGCACACAACACTACATCTGCACTACAGCCACATCAGTACTTCTTTTATTCATCCCTGTGTGTGTGTGTGTGTGTGTGTATACAGGGACCCCTTACTTTCCGCGGTTAATAGGAACTAAGACCCCCCCCTCATGCACAACTGCCGATTTCCGCGAAGAAGGATCAACCCCCCTGACTGACGTATACATACGTGTATATGTGTATACAATATCAATAAATACATATTCAACGCTATGAATGCATACAATAAGAATTAAACATTCAAAAATAATCCATAAGATGTAAATAAAATATAAATACACACATACAGATGCACACCTCACATAACAACATAAGTAGTTTTGTTGGGGGTTTTGGGTTGTTTTCTTTGTTGTTGTTTGTTTTTTGTTTTTTTTTGCATAATTGGCCTTGCTTGGCAGCATTCTCCTTAACTTTTTTCCTTATTTTTCATTAAAAACCCCCGATGCACTGAAGCCATAGAAACTGAAGTACAAAGTCGCAAGGGATCACTATATACATATATATATATATATATATATATATATATATATATATATATATATATATATATATATATATATATATACTTATTTTGTTGATATTTTTATTAATTATTCATTCATTTTATGAACTGCTCAATCCTAATTCGGGTCATAGGGCGGCTGGCACCCATATCGGCCGACTTCAGGGGAGAGCGGTGTACACCCTGGACAGCTCCTCAGCCCATTGCAGGGCCAACACTCACACGTAGGGGTGATTTGGAACAGCTAATTAAGTGACTATGCATGTTTTTGGACTGCTGGACAAAACTGGAGAACCCGGAGGAAACCCGTACAAGCACGGGGAGAACATGCAAACTCCACACAGAAACACCCCAGCTGGGAATCGAACCCAGGACCTTCTTGCTGTGTGTCAGACATGCTAACCAGTGCGCCACAATGCTAGCTTTGTTAATTTATTATGTATTTTTAATTTTTTTTAATCTTAATGATTCTTGCAATTATCATCGTCCGATCTCTGTTTCCTGTGTGCAATACTGAAGGGGCTTTGAGTCCAAGAGTTTCGTTGCTGGTAGTGATGTACCATTGTTACATGCATAGGAGAATTAAATCTGAAACTTGAAACAAAATCCGATTATAATCCAAACAGAACTATTACATTTTTAGTTTTCCTAAATACATCAATTAAATTCACAATGAGAATTGTTATCATTATTGTTTGTTTACTTTCCAAATGAATACAGGCGCTCCCTGACTTACGTTTTTAATTGGTTCCGGACGGCCGAACGTAAGTTGAAAGTGAACGTAAGTTGCTACAGTGATGTATACATCCATAAATACCATTACCGTATCTCATAAAACACCCCTAAATCAATTATTATAAACACAACATTGTAAAATAATATCAAATATATCAAATAATATCAACATTCATTTCAAATAAATTAAATTCAAGCAAAATAATTTAAAATAGATAAATTTTAATCAAATTCACTCATCAAATATCAAACACAGTTTCAAATATAACCTTTAACATTCTCTATGATGTGATCTTTCTGCTTGTAAATGGTTTCGATGGTCGACGGATGGTCACTTTACATGAAGCTGAGCCGAGTCACTTTATATAAAGATATATATATCTTCTTCTTCTCTTTCGGCTTTTTCCCTTTCTCGGGAATCGCCATAGCGAATTATCTGATTGACACATTTGATTTGGCATAGGTTTTTACGTCGGATGCCCTTCCTACCACAACCCTTTAGCAAGGGACAGAAACACGCCAACGGCTTTGCAGCTACTCTTTACGAAAGTCAGCAATAGTTCTTTTACATGCCTCACACCATAGACACTGAGAGACATGGCCCGCCTTTGATAAGCCAGTTAGCTGCACTGGGAGGACAGTGACAACCTTGTGGGGACTCAAATATATATATATAGATATATATAGATATATAGATACATATAGATATATATATATATATATATATATATATATATATATATATATATATATATATATATACAGTATAAATAAAACGATGTGTATATATATATATATATATATATATATATATATATATATATATATATATATATATATATATATATATATATATATATATAAAACTGAACTGGGAAGAAGGAGGGGCACGTTCAGTCTGTCATTTGTAAACAATGGATGCAGCGCCATTACGTCAGCGTACTAAGGAGGTACGCCTGAACTCAAAATTTTGAAAAAAAAACAAACATAAAATCGAAAAAATGTAAAATGGATGAACGTAAGTCAGGGAGCATCTGTAGTTGGTAAAATATAAATCACACAACCACCACTGGTATCTTTCTAATGTAGAGAATGACAGCAATCAAAAAAGCTTGGGGGGCTCATTTACTGACATTACAGAGAAAGGATTTTTTTTCATTATTGTATATTTAATTTAGACTTGCACAACTGAGCTGGAATCTATGAGAAGTATATATAGAGTACACGTTGATAAACAGCGGCAACCCTGGCAAATTATACATATGCATCATCACGACATTACTGGCACGTCCTGTGATTCAAATTTAGCCAATGGCTGAGAGCTTTTGTTTCCCCCTCCTGCTGATTGGTTGCAGATGATGTGTACACCTCTTTTTTTCTCCTTCGCGCACATGTCATCAATGTGATTGCTTGAATTATGAATTCACTTTTTTTCCCTGTGTTTTTAATGATTATTTAATTCCTATGATGTCACTCGAATTCTGTGCATCTTCCTAACTTCTGGTAAGGAGCCTGAGCGCTTTATTTATTCATAAATATTGTCACAGTACAAAATGAAAAAGTTTTTACACAATCATTACTACATTTTACTGCATTATTACTGTATTAATGAGTAAGACTGTCTATAGAATGTGTTTAACAAGCAAATTTACCGCATGTAATATCATACATAGGTTTTAAAGCCGCATCAGTAATTTGCGGCTATTCGGGGGTGGGGGAGGAACTTAACACCTGTAATTAACGGGGGCTTTCTGTTATGCAAAAGTCATGTGACATTAGTCTGAACAAAGTGCATATAAAACATAAATGATAAGAAAAATGCATGGAATATGTTGGATGCCAGCAAGTTTCTCAAAAAAACTTTTCTCAAACTTATTAAAACTTTTCCATGTTGAAATCTCCATTTTGTCACTTTTCCTTGTGAAAAAACCCCCGAATAATTTTTGAGCAAAATGTCCACTTTTTGACCTTCTCACAACATGTGCGGACTGTTTGAGAAGAGATTCAGACTACTTCACGTCAGCGCCTTGTTTTAAACATCTGTGGAAATTTCAAACATGTCTGAAATGTTTTGTGATGAGTTGACAAACCAAGCGATCAAACTGCAATGCCACGAATGTTGGCAGACAAATTTGAGAACATTTTGTGAAGGAAAAGCGTCAGATACGGATTGTCATTCCTATCAGTCGCTTTTCTATCGCACCTCTAGTGTGAGCACCCGATGAGCATTTCCGCCTCAGAGCAAGAAGGTCATGGGTTCAAGTAATGGGCGTTTCGAATCTACAGGTCTATCGTGTCTTCGGCTTGGCACAGGTGCTTTTGTGTGGAGTTTGCATGTTGTCTTTGTTCAAGGTGTAGCTTCCTTCACCGAGAGTCGACTGAGATGCTAATTGCATTTAATTAGAAAGACCCAATTAGCACTTCAGCAAATGAATCAATGAATGTTTACCTGAACTTGACACTTTTACACCAATGGTGGCACCTAACACTGCATAATACAACTGACTCACTAATGGCTGGCAGATACCCACTTGATTCCAGACGTCTCCTAATAAATTGGTTGTTACCAAAAACACCACACTCGGTAGGTCAGCGTTGGCCCGGTGGTAAGGTACTGGATCCCTGATCCTAAGGTTGGGGGTTCAAGCCCTGTCAAGCCCTGTCAATGGTTGTCACTGCCTAGCCAGTGCAGCTAACTGGGTTATCAAAGACTGGCGATGTCTCTCACTGTCTATGGTGTGAGGCAGATAAAAGAACAATTGCTGACTCTTGACAAGAGTAGTTGCATAGCCGTCAGCGTGTTTCTGTCCTACGATGGCCTGGCAAGCTATCCAGGGTGTGCTCTGCCCTCACCCTGAGATGATCCTTGCAACCCTAATTAGGATTAACCGCTCAGACTTGCATAGACATCATGTTTGTACCCATCCTGTCCCTCTGCAACATGGGCATCAAATGTAAGTCATATCTAATGTAAAATGCGTCAATACTGGTTTATTTCATGGCAATCAGCTAAAATTTCTGAAATGTGACATCTTCCCATAAAGAGAAACAGTACTGTATAGTTCATTGAAAGGACATGGTCGGAGGTAGATCAGTAGTTAAAGCTCGGTGTTGCTGATTAAAAGGTTGGGGTTGAAGCCCCAGTTCCAGCAATTTACCTCCATTGGACCCTTGAGCAAAGCTCTCAACCCTCAACTGCTCAGTTGTATGAAAGAGATAAAAAAAATGTGAGTGTTTCAGTCTCTCCCAATTTAGTGCCATTTACTGCACAGAAGTTTCCTTTGGGTCTCGAATTGAAAAACTACATCTAGCCCAAGGAGGCTCAGCTTGCTTGCAGAGGTGATCGCGCAACAATCCAACGAGTAATAAGGACTATACCGTATATACACGTGCACGACCTATAACATTGTAAAAATTGTTTCGGTATCCTTGCTACCAGTACTTGTCAAGCATTTATTTCTGCATACATGGATTTCTGTGCATAAAGTGTGTTCCCTGTGCTGATTCCTGATTGTGAATGATCTCTGCCTGTTTTATTTCAGACTGTGAGTTTGCCTGTGCTGTTCTGTTTTCGTGATTGTCTGACCTGTGCCTGAATGACTTCATGGCAGATACCTCTGCTTCGATTATAATGAAACATTGTCCTGGGGAAGTGGTGGCCCTGTGGTAAGGTGCTGGATTGCCGACCATAAGGTTGCGGGTTCAAGCCCCACTCTCACCGGGTTGTCACTGTCCCCCCCTCCAGTGCAGCTAACTTGGTTATCAAAGGCCGACCATGTCTCTCACTGTCTAATGGTGAGAGGTTCATGTAAAAGACCCATTGCTGACTTTCGACAAGAGTAGCTGGATAGCTGTCCACGTGTTTCTGCCTGCGCTGGCCTGGTGAGCTGTCCAGGGTGTACTCTGAGATGGGCACCGGTCTCCCTCCAACCATAATTAGTATTAACTGGTTCAGAAAATGATGGAATGAATGAAAAAATATTGTTCTATATACTTCCCCTAGCTTTGCATCTGTGACTTGTCGGTGCAACACTGAGTTGCTCAGGTCTAGAGTGGCTGCCAATTTCCAAGCATAAATACAAACATGCTTTTTTTGTTTTTTGTTTTTTTTTTAAAGCAATTATATTTAATCACAAATTGTTAATGGACTCAATAGACGATTCAAATTATTCTCCAAGTCCAACGATGAACCATCAAGCAAACAATCATTCTGGAGCCAACACATTTTACTTGCAGCTTTATTTTCTCTGATTTGCATATTCATAGCCACAGTACATCTAAACAAAACTTAGTTTTACTCAGCCAGTATTTTGTGTTGAAATGTTATTACAAGACTAGGAAAAATTGCTTTGCTCTGCTCCTCTTGAAACCGAAGCCTTCATCACATGAATTATTTGTTCATTGATAAAATTTCTTCCAGCTGCCCCTGATAAGGCAGAAATACAGGGTAACCCCAATAAAACACCCCACATTTCAAAGGAAAATTCGAAAAAAAAAAAAAAAATCAGATTATTATTTCCTCACATGAAACTTCCTTCTTAACCATTATTACACATTACGCTTTAATGATGACATCATCCGAATGGTGGCTGTCACTGTCTATCATCATGGTATGACCGCCCACCCCACAACGTTTTGACATCGTCTGAAAGTGTTAAGCTATTGAGATAAGATTTCTTTAATGCAAACCTGATGTCATCATATTGTAGCGAGCTGCCATTCCACTGGATAAGTCCACCTCCATAAGTATGTTGCACGTGCCAGAACTGTCATGCGCTTCCTCAATGTGATTGGGTTAAAATCCTTTCTATTCAAATTTCTATGCATTGCATTGCATAGTGGGGCCGGTGGAGTAGTGGTTAGGGTTCTGTGCTCATTATCAAGAGGTTGTGTGTGTTGTGTGTTCAAATCCCAGTTAGACCCCCACTTTGCTAAGACCCCTGGGCAAGGTCTTAACCACAAGTGTACCTCTGTTCACCCAGCAGTATAAATGGGTACCAGTAAATTATACTGGGAAGGTAACCTGCAATGGACTAGCGTCCCATCCAGGAGGAGTTGTACTCCTAGTCGCTTCACGCTATGGAAACCGGGGATAAGCACCGGTCTGATGAGCCACTATGGTTCGGGTGTAAAAAGCCCAAAGGACTTAAAGCATTGCATGGCAGTAAGAGTTCATCATCATCATCATCATCATCATCATCATCATCATCATCATCATCATCATCATCATCATAATCATCATCATCATCTTCTTGCACTTGATCCAGGATCAGGTTACAGGGGATGCAGGTCCAGATCTCCCTCTCCCCAGCCTCTTCCTCTAGCTTCTCCGGGAGGACAGACCAGCCAGGAGATATAGTGCCCCCCCCCCCCCAAATGTGTTCTGGGTAGAAAACGGGGTCTCTTCCCAGTTGGACATGCCCAAAACACAACACCAGGGAGGCGTTCAAGAGGCATTCTAATTAGATGCTTCAACCACCTCAACTGAATCCTCTCAATGCAGAAGAGTGACACTTTCCAAACTTCTACTGGATGGTCCAGATTCTCATCCTGTTTCTGAAGGAAAATCATGCCACCCTGCGAAGGAAGCCCATTTCAGCCGCTTGCGTTTATGAACTTGTTCTTTCAGTCATTACCCAAAGCTTGTAACCAGAGGTAAGGGTAGTTTCTTTTGATAATTAAAAAAAAAAACACACAGATACCCACTGCATGTGGCATATAGAATTCTATTGACGTTGTTCAAAGGGTTAAAAGTACAAGCATGAACACAGATGGACAGACAGACAGACATAGTGCTCGTGACACAAAAAATCAGATGCATGCAATACCAATTTCTCTTAATTATGGTGGTCTGTTACGGAGCTCAGCTGAAAACTGTATTAAATGAAATTCAATGTGTGTAAATAATAACATTCATTAATTTTCTGTGCCACATAATTCTAATTAGGATCGCAGGGAGGCTGGCGCCCATCTCAGCTGACTAGGAGCAAGGGTGGGATACATCCTGGAGAGCACACCAGGCCATCGCAGGGCGAACACTCGCACAACCATTCATACACACACTCACACCTAGGGATGACTTGGAACAGCCAATTAGCCTACTGTGCATGTTTTTGGACTGTGGAAGGAAACCCACACAAGCACCGTGAGAACATGCAAACTCCACACAGAAACTCTCAAGCTGGGAATTGAACTCAGGACCTTCTTGCTGTGAGGTGGACGTGCTAATCACTACGCCATCATGCCGCCCTAAATGATAACATACAACGTTTTTTTTTTTGGTTGGTTGGTAGTTTTGTTTTTTTTTGTTTTTTTTGGGGGGGGCGGGGTCATGCTGTATAAGTCCTGAGGTGGACCTGTTGTGGAGCTGTGTCATAGCTGTTAGCTGGCTAGCTAGTTATGAGTCAATATCGGCAGTTATACATCATACTAAAATTAATTAATTAATTATTTTTCTAAGCAGGGTCATGTGAAGGCTAACGCTCATGTCAGCCGACTCTGCGTGAGGTACACCCTGAACAGCTCTCCAGACTACTGCAGTGTATATACATATATACATACACATACACACACACACACACACAGGGGGCAGTGGTGGCCTGGTGATAAGGTGCTGGATTACTGATCCTAAGGTTGAGGGTTCAATCTCCACACTGAATGGGTTGTCATTACCCCCCCCCCCCCCCCCCCCCACGGGCAGCCAACTGGTTAATCAAAGGCCGGTCATGTCACTGTCTATGGTGTGAGGTTCATGTAAAAGGACCATTGCTGACTCTCAGTGGTGGGCCATGCATTTGGTACCTGGACCTTCAGAGAGAGACACATTTCTGCTGCTAACTCAGAGGATTGCATCACTTTTAATTGTTTTAAACTCTGAATGTTCCCGGGAATTTCCCCCATGACCGGATTCCGGATTAAGCAAAAAGAAGGTGATGATGATGATGATAATGATGATGATGATATATGTTATGATATATATTTTTTGTTCATTTTATGGAACCATTAATCCTATTTAGGGTCGCGGGACGCAAGTGACCAACTCAGTTGACTCTGGATGAGAGCAGAGTACACCCTGGTCAGCTCGCCAGGCCATCGCACACGTTTGACGGCTTTGCAGCCACTCTTGTCGAAAGTCAGCAATGGTTCTTTTACATGAACCTCACACTATAGACAGTGAGAGACATAGCCGGCCTTTGTATCCTGGAATTTTTTAAAGGATTCTTTAATACTGTGAGTTTTTTTGGGTTTTTTTTTTTAGGTGTAGTATTACAGCAGTCCCAGCAGAGGGTGTTGTGTTTTTTTTTTTTTTTTTTTCAGTTTCTCAGAGGTTTTGTGCTCTCCAAGAGCCCTTCAAGTTTGTTTTTGGGCTTATTAGCATAAAGGGGGCTCACCAAAGTTTCTATCAGAGGTTGGTAACTTGAACAAGGAAGACTTGCCTAAATTTTGAAGACAATCAAAATCAAATTTTAGATTAAGTAATGTTAAAAGTTTGATTTTGATATAGTGTATAAATCCCACAAAGGAAATTTAGCTTCTGCATCCAGCCACAGTGAGAACACACACCTTAACAGTGAGCATATACACACTAGGAGCAATGGGCTGCCACAGACCGTGGCACCTGGAGAGCAGTTGGTGGTTAGGTGCCTTGCTTAAATGCACTTTAATCATAAATGTGGGGAGAGGGAAGGTGATTCTCACGTCCCCTGGTATCACATATTCTTCCTGCTGGTTCAGGACTCAAACCAGTGACCTTTTGGTCCGAAACTCGCTTTTCTAACCATTGGGACGATATTTGATATTTTGGATCATACTGCTGAGCTTGATGGAGGTTTGCACTGTCTGAGTACTCTTGTTTTTGTTCTATTTTCAGCAGATAATGTTACCTGGTGCTTCTTATAGAACCCTGTAGGTTCTATCAAGCATGCATTCTAATGTTAGTTCACAAGGTTAAAGACTGATGATGTACTGATGAGAAGAATACATGGAAACCAGACACATAAAGATACTCAATGAATCATGAAATGGTACCATATACAGGGTTCCCTCACTTTCCGCGGTTAATGGGGACCGAGACCCCCCCCCCCCCCCCGTGACTGCCGATTTCTGCGAAGTAGGATCGACCCCCCCCCCCCCCGACTGATGTATACATACATGTATATGTGTATATAATATCAATAAATACATATTCAACACTATAAATGCTTATAATAACAATTAAACTTTAAAAAATAAGGCATAAGATAAATAAAATATAAATAAACACACATACAGATGCGCACCTCACATAAAATGTAAGTAGTTTTGTTGGGAGGTTTTGGGTTGTTTTTTGTTTGTTTGGGATTTTTTTTTTGCATAATTGGCCTTGGTTTGTGACATTTTCCTTAACTTTTCCCTTATTTTTCCTCAATATCCTTATTTTTTTAATTTATCGATGAATATTTTTGAAAAACCCACGATACACTGAAGCTGCAGAAACTGAAACTCGAAGTAGCGAGGGATCACTGTATACACAGAATAGTGTGGTCCAAATGCATATAGGAATAAGCTGCAAACAAAACTGTGCAATAATCAAGACATTATTAAGTATGTTATTGGAATTGTAATATTCAGACTTATATTTCTGTTCTGCTTTTCATTCCTTTTACTCGACACTCATTTCATGCTCCCAGCTGTTTGTGCACTTGAGGTTTTATGGAGTTTTGTGGCGATCACTACATGCTAATGAGCTGTGTCGGTAACGCATTTTGCATTTTACTGGAGATCAACATATGCATGTGAGCATTAAAAAACAAATCAGCATTTCTAAAACTTGTAAATCTGCCAGAAAATTGTAGCTTGGTTGGGCTTTATACATACATGTATGCACACCCACACCCAGAGACACGTCTCTCTCTCTCTCTCGCTCTCTCTCTCTCTCTCGCTCTCTCTCTCTATTTCTCTCTCTCTCTCTTGGGCAGCACAGTTAAATACTGGAAATCACACACACCTCTCAGAAATGAGAGTTTGATTCCCAGCTTTGGGCGTTTCTGGATGGGGTTTGGATGTGCTCCCTTTGCTCGTGTGGGCTTACTCTGAATACTCTGGTTTCATCTTACAGAATATGCACATTCAGCTAACTTGCAGTTCCTAGGTGTGAACGTGAGTGCGAATATGAGTGCGAATGGTTGTTTGTATGTTTGCCCTGCAGTGACCTGGTGAGCTGTTCGGAGTGTACCATGCGCTCGTTTAGTGTTGCACCAGCCTCCCTGTGACCCGGTAGGATTAATCGGTTCAGCCAACGAGTGAGTCTGACAGTGCGATAAAAATAGTATTTAGCACCTCAATATTCACAGGAGGATTTTGCAACGTGCCATGTTTTTCAGAACATTGTGAACTATTTCAGTAAAATTTTGTGTTATTGGTTAATAGCGAGATGGCTAAATATGAATTAATTAATAAAGTTATGACTGTGGGAGCCACACAGTGACGCAGTGGTGAGCATGTACACCTCGTGACAAGAAGCCGTGAGTTTGATTCCTGGGCTCGGTTGTTTCTGTGTAGAGCAGGGGTCACCAACCTTTTTGAAACTGAGAGCTACTTCTTGGGTACCAATTAGTGCGAAGGGCTACCATGTCGATTCACACCTCTGAAATTACAAATTTACTCAATTTACCTTTAATTATATGTTATTATTAATAATTAATGATATTCATCTATGTGAAGATATTGATTTGATTTAAAATATATTCAAAAAAATTAGATGCAGCTCAATGGAGAGTGGCGCTATGGAGCCGTGGGCCTGTCCTAAAAATAGCAGTGAACAGGTCCTTGCGGGCAACTTATATTGTCCTTGCGGGCTACCTGGTGCCCACGGGCACCACGTTGGTGATCCCTGGTGTAGAGTTTGCATGCTCCTCCTGTGCCGGCACTGGAAGAAGGCAAGGGACACCCCGGACAGATCTCCAGATCATCATAGGGCAGACACTCGCATAATCATTCACTCACAAACTCACATCTTGGGGCAATTTGAAACAGCTAATTAGCCTGCTATGCATGTTTTTGGACTGTGGAAGGAAATCCATGCAAGCACACGGAGAATATGCGAACTCCATACCAAATGCTTGAGCTGGGGATCGATCCCAGGCCTTCTTGCAGTGAGGCATATATATATATATATATATATATATATATATACAGTGGTACCTCACTTTACGAAAGACTCGCCTAATGGAAAATGCAGGTTACGAAACGCATTTTCCTAAAATTTTTTGTCTCTGTATACGAAACAAGTTCATGTTACGAAAGCACCATCTTAAAAATCCAAACACATCATTCAAACTTTAAAACGCGCCATTCAAACATTCAAACAATGTACGAGCCGCTCTCCCATCCATGACGTTCAAACATCCCGCCCCGCTGGCCTCCCATTAGCTAACAATGGAGCTGTCATTCATGTCGCCTTCACTCGAACGCCATCTTGGACAGGTCCACCTGACACCATCTTGGACAGGGATCCCATTGGCTAGGAGGGATGATGCAGCAACTTCCCATAGCCTATTATGGAGCTGAATCCACCATGTAAAGGACAGAGTTACTGTTGTTTTATGCTTTATTTCTTGACTCAGTCTTTTAACCTTCCATAAACATTTGTAAGATTATAACTCTGCTAAGAAGACATGGTCAACATGCACACACACACACACACACACACACACACACACACACACACACACACACACACACACACGCGTGTGTGCGTGTGTGATTTCCTGTGCGAGTGAGAAGAAGAAACGGGCTCGAGTGATATCAGAAAAGAATATGGTTAACCCGTCTACCATCGGTTGAAACAGAAGGAGGTCTTAAAAGCTTTTATAATTTTTAAAGGGTCTATGGGGTAGTATTGGGAGCATTGGAACGAATCACACGTTTTACATGTAAAATACGGTTCAAAGTACGAAAAATGCAGGTTACGAAAAAGGCTCTGGAACGGATTCATTTCGTAAAGTGAGGTACCACTGTATATATATATATATATATATATATATATATATATATATATATATATATATATATATATATATATATATATATATATATATATATATATATATATATATATATATATCAGACAGACTGAAGTGCCCCTCCTCCCCAGTTCAGGCAGAGACCGCCCACTCAACTCAATCTCACAAGCTGATTGGCTGTGTGACGCTATTGCCTCCCACCTACTCAACTCAATCTCGCAAGCTGATTGGCTTAGACATGTGACGCTGTTGCCTCGCACATTCCCGTGATCTTACTGTATCGTGTTTGTGAACGTACTGCACCGTGGAGAAGAGCTACAGTATTGTCAGAGGTGAGTACAGTACTTAAAGTATTTACATATAAATTCTATTTAAATATTAATACATTAGAGTATTTACATATGCATATAACTGTGTAACGTTTAATATACACTTCTTGATATTGTATAGATGTGAAAACATATAGAAATGAGACAACATTGTAGAAATGGGGGAGGGGGGCGCGTTCCTACTTCGCGGTTTTTCGAATATCACGGCCAGACCTGGTCTACTACATTATCCGCGATATTCAAGAGATGACTGTGTGTGTGTGTGTGTGTATATATATATATATATATGTATATATATAAAATATATGATTATATAAAATAATGAAAATAATGAACTTTATCACAATATGCTAATTTTTTGAGAAGGACTAGTATATATGTGTGTATATTCAATGTATATATATTCAGAAACTTCAAGTTTGCCAATAAGAAGCCCATCGTGAAGAAACAGGACACTGGATAATAGCTGCCGTCGAAAGCAACCCTGGGGCAAAGACACTGCAAATGCACAGCCAGGGTGATTAGTAAATGGGTCAGGTTATAATCCATAACTGCATTAATCAAAATGAAAATGCCTCCATTTGTGATTACACTCGCCTCCAGCACACAGAGCTACTCTTAGCTGGCCTCATTTGTTAGGAGGGCTCAGTGAAGATCAGGTGAGCCAGAAGGGGCCAATGTTATCATACGGAAATCAGTGCTTTATCATAACTAATTACACTTCCATAAACATGTGACCTGTTCACACGGCAAATTCATTTAAAGTCAGAAAAAGACTTGATTTATAAATAGCATTTGATTAAGACTGAAAAGCCCTCAGTGCAGCTAACTGGGTGATCAAAGGCCGGCCGTGTCTCTCACCGTCTGTAGTGAGAGATTCATGTTAAAAGAACCATTGCTGACTCTCGTGAAGAGGAGCCGTATAGCCGTCAGTGTGTTTCTGTCCTGCGATGGCTTGGCGAGCCGTCCAGGGTGTACTCTGTCCTCGCCCGGAGTCGGCCGAGATTGGTGCCAGCCTCGCGGCGACCTTAATTAGGATTAATTAGGAAAATGAATGACTGATAAATGATAAAACAAACAAACAACAATAAATAAATAAAATAAAAACACCTTTTCATCTTCAAGCTCATAAAATTAGAATCGAGTGTTGTAGATTAGAAATCACTGCAGGTGGAAAATATCTTATTTGAACCTGATATCTCGGGTCTGGTGTTCCCTTTGCTTTTGAATTGTATGGTGTCATTACACCAAGGCTAAGAGCTTCATAAGGCCTTCAGTGAAGGGAAAAAAAGGTATCATCACCATCATCATCATCATCATCATCATCATCATCTTCTTCTTCTTCTTCTTCTGCTTGGTCCAGGATCAGCTCGCAGGGTCAGCAGCCTGAAGTCCAGACGTCCCGCTCTCCCTCTCCCCAGCCAATTCCTCCAGGTCATCCGGGGAAAACCAGACCAGCCGTGAGACATATTCCCTCCAGCGTCATCTGCGTCACCCTTGGGATCTCTTCCTGGTTGACCATGCCTAAAAATACCACACTAGGGTAGTATTCCGGAGGCATTCTAATCAGATGTCCGACCAAACAGAACTGACTCCTTGGGTCTTTTCTCTCGTGGACCCACCACCTCTGGGAGGGGCTATGGGGGTCAGGTACCATGTGAGCTGGGTGGCACCCGAAGGCATGGGTGCTGTAATACAGATCCTCAGCTACTGACTCCAGCTCTAAATTTAAAAAAAAATAATTAAAAAGATAATTTCGCTCCACTGAACTCCATTTCTGATTCTCAGTGTTTGTTATTTCGTGTATCTCTGCCTGTACTCTCTTGACTCTGATATTGATCTTGGTATGAACTTTGCTCATCTCAGGTTATAAAATTCTACCTTGCCCACATGGAGCCCACACGAGATTGAACTGTGATTTTTAACTTGTGCTAAATCATTAATAAAGAGCACGGAATCTGCAACTTGCATCTCGATTCATACAGAATCCACCACTCAGCATTGCGATAATAATCAATAGGATAATTATAAGGTGTAATTTCAGTTCAGTTCAGTTCATGTTCTGTACCCGCTTAATCCTAATTTGGGTCACGGGGAGGCTGGTGCCCATCCCAGCCAACTTCGGGTGAGGGCAGAGTACACCCTGGACAGCTCACCAGGCCATCGCAGGGCAAGGTGTAATTGTTTTATACATAATTTAAATAATGTATATTAAAACTTTCTGCCACACGGTGATGTAGTTTTTAGCACATTCGTCTCAAAGCCAGAAGGTCCTGAGTTCAAGTCCCAGGACTATGGAATACCATGGTCGACCAATGTTTTTGCCGGCTTGCTCCAGATACTCTGGTTTCCCCCCTACAGTCCAAAGACTTGCACATTAAACTTCTTGGTTGTTCCAAATTGCCCCTTGATGTGAGTGTAAATGGTTTCGTGTGTTTGCTGGTCCTGCTCTCTTCTCTGAGCTCTTCAGGCTGTACCCACCTTCACCCAGAATCAGACGGCTGATAGACGCTCCAGCCTAGGATTAGCAGCATGGCAATTGAATAAGTGGGTGAGTTTTGGTGGTTGAGAGAGTGGATGGGTGAGAAAGTGAATGAGTGTATATACACACATATATAAACAATATAAAATTATTTTTAAAATCGTAAAATGATGTTTGACAGTGGTAGCAGTCAGGTTTCCTCGGGTGCCATAGTGCTAAGCATGCACGCCTCACAGCAAGAAGATCCTGGGGTCGAT
>CM045737.1:45719847-45744847 GCA_024760905.1 Plotosus lineatus | reverse complement strand
TATATATGATCATATACAGTGATCCCTCGCTACAGCGTGGTTCAGTTCTTGCAGCTCTAGTGCATCGCGTTTTCTTTCAAAAATATTCATTGAACAATAAAAATAAATAAGGAAATAATGGAAAAATCGGGAAAAAATTAAGGAAAATTCTTTTTTTTTTTTTTTTTTACATTCAGTTGGTGCAGCTTATATTCAGTTGCACGCAATAGTCCAATAATTACGGTATCCTTACGAGGGTTGCAGGGAGGCTGGAGTTTCTCTTAGCCAAAACTTAACAGCTCATCCCTCCTACCTACCTGTAACTAGACCCTTCCTCTGTTGACTTTAAACAGGTGAACATTCATTCTTGAATAGCTTGTCTTTTATCTTTTATTATCAGTTTATTTTGGTTGAATGTAAAGGTTTCCGGGTGAAAGCACCCAGCTCATGGCCTCAGTATCTCTTTCTCATCTGTTTGGGTTCTGTATCTGTTTACAATAATAATAATAATAATAATAATAATAATAATAATAATAATAATAATAATAAAAACAAGGCCGCACGACACGGTGGGCTACTGATCCAAAGGTCAGCGGTTCAATACTCACTGTCCCTACTGTTGGGCCCTTGAGTGAGACCCTTAACCCTCGATTACTCAGGTGAATAAAAACAAAAGTAAGTCACTCTGGATAACAGCGTTCGTCAAATGATGTAAATGTGAATGTAAATGTACAATAACGTGGCAAACCAATATAGATCATAGAAAGTGAAAAACTTCAAGATGACATGTTCAGAAGGAGACAAAATCATTCTGTAATGAGAAATTAAAGCGATGGCAATGATTACTGATATCATGGTGGGGTGTCATGCAGGGGTCATTGACACTTGAGTACAGGAGTCAGTGAATGCTTCTTGTATATACAGTAAAACCTCCGCTGACGAACGCTTAAGCTCACGAACTTTTCGCCTCAAGAACATTAAATTTGCGAGCATATAGTCTCTGCTGACGAACTAGTTTTCGGCGGACGAATCAAACCACGCGGTCGAACAGCGCCACGGTGGCGGCCACGAGAAGCTGACGCACGCTCACGGCGTCACAGTTCGTCACACCCCTTTCTTTGAGTGCGGAAGTGGTTTGTGTTTGCTAGACATTTTGGACCATATTGAGTGTACTTTTGCTATTATGGGACCGAAGAAGACCCCACCACAGGCGGAGATCATTGAAAAACACGAACGAGGTGTGCGTTTGTGTGACTCAGCGTCCCAGTACCAGTACGCTAAGTCTACCATTGCTACCATCCTTAAGAACAAGGAAGCTATTAAGGGTGCGTGTGTGGCTAAGGGTGTTTCCAAACAGTAGGCGTTTCCAAACTCTCCTTCCAAACAGTAAGTCCCTCCCTCCCTCCTCCTCCCACTCCATTCCATCAAGCCATCAACTACCATCACAAAGGTAAATAAAACCACTTTATTATACAGTACAGTTTATTTCTTTAATTACAATACAATAGCACATTTATTATACATAAAATAAGGTATATTTTTGTGTAGTTTTAAGGCTTATTTAGTAGAAAATTATGTTTTATGGGGACCTGGGAACGGATTATTCTCATTTTAATGGTTTCTTATGGGAAATAAATGTTCGGAAGACGAACTTTTCGCCTTACACACACTTTCTGGGAACCAATTATGTTCGTGAGCTGAGGTATCACTGTACTGAATTACTACAGGGCAGTACGATGGTTTAGTGGTTAGCGCATCTGCCTCACTGCAAAATGGTCCTGGGTTCGATTCCTGAGCTTGGGGGCCTTTCCGAGTGGAATTTGAATATTCTCCTCGTGGTTGCAGGGGTTGCCTTTGGGGATTCTGGATTCCTCCCACATTTAATAAACATACACATTTTGGTTGATTGGCTGTTTCGCTTAGGAGTCGGGGTGAGTGTGAATGGTTGTATGTGTGTTGGCCCTGCAATACCCAGACGAGGTGTTCAAGGTGTGCTCCTAACATTTGCACAGAGTTGGCTGAGATGGCACCAACCTTCCCGCAACCTTAATTCGGATTTGAAAATAAATGAATTAATTTCTATGTGGCAGAACGATGGAATAGAAGTTAGCACATCTGCCTCACAGCACGAAGGTCCAAGCTTGGGTCCCGGGCTCAGCAGGGTCATTTCTCTCTGGAGTTTGCAAGGACTTCCTGTGGTTACATGTGTTTCCTTCTGGGTACTGCACTTCCCTCACACAGTCCAAAGACATGCACACTATGATAATTGGTTGTTCCCCCGAGATGTGAGTGTGAATGATTGTATGTGTGTTGGTTCTGTGATAGACTGAGTTCAACAAGGCTTCGTGCAATGTTGGTTGAACTAGGCTCCAGTAGAGTTAATTAGTTCAGCAAATGAATGAATGACTAATGATTCTGAGTTGCTTGAAAGGACATGCGTGAATAACATCCAGATAATTCAAGTATAGAGTTGATTTTTGTCCAGCATGTCCTTGCTATGCAGTGGTGGGACAACTGCAGTGAACTTTCCATGGACTCACTTCCATTCATTTTCTGTAACCGTTTAATCCTAATTAGGGTCAGGAGGAGGCTGGCATCCATCCCAGCCAACTTCAGGCGAGGGCAGAGTACACCCTGTACAGCTTGTCAGGCCATCGCAGGGCAAAAACATGCTGACGGCTATGCAGCTCCTCTTGTCGAGAGTCAGCAATGCTTCTTTTACATGAACCTCCCTCCATAGATGGTGAGGGAAATGGCCAGCCTTTGATAACCCATTTAGCTTCACTGAGGGCACAGTGACAAGTGACTGGGGGGAGAGTGGGGCTTGAACCCCCAACCGTAGGATCAGTGATCCAACGCCCTTTACCACCAGGCCTCCGGTGCCCTTGGAGTCTCTTTTGCGTTCATTTCCCATTCAAGCAAGGATGTCTCGCTGCCTTCCGAAAGAATTTGGTTCGAGGCAGACATGTTCTGGCAAAGTGACTCATACTGATGTCTTGAAGAGTGAGACGTCAAATTCGGATAAGATGCCAGGAGAGGCAGCGGCCCATTGTTTCTGCAAAGAGGGGCAATCATTTGATATCATCAAACTGTAATGAATCTGTGCGAGGAAAGAGATGCAGCTGAAATTAAAAGGCCTCCTCGAGCACCGTATAGCATATAGCAGATCCCATTCCACACCCTCCTGCCCCTGGGCTAAACTCTGATCCTAAATTGGTGACAAATGCACAGGGATATTTGGAAAACTCAGTTCACCTCGCTCTCAAACTTTAAATCACATCCCAAACCCGCTGGCTAAAAAGGACAACAGAGAAAACCGATACTTGCCTCTCGCACAGTCGCGCAATAAGCACAATATATCAGAGCACACGGGATCAATTTGGAACTCTCGCGAAATTTGTCCCTGCTATAATTTTCTTCTGAAGCAAGACAGATAATAGTTATGATAATGTAAACATTTACGAGAACAATTCATTGAAATGCAAATTCAGTAGAAGCTTAAAAAAAAAAAAAAAAAAAAAGAGTCGCAAGACCTTTTCCTCAATACTGACTTCTGGCCGGATCTTCTGCTAACACTGAGCCTTTTCCAATTACATCAAGCCAGCAAAATGGCTGAGGTGGCCCAGCACATATTGACCTCACACGAAATCTTGTTTATACCCTGCCTTGGGGTCAACAGCTGTGACAGCAATGGTTGAAACTCACGAATGGCAAAAACTGAAGCACAGACGAGCTTTTGATGCGTCAGAGCTGTGCTAAACCGCCGTTTAAAACAGCGCTGTGAATATTTCTACCTGTAACAACGAGGCAACCTGAGGTGTGTGGATGCAAGTGTGATTTACTTTGATTGGGGAGTTTTTAAGGGGGATTATCCTTCCCAACAAAATAAACAAAATACAAGGCAAGAAACTCACATATTCATGTGAAAATAAATATAAAATGCTAAGATATACCACTGCAGACTGTTATATTCTTTCGCCACAGATTATTTACTCACATTTTTTTTAGTTTCATATCATTTTCCGAACCACTTTATCCTTAATTGGGGTCACCATGAGGCTGGAGCCCATCCCAGGTGATCCTGGACAAAGCCGGGGTACCATCTGAACCATTCACCAATCCATTGCAGAGCTAATACACACACACACACACACACACACACACACACACACACACACACACACACACACACACACACACACACACACACACAACTACTCATACTCACATTCACATCATGGGGAAATTAGATTGATAGATTCGGTCCTTCGTTCATTCATTTTCCAAATCGCTACTAGGGCCGCTTGGACATGTCCAAGCGTCATGTGACAGTATTTCAAGTTTTGGACGACATTCGTCAATTCATTCTCTGAACCACTTAATCTTAATTAGTGTTGCGGGGAGGCTGACGCCCATCTCAGCTGACTCGGGGCGAGGGCAGAGTACACCCTGGACAGCTCACCAGGCCATCGCAGGGCAGAAACACACTGACGGCTAGGCAGCTTTTCTTGACAAAAGTCAGCAATAGTTCTTTTACATGAACCTCCCACTATAGACAGTCATACGCCCCTTTTCACTGGACTACAGCATGCAAGGTTCGTGTAGCGGAAAGGCGCGGAACGCAGTCTACGGAAGAGCTTCGGCATTTTTCCACGGAAAAAGGGTGAAAATCCAACGGAAAAGTGGAAATTCTTATACCCCCATTTCACTGGACTACGGAATGCAAGGTTCGTGTAGCGGAAAGGTGCAGAACGCAGTCTACAGAAGAGCTTCGGCATTTTTACACGGGAAATGGGTGAAAATCCTACGGAAAAGTGGAAATTCTGACACTCTCGGAATGTTCACAGTATGTGCGGAACAGGTACGGCAAAGTACGCCAAAGTGACCCCACGGAACAAAAAAAAAAAAAAAAAAAAAAAAAAAAAGCACATTCACAGAATATTTTGGCCTGCCGGAAGCAGAGGAAGAACTACGGAATCATTCCGGAACGTTTGTGGATGACAACATTTTTGCTTCCGTACGTCTCCCATGCTCCAGTGAAGTGGGGGTATCAGAGACATGGCCAGCCTTTGATAGCCCAGTAAGCTACACTGGCGGGGGGGGGGACCTGGACAACCTGTTGAGAGTGGGGCTTGAACCCCCAACCTTAGGATAAGTGATCCCACCCCTTTACCACCAGGCCACCACTGCCCGGATGACATTCGTTAAGATGAAAAAAAGTTGTTGCCAATCACAGGCTGGCACCACTAACCAAGTACTGTATTTGCATGACTTGGGTTCACCCAAAAAAATGATTTCGGCTCAGTGGTCCAATTCAGCAACATCCTTCTGTGCTCCTGAAAACTCTTCAACTTACTTCTCGCAAAATCAAGTACAAAGCAGTAATTACGGTCTGTGACAACAGGTTCTCTCATGTGTTGTCATCATTGTTTCGAAGCCTGTATGACCTTCGTGATATAACCCAGATCCCCGCTGCTTTATTTCTAAACAATATAAATAAGTGTGGGTTTTAGTGACACAGCAATATTTGTGTCTGGGATAAGAGAGGAAGCATATTAACTCTCTGACCTTGTGTTATGACTGAATGATGTGAGGGTGGTTGTGTTTGCCATAGTTAAAAAAAAAAAAAAAAAAAAAACGGTCCCCGATCAGGCAGGTTCGATATGAGGCCATGATGAAGGTAAATAGTGAGCAGGTTGAGCAAGCAAGTGGATAAATAAAGTCCAGGACAAAATGTGGGACAGGAAGCATGCTGCTGTTTTTCTCATTTGACGCAAGGTCAAGCATATGCAGGCACTTCAGAATTCTAAACAGGCCCTCTTTGGCCGGGAATATAAAAAAAAAAAAAAAAAAAAAAAAAAAAATGGAGGCAACGTTATTGAAATCACGTAAAGTGTCCTTGCAGGTCAGAGCTGTAACGTCTTTGCTCGGTGCAGCCACTAATCTGTATTCCTAAACACCCAGGATTTGATCTGCCACAGTTATGAAGCTGGGAGCATTTATATCTTTTCTTATATGTAAAAAAAAACAAACAAACAAACAAAAAAAAAAACAGATACCTTATTTCGTTTTGACAAGAAAGCGGAGAAAAGTGCCCGGTCAGGAAATCTGCGATACTTGGTAAATGGCTTGGGTGGGACGTGTTAAGCCCCTGCTGCTCTGAGCGGTCCTTGTGTGGCATAATAAGTTTAAACCTGGAGAAAAATCAAAATGGCACAGATATAATATCCCGAGTACAAGAGATCGAAATGGATTTTGCCTTGAGAAAGACGCCTCTTAGCAAAAGATCCTTTGATCTGTTTGGAAATCTGATAAACATCTAACATCCTCCATTTGTTATAATGAGGTAAGAAGCCAGGAAGAACAAGTGCGGCATGTTTCTCAATTAGATTTCCAAACTTTATATCGATGTAACTGGTTGGTTAAAAAGAAAAATGTGCGGCTGCTAAAACACATAAAAGCTCTGATCCTTTCCTGTTGAGTAATTTAGAGGTAAACTTGGGTCTGTAATGGAAGAGGATCTTATAAAATTTGCCCATAATCGGGTAGAGATACACACAGATTGTCAAAGGTTTGATCTTGGCTCTTCCTGTCCGTCTCTCTAGAGGACAGCGAGATCTTATTACGGCATTTTATGGACTCCCTACCTTCACTTACAGACCAATTAGGCTTTAGCCACCAGCCTACCTTACATCATGTCCAGGGGTTGCATGGAAGAGCGGGGCCGTATTTCTCTTCAAAGAATCTTTTTACCTTGGTAAATGCTGGGTATTGATCTTAATGATAGTGGTAGATCTCAGTCTTCCAGTGCAACAAGCAGTCTGCCATGTAATGAGCCCATTAAATAGCACAAAGCCGTGAATCATTTGGCAGTGAGAGACGGCAACAACACAGCAGTCTGACAAAGCACAGACATTATTATATGGGATGCGAGAAGAGGAGAAGGAGACAGCCGCGGGTAGAGGTACTATGACTATGAAAATTGTCCACCTGTTATGAGAAGCCTTCGGTCGGCCGTTGCCATAGATACTCCTAGACCCTTTTCCCACTTGGAGAATACTGCTGATGTGACACATTATCCCAACCCGACAAGACAGGTGAACCCAGCAGAAAATCAATGGAGGAAAGCGAATGAGGGAGTTTCAGACAAGGGCAAATAATTAAGAGAAGGAAACCACAAGGGAGAAGTCGAGTGAAGTTAATCCAACTTCTCCCTAGAAGACACAAAAAAAAAAAAAAAAAAAAAAAAAAAAGGCAAGTCTTTTTCGGTCGTTTTCTCAGTTGGTTTTCATCAGGATTAAAAAAAGGACCCTCACAATAACAAAAAAGATGGTCCTAATATATCTATACATCTATACATTTTATTTTAGTCGATTAATCCTAATTAGGGTCACAGGGAGACTCACACCTGTCTCAGCTGACTCTGGTTGAAGGCAGGGTACACCCTGAACAGAACAGCTCACCAGGATTGCAGGGTCGGCTCACATGTGACCATTCACACAAACACTCACACCTAGGGGCAAATTGCAACCACCAGTGGGAGGAGACTTGAGTACCCAGAGGAAACCCACTCAAGCACAGCCAGAACATGCAAACTCCACACGGAAACACCTAAGCTGGGAACTGAACTCTTTTGAACTGGACCTTTCGGCTGTGAGGCAAACGTGCTAACCACTGAGCCACTGTGTCGCTCTATATATATATATGAGAGAGAGAGAGAGAGAGAGAGAGAGAGAGATGGTCAAAAAATTTCCCATAAACACGCTCTTAATACTTGTGGAAAGCTGACTCAGAAGAGTTTAAGCTGTGATAGCTGCAAAGGGTGGGTCGATGTCATATTAATCCCTATTGACTAAGAATGCGATGTCTCTTCAGTTAATATGCATGTGAAGCATGCCAGTGGATACATTTGACAATGCTCTATATATATATATATATATATATATATATATTAGGGTCGCAGGGAGGCTGGTGCCCATCTCAGCCAACTCTGAGCGAGAGCAGAGTACACCCTGGACAGCTCACCAGGCCATCGCAGGGTAGAAACACGCTGACGGCTATGCTGCCCCTCTTTACGAAAGTCAGCAATGGTTCTGTACATGAACTCCCAACACAGACAGTAAGAGAAATGGCCAGCCTTTGATAACCCAGTTAGCTGCACTGGGGAAAACAAAAACTAATAGACTCAAAAACACATTAAAACAAAAACTAATAGACTCAAGAACAGCTTTTACCCACAAAGCTGTTAAACATTACCGCACCACCGTCACACATACTGACTGAATAATTATTCAGACCATCTTCCTGGACAGTGTAATACAGTACTCACGTTTAAGTGCAATACTCATGTTTACTCATGTGTGTGTGTGTGTGTGTGTGTGTGTGTGTGTGTGTGTGTGTGTGTGTGTGTGTGTGTGCGCGTGTGCAGGATATATGTATGTATGTGTATATATAAGTATATGTGTATGTGGGATATACTAGTATGTATGTATACGTGTGTATATTATATGTATGTAGGCTATATGTATGTATGTGTATATATAGTTATGTGTATAATAAGATACGTGTGCATATATGTATATAGGTATATATATATATATATATATATATATATAAGTGTGTGTGTGCTTGTGTGTATATGTAGGATATATGTATGTATGTGTATATATAGTTATGTGTATATAAGATATGTGTGCATATATGTATACAGGTATATGTGTGTGCATATGTGTATATATATATATATATATATATATATATATATATATATATATATATATATATATATATATATATATATATATATATATATAAGTGTGTGTGTGTGTGTTTGTGTGTATGTAGGCTATATGTGTGCATATATGTATATAGGCTGTATGTCCTAGTATATGTGTGTATATGTAGGATATATGTATGTATGTGTATATATAGTTATGTGTATATAAGATATGTGTGCATATATGTATACAGGTATATGTGTGTGCATATGTGTGTGTGTGTGTGTGTGTGTGTATATATATATATATATATATATATATATATATATATATATATATATATATAAGTGTGTGTGTGTGTTTGTGTGTCTGTAGGCTATATGTGTACATATATGTATATAGGCTATATGTCCTAGTATATGGTATATGTGTGTGTATATAGGTATGTGTATGTAGGGTATGTGTATGTAGTTATGTGCACATGTATAGCTTAGTGTATTTCCATAGTTGTCTTTTGTGCAGTTTTTTCTAATTGCCACTAAACACAGAGCTGCTAAACTGAGTTTTATTGTTCGTGCAACAGTTGAAAATAAAGATCTCTTTATCTTTATGTTATGAGCTTGTAGCCTCTTAGGCCTTGGGCAGGCTATCAGTTATATTTGACCAGATGGAGCAGAACAACTGTTTTATTCTATGCTCTGAACTGTAAGAAAAATAATACTTTTATTACTTTATTCAAATTTACAGGTAATGTACATATATTTTTTGCATTTGAAGAGCTGTAATTAGACTCCTGTCAGCAGCTCCTAACCAGCCTCAAGCTAACCAGCTAGCTTTGGGTTAACAGTTTAAAAAGCTAGTTCATTAGAAGCCAATCCAATGGAATCGCATTTACTGAAAAAAATCAGTCTAGTTTCACAAAATCACTTTAAAAATTCTTACCACCAAATATGTTCAATCCAAGTTATATTGCTTTTTGTGGAATTAATCATAAATAGAAAAAAACATGTTAGCAGAATGTGCTCTCCTCTGGACACTGACATTAACATTAATAATACCAGAGACTGAAGGCCTGTTCCTCCCAATAAGCCTAGCATAAAAATAAAGTAGTGTTATAATAGAATGTAATATAATAGTGGTAAAGGTGCTGGATCACTGATCCTAAGGTTAAGGGTTCAAGCCCCACTGTCCATGAGTTGTCACCCCCCCCCCCCCACCACCACCACCACCACCACCAGTGCAACTAAATGGGTTATCAAAGGCCGGCCATGTCTCTCACTGTCTGTGGTGTGAGGTTCATGTAAAAGAACCATTGCTGACTTTCGGCAAGACTAGCTGCATAGCCGTCAGCATGTATCTGCCCTGAGATGGCCTGGTGAGCCATCCAGGGTGTACTCTGCTCTTGCCTGGAGTCGGCTGGGATGGATGCCAGCCTCCCTGCAACCCTAATTAGGATTAAGTGGTTACAGAAAATGAATGATTATGATGATGAATAGAATCAGCTGTGAATGAATAGGGGTGGGGCTAGTGTTTTTAAGCCTAGGATGAATTACAGTGATCCCTCGCTACTTTGTGCTTCAGTTTCTGTTGCTTCAGGGCATCATGGGTTTTTCAAAAATATTCATTGAAAGAAAGGAAATTAAGGAAAATTAGGGGGAAGGTTAAGGACAATTCTGCAAAACAATGCCAATTATGCAAAAAACCCCAAACAAACAAAAACAACAACAACAACAACAACAACAACAAAAAAAAAAAAACCAACACCCCCAACAAAACTACTTTTTTATGTGAGGTGTGCATCTGAGTGTGTTTGCACACGTGTCTGTATGTGTGAGTATTTATATTTTATTTACACCTTATGTATTATTTTGAATGTTTAATTGTTATTATTAGCATTTATAGTGTTGAATATGTATTTATTGATATTATATACATATATATATATGTACATATATGTCAGTCAGGGGGTCGATCATACTTTGTGGAAATTGGCAGTCGCGAGGGCATCTTGGTCCCCATTAATCGCGGAAAGTGAGGAATCCCTGTACACCAGTTTTTGTTTGTTTGTTTTTTCCCCCTGTAGTGATATTTAAAGTCACATGATATAAACTAATATCCTTGGAGTAGCAATCGTAGAATGCAATTGCTAAAATTTAGTGAACTAGGACATACATGCAGTGCTTAATGATATTAGACCACCTGTCATACCTGAGAAAAATGTAAAGTGTTTTGGTGATGGATTCAAATACATCAGGATCACAACAATCCCAAAATATTCACATATATAATTCTGTACTGATAAGTCAAACAAGAACATAATCTGGAAAAGTGTAAATTTCGGATTCGTCGGAATTCCAGATTTGAATCCATTTCAACAAAATATGAGATTCAACTGATTCACAAATCGATTGCATAAATTTCCTCCAAACACGGTCTGACAGAACAGCTTCAAACCATTTGAAACATAGTGCGGCAGAAACCGTGGGGAAATATGTCGAAACAATTAAATCGAGAAGGTCTGGCATTAAAAAGTCCAAAAGAGGTCAAATTTCACATTTTAAAAACAGAACGGATACTGAGGTTCCTGTTAAATTTTGTGTTTCTTTTTAAATAATTAAGCTGTGCAGTGGTTAGCACGTGTAACTCGCAGCAAGAAGGCCTGAGGCTGATTCTACTTTCTCCTGCGCATGTGTGGGTTTCCTCCGGGTACTTCATTTTTGTTACAAATAGCCCAAAAACTTGAAAGTAAGCTAATTGGCCCTTCCAAATTTCGCCCTGGGGATAGGAATGAGTGTGAATGCTTATATGTGTATTAGACCTGCGGCAGCCTGGCGAGCTGTTCAGGGTGTACCATACCTTTGCCTGGCATCAGCAGAGATGGGAGCCAATCTTCACGCAGCCCGTAGACTAGGATTATGCGGCTGAGAAAATTAATGCTAAAAGCTAACTAGCTAGCTAACTATTGCTCACATTTCATTCATTAATTTTAGTGAGCTAGCTAGCTAAATAGATAGGTATATATATATATATATATATATATATATATATATATATATATATATATATATATATATATATATATATATATATATATGTGTATATATATATATATATATATATATATATATATATATATATATATATATATATATATATATATGTGTGTATATATATATATATATATATATATATATATATATATATAGATAGATAGATAGATAGATAGATAGATAGATAGATAGATAGATAGATAGATAGATATTGTATACATTTAATTTCATTTTCTGAACCGCTTAATCCTAATTAGGTTTCTGGGGAGGCTGGCTGGTGCCCATCTCAGCCGAATCTGTGTGAAAACAGGGACCTGTAGACATGCCGGGCCATAGTAAATATACAGATATATGTATATGTATTTGTGTATGCAGTGCAGTGGTGGTAAGGTGCTGGAGCACTGATCCCACGGTTGAGGGTTCAAGCCCCATTCTCAATGAGTTGTCATTGCCCCCCCCCCCCCCCCTTCAGAAAATGAAGAAAAACAGTATGCAAAGTGATGCAATCTTAACTACATCACATGAATCTTGGGCAATGGTGGCCTGGTGGTAAAGGTGCGGGATCAATGATCCCAAGGTTGGGGGTTCAAACCCCACTCTCAATGGGTTGTCACTGTCCGCCCCCAGTGCAGCTAACTGGGTTATCAAAGGCCGGCCATGTCTCTCACTGTCTATGGTGTGAGGTTCATGTAAAAGAACCATTGCTGAGTTCCATCAACAAGAGTAGGCTGCATAGCCATCAGTGTGTTTTAGCCTTGCGGTGACCTATCAAGCTGTCCAGGGTGTACTCTGCCCTCGCCTGAAGTCAGCTGAGATGGGTGCCAGCCTTCTTGCGACCCCAATTAGGATTAAGTGGTTCAGTAAATAGATGAATGAATGTCCTATTCAGGCCTATTACTGAATAAAATGTCTGTCTGTCTGTCTGAATGAATGTGTGTGCAGTACATTACACTACATATATGTATGAATATATATTAACTACAATATAAATATAATATTGCTTTCTTTGTTCGTTTTGTTTTCTCTCTTTTTTTTTTTTTTCCTGAGCCTTTGAATAAATGTAAGGAGTACCCATAGCATTAGTTGCTGATTAAACCAGGAGCTCAAGAGCTGAGAAGTGAATGTATTCACTTCTAAGGTAATTAATATGAACTCATTCCCAGACGGCCTTCATTAAAGAGCTAGTATGTGTTGATTATTCTACGGATTTAAATGCAACATGGTGCCATACACTCAGCAGCGCAGTCTCGCCGAAAGTCTAAGCAGTATACCCTGATAGAGAATGAAAGAAAAATGCCAACAAAAGAGAGGCGGAATGACAAGGGGTGTCATTGAAGCGAAATGACTAGCACTTCTTTTTGAATTCTGTATACTGTCGATATATTTAAAAGTATTTTTATAAGCTGAATACTAGCTGTATCTTATAACAGGCTGCTGGAAGACATCGACGTTCAGTCATCTCGTAATTTAACAATGTTTTAAAGAGTTTTAGACAAACGCTTTAGGGATGTTATAATACACTGACAATAAGCTACTGACCAACACAGTTTACGAATGTATTTTTGATTCATCGATGGTTTAAAAGTACACATATCAGAGGAATTTATTTTGGCTGACTGTTTCAGGTTACAGTGTATTAAAGAACCGTTTAATGAATTGTCTGATGTGATAGCTTTGAGGTTTGTGTTTATGTTCATAGTGGGCTTTCCCAGTTTTGACTACCAGGTGCATTTGCTGAACCATTTAGGGGGCTGATCACACTGGAGGTGTAACAGTAAAGCAAATGGCATGGCTGACTTTTTGTGGCTGTTGCATTATATTCTCAAAATGTTCTCACCTGGTCTGTGAATTCTTTGCTAAAAAAATTCAAAGATATTTGAAATTTTGGCGTATGTCACAAAACCAGACCCTGACTTGGAGTACAGGGATCCCTCACTTTCCACTGTTAATTGGGACTGAGATCCCCCGCGATAGCTGAAATCCGCGAAGTAGGATAACCCCCCCCCCCCCGACTAACGTATACATACATGTATATCTGTATATAATATCAATAAATACATATTCAATACTAAAACCACTTATAATAACAATAAAACATTAAAAAATAATGCATAAGATGTAAATAAAATATAAATACACACACATAAAGACGCACGCAGATGCACACCTCACAAAAATGTAGTTTTGATGGAATATTTTGGGTTGTTTTTTTTGTTTTGTGTTTGTTTGTCTGTTTTGTTTTTTTTTTGTTTTTTTTTGCATAATTGGCCTTGTTTTTGTGGCATTTTCCTTAACCTCTTCCCATTTTCTTCCTTAACTTCCTTATTTTTTATTTCGATGAATATTTAAAACAAACTTGAAGCCGGATAAATTGAAGCATAAAGTAGCGAGGGATCTCTGTAATCGCAAACTCTTTTCAAACCGTCTATACATGTGAAAGGCAACGCGTTTGAAACTTCCACACGCAAAGTTTGAGTAAGGTTTGAGACTTATTATCATATTTTATGAATAATAACACATAACTAATAAACGTTAATGGTTTGAGAACAAAAAGCAAACAAAACATGACTGATTTATGTCAGATTTGCTTTTTTTCTTTGCCAAACAGCCACTAACAAATCGCAAATGACTTGCAAATCAGCCACAGATTGCTGCACAACTTTCTTGTGACTTACACGTGATGTATATTTTTAAGACAATATTCACTTTGAATTTCAAAATACATTCACTCATTTTCTGAACTGTTAAATCCTAATTAGCGTGACCAGGGAGGCTGGTGCCCATCTCAGCCAATTCTGGACAAGGGCAGAATACACCCTGGACAACTTGCCAGACCATCACAGGGCCGAAACACGCTGAAGTCCATGCAACTCTTCTTTACGAAAGTCAACAATGGTTCTTTTACATGAACCTCTTACCATAGACAGTGAGAGACATGACCAGCCTTTGATAACCCAGTTAGCTGCACTAGGGGTGCAGTGACAGCCCATTGATTTTGGGGCTTGAACCCCCAATCATAGGATCAGTGCTCCAGTATCTCACTGATCAATTCCCATCAGTTGCTTTTCTATCACACATCTACTCTGATACTCCTATTTAGGATTGCAAAGAGGTTGGAGCCCATCTCAGCCAACACTGGGTGATGGCAGGGTACACCCTGAAACAGTGTGCAAGACCATCACAGGGCAAACTCCACTTGGAAACGCCCTTGCCAAACCGGGGACTTGAACCCATTACTTATGCTTTGCTCTCCATTACACTGTGTTATTGAAGAGATTTCCTTTAAACAGCTGCTTTAATAGAAGAGTTGTAAAATAATATTTTATGCAAATGAATATTTGTTGAATTGTGGATCCAGATGTTGTGCATGACCTGCCTCTGTGGATGAGCTGAAATGGACTACAGTACATTCATGGATATTTTGTGGAGCAAATTGACAGACATGTATTTGGGAGGTGGGGGCAGGAGCCTACAGGGACATGGGGACAACATGTAAAATCACACACCCACACACACACCCACACACACACACACACACACACACACACACACACACACACACACACACACACACACACACACACACACACACACACACACACACACACTACCCTATGCTATTAGGCACCGACACAACACCATGGCACACAATCTTTCTCTACAGCACCTACATTATGCCACAGTAAATCAGTAGAACTCTATTTTGCATCGTGTTCCTTTTTAATAGTTTTATGACGTATTAGACGGGTATCTGTGTAACACTTATATTCATTTTAAAATAGAGCTGAGAGCCGGAAAATCAAATGTAAAAAGATATAAAGTGAGCGTTAGCATGGCTCAGCTCTGCTCAGGTCTTACTTCACTTCCCTTTCATTTTGAGTTTCCCCGACAGTCTTCCTAAAGATGTTGCCATTATTCATACAAGACCATTCTGCTGCCTGTGGAGAGCCAATGCGTTTATTCATGGCGCGAGAGATTTAAAAAATATATACCTACTTAACTATGGAGTAAAACCATGAACATAATGAGACGAACTGCAAATGGAGTTACTATTCTGGAAATGAATACTGTAAAGTCAATGAAGCAAATCTATTGTTCCAATATAATATGTGCTTTTTATATTTATACGGCTACTCAAGAACATGTTTAAATCTCAGTATGCAGTCTCATGAAATCGTCACCGTTCTGGTACTGACGTCGGAAAACAACAGTTGTTGTGCGTGTGGTGTGAAAGGTTTTATTCAATGTCTTGGAAGCTACCATGTGTGAGGAGGAGGAGTAGAAATTCTGAGAGGACGCTGCTGCTGAAGAGACTGTAAAGTTAAAAGTCTGACGAACAACATCACTGTTTTCCCAAATAGCAGCTGATTCGCAAGTAGTGTCTGCTTTTTTAAATTATTATTTGGCGTGAAATTTATTAAAACAATGCTCATGTTATTGTAGATGTGACAGATATCCTGTGTTACTGTTTTTCAATTTCAGTGCAAGACATTTTCAAACAAGGTTTTTAAAGCAGTGCACTCCTTTCGTCAGCCTTACAGTACCCCATAATGAAACTAAAATCTCACAATGTTAAATAATCCTATAAAAAATTCTGGTGCGTCTCCAAAAGCGAATGGAGTCTATTTGGTCCAAAATACAATCCCTGGTCGAACTTTTAGGAGAATCTGTGTAATATCTGTTGCAACCGAATTTGGGTAAAGACAGGGCACATCCTGAACAGCTCGCCAGACCATTTTAGGAACAACAAATGCACAACCATTTATACTTATACCTGGGGCAATTTGGAACAGACGGTAGCCTAATAGTCGGGCTCTGCACCACACAAGCGGTGTCTCCATTGATAAGGGAAAAGCTTCAAGTTGGTTTTGGATTAAAACACCTACAGTGTAGTGGATCTGTCCATCCATCCCGCCTTTTCTCTGACCTCCCTTAAAAATTGTATATCTCAGAAAAGGAAAAATGTAAGAAAATTCTTCTGAGAGAGAGCGATATAGGGAAAAATAACCATATAATACTTGGGTCAGGTGATGTGACATCATCATTAATGACATGAAGTATATATATATATATATATATATATAGATATAGATATAGATATAGATATACACACGAAGGTCCTTCTAAAAAAATTAACATATTGTGATAGAGTTCATTATTTTCTGTAATGTACTGATAAAAATTAAACTTTCATATATTTTAGATTCATTGCACACCAACTGAAATATTTCAGGTCTTTTATTGTTTTAATACTGATGATTTTGGCATACAGCTCACAAAAACCCAAAATTCCTAGTCCAAAAAATTAGCATATCATGAAAAGTTACTCTAAACGAGCTATTAACCTAATCATCTGAATCAACCAATTAACTCTAAACACCTGCAAAAGATTCCTGAGGCTTTTAAAAACTCCCAGCCTGGTTCATTACTCAAAACCGCAATCATGGGTAAGACTGCCGACCTGACTGCTGTCCAGAAGGCCATCATTGACACACTGAAGCAAGAGGGTAAGACACAGAAAGAAATCTCTGAGCGAATAGGCTGTTCCCAGAGTGCTGTATCAAGGCACCTCAGTGGGACGTCTGTGGGAAGGAAAAAGTGTGGAGAAAATGCTGCACAACAAGAAGAGGTGACCGGACACTGAGGAAGATTGTGGAGAAGGGCCGATTCCAGACCTTGGGGGACCTGTGGAAGCCGTGGACTGGGCTACAGGTGCCGCATTCCCCAGGTCAAGCCACTTTTGAACCAGAAACAGCGGCAGAAGCGGCTGACTTGGGCTACAGAGAAGCAGCACTGGACTGTTGCTCAGTGGTCCAAAGTACTTTTTTCGGACAAAAGCAAATTTTGCATGTCATTCGGAAATCAAGGTGCCAGAGTCTGGAGGAAGACTGGGGAGAAGGAAATGCCAAAATGCCTGAAGTCCAGTGTCAAGTACCCACAGTCAGTGATGGTCTGGGGTGCTATGTCAGCTGCTAGTGCTGGTCCACTGTGTTTTATCAAGGGCAGGGTCAATGCAGCTCGCTATCAGGAGATTTTGGAGGACTTCATGCTTCCATCTGCTGAAAAGCTTCATGGAGATGAAGATTTTCATTTTTCAGCACGACCTGGCACCTGCTCACAGTGCCAAAACCACTGCTAAATGGTTTACTGACCATGGGATTACTGTGCTCAATTGGCCTGCCAACTCTCCTGACCTGAACCCCATAGAGAATCTGTGGGATATTGTGAAGAGAAAGTTGAAAAGACACCAGACCCAGTTTTAGTTATATAGCGTGTTACCCTTGTGTTAAGACGTCGTCTCTGTGATATTTGTGTTTACTCTGTTTTGCGGACTTTTGTAACCCGAAGCAAATATGGTAGGTCAGAAGCGTAAGCCTACTAGCATGGGCGCAAGTCTCATACACAGAGATGAATTAACTATCTGCTCGGATCGGTACAATCTACCAGGCATACTCAGTTAAGCAAAGAGAGTTGTAAAATATGAAAACCCGAATCCAGGAAAGAGAGAACTCTCTGCTCTGCTGGTGATTCATATCAGTGCAGGCTGAGTACTAAACGAGTTCAACGAAGCCCTTGCTCACTTGAAAGCCAGAAGTCCACATAACCCGTGCTTTGTTTCAAGCAAGTAATCGACTTTCAGTTAGTGCACTACTTTCGGTATTGAGTGCCTCACATATTGTAAGCGTTGATTGGCTGTTTTAAGCTTCATGTAAAGTGATTCAGCTCAGCTTCATGTCATGTCACCATCCGTCGACCATCGGAACCATTTACAAGCAGAAAGATCGAATCATAGAGAATGTTAAAGGTTATATTTGATACTGTATTTGATGAGTGAATTTGATTAAAATGTATCAATTTTACATTATTTTGCTTGAATTTAAATTATTTGAAATTAATGTTGATTTTATTTGATATGTTTGATTTTATTTTGCAATGTTATGTTTATAATAATTGTAGGGTATTTTATGAGATACGGTAATGGTATTTATGGATGTATAGCACAGTATGAGTGTCATACGTCACATGTCACTGTAACAACTTACGTTTGGGAGCGTCCATATATATATATTGTCCCTTGCTAAAAAGGGTTGTGACAGGAAGGGCATCCGACGTAAAAACCTCTGCCATATCAAACGTGCGAATCAGATGATATATATATATATATATATATATATATATATATATATATATATATATATATATATATATATATATATATATATATATCCTGGTTAGGGACACAGGAAGGTCAGTACCCATCACCCCTGACTCATTAGTCTATTGCATGTCCAACATGCACACAACATTCACACCTAGGGGCAATTTGTAACAGCCAGGATTCAAGATTTTTAATAGCTATTTGTCTTTTTTACACACATTGGAATTCTTGTGCCGTTGTTCAAGGAGTCAAGTTACAAACAGAAAAGAAGGCTCAAATCAACAACACACAAACTGCTATAAAATAAATATAGTACATTAAAATTCTATATTTAAAAGGACCTTACACAGACCCAGTAAACAATATAATAATAATAATATAAGTAATTAAAATCTTATAATAATAATAATAATGATAATAATACAATAATAAATCAGTAGATAACACAATAAATGAAATTGCCTTCTATGATATTATATTATATTTATATTGCACTCTGTCCATTGTTTTGTTGGAAGAAATGAACAGTTCTCTGGGTAAACAAAATGGCCGCAACTTCAAAGTTAGATGTTTTCTCTCCATTCTCAGAGTAAGGTTTAGAGTACTCTACAGTCAGTACACCAGGTTTATCTAACGAGAATCCGCCGTTCTTCCGCTGCGGGTCTTGTTGCTAGCTGCTGCGCTCCGGTCCTCCCTGGAGGCCGTGTAGCCGGCTGGGGTAGTTGCCTCATCGGGTGTACTTTCCTCGAGCAATGCTTCACAGAAACACAGCATGGAGCAGTCCTGTAGATCCCGCTGCGCTGCAATCTGAGCATGAAGCTCGTCCATCTTGTTTCGCAGAGACTGAACATTTTCAAGCAGTACGACCGGGAGTACTAATCTTCCACTGCTATACAAGTGCGGAGTCGTAATTCAGCCCTTTCCCGCCTGTCGCATCTCCGTCTGGGTTTATTGTTATCCGGGGTGCGGCTAGCATTGAGTTGCGTTAGCATATTAGCTCAGGATAGGAGATGAGCGTGCTCAGTTCCAAATGTCCAAAAGGACCGTGCTCTCATAGCTGTAGTTAGTTCGCTTGATCATAGATGAGTATAGTTAAAAAAAAACAAAAAAAAAAAAAACAACATACAAAACAAATGAAAACAAACAAACAAACAATTTGACTCCAAGAACTCTGTGCCTCCCCTCTAGGGTGCGCCATCTTGGAACCAGACCAGAGAAGAAATGACCAATCAGAGCATAATGCTTATTAAGCCAATTAGCTTCCTTTTGGACTCATTTGTTTTCTGAACCACTTCATCCTAATTAGGGTTGCAGGGAGGCTGGCATCCATCTCAGTCAATTCTGGGTGAGGGCAGAGTACACCCTGGACAGCTTGTCAGACCATCGGAGGGCAGAAATACGCTGTCAGCTATGGTGGGGCACACAATGGACAGCTTGCCAGGCCATCACAGGGCCAACACTCTCAACTAGTGTTGATTTAGAACAGCCAGTTAACCCACTGTACATGCTTGTGGACTGTCGGAGGAAACTGGAAAACCCAGAGGAAACCCACACAAGCACGAGGAGAACATGCAAACTCCACACAGAAACACCCAGATCGGAAATCAAACCCAGGACCTTCTCGCTGTGAGGTGGAGATGCTGCCCACTACATCACCATGCTATCCATTCTGTATAAACTTGAACGACTCTTCCTTGTCCCAGGTGATCAGTAGAAATAATCAAACCAGCTCATCAAGGCACCAGCAACCCCGCAAAGCTCAGAATCAGCGACATCATTATTTTTCCTTTTCTGATGTTCCACGCAAACATTAACTACAACTATTTATGCACTGCATTGTGACCACTTGATTGGTTGACTGGATAATTTGCATAAATATACCATTTTCACAACTTATGAGTTTATTAGAAGTTATAACTATTTATTTGCTGGTTTTCCTGCCCGTGTTTTTAAAGGTCAAAGTTCAGGGTAGAATATCTTCATCTAACTTTCACCTTTTATGTCAGGTGGAATTTTATTTTATTTATTTATTTATTTTTTATTTTTCATGACAGGCATGACTTTGTCATTGCATGAATATTTGCACAAATGCCAGACCACTTATTTTATTCTGTACTGACAGCATTTCATATACGGGACACATTCAGAATGCATTTTGCATGCACTAATTGCACTCGCACTTGATTGATGTTCCCATGTTTAATAAACATAATGCATCTCATTTGAAAAGAATCAAGCCGGAGACTTTTTATTTTTTCTTTTTTCTTCTTGCTGGTGAATTGAAAACAGTGCGAGTGTAGTCGTCTGTAATGTTGCTAAAATCGAGAAATATCTAAAAGACAATGTTCTGACTTTGGCCTGAATTATATTTTACACACACACACACACACACACACACACACACACACACACACACACACACACACACACACACACACACACACACACACCATGCTGAGGAATAAAATAATGACTAGAGTAAATTGCAATCACCTTAAAGCCATTTTACTACAATATGTACCAGGGTGCGGATTCAGAAAAAAATCTAAGCTATACAGACGCCGCGGTTGTCAATAAATCTTACATTGTTCTTTTTCTCTCTTTTAATTCTTTTGCTTAGCAGATTAAAAAAAAAAAAACGTAGTCAGTGAAGCTATAATTAAAAGTGTAGTTAGACTTTTGATAATCAAGACACTTCTCATTAGCCATAAAATATTCTCATTATATTATCCCCCATTCATGCCTTTCTTTTCCAAGTTGGAGAGCTATGGATTCTGGGATACGATTCCACAGTGTATTGTTAAAACCTTCAGTTCATACATATATATATATGTATAATATATATATATATATATATATATATATATATATATATATATATATATATATATATATATATATATATATATGTATAATAGACTTTTTAGGATGGGGGGTCAGTCTCAAAAATTATCTCAGTTTAAGATTCATCATTGTTTTTTTGTTTGTTTGTTTTTTCTTTTTCTTTTTTTTGAACAAGGAAAGGTTTTTGGTTTCTTTTAATACATGAAGCTCATGAGGCAAAATGTTGTTCATCCATTTATTCATTTTCTGTATGAATCTGTGTGTGGGGATGTTGGTTGGGAGTTGGTGATGTCATCGTTAACACATCCACCTCACAGGTTTGAGTCCCAGGCCTGGTGAGGGTTTTTTTTTTTTATTTTGTGGAGGTTGTATGCTCACCCTGTTCTTATGTTGGTTTAATCCAGGCACTCTGGTTTCCTCCTACAGTCCAAAGGCATACATGTATGCATGAGACTGAATATGTACGTGTTCTCCATGGGCTGGACTGGTGAGCTCAGCATTCACCCAGATTCAATTGAAAAAGCAATTTTGAACATGGTCATGCCATTCAAAGCAGCCTCCACCCTCATTCATTTTCTGTCACTGCTTGATCCTGACTGGGGTTGCCCGGAGGCTGGTGTCCATCCCAGCTGACTCCGGGTGAGGGCAGAGTACACCCTGGACAGCTCACCCTGCCATCGCGGGGCAGAGGTATGCTGATGGCTATGCAGCCTACTCTTGTTGAGAGTCAGCTATGGTTCTTTTGCATGCCTCACACCGTAGACAGTGAGAAACATAGCTGGCCTTTGATAGCCTATAGTTGGCTGCACTGGGGGGAGGGGGGGGGCAGTGGCAGCCGGTTGGGGTTGGGACTTGAGCCCCCAACCTTGGGAATGGTGATCCAGAACCTTTACCACCAGGCTACCACTGTCCCAACTTCCACCCAGTAAAATATTTTACATCCGGTTTCTTACTTTTTTTTTTTTTTATCTTCCATTGACCTCCTTTGCCTCATGCACTTCACAGAGCTATGAGCGATCATTCCATGTCAGCCAGTATCACCTGAAGAAAAACACCCTCTTATTAAATAACCCTTCTCTACTAAATAATGCATGTCCCCGTTAAAAGGATTAGAATTTAGATGTCGGAGAGCAGAGTGTATCTCCGCTGTGTTTTATACAGCATTAACCTGGCTTAGCATTTGTCAAAGGATGCCGTCGCATCCCCAACTACTGATTTGTACTCTATCCCTTGACTTTTCGGAGACATTTTATAACAGGGCTGCATAGATATTGAACACAGCTTGGATGATTATATTGTGTTCTTCTCTCTGTCTGCAGGTGCACATAACAGGAAGATCAATAAGGCTGCCATGTCAGGGAGCTGATGCTGATGGACTGTTATGTATCGAAGACTTGCATTACCACAGGCAGGAATTAAGTGGTTATTATTAATGGTGAAAACAAAACTGAAAATAAAATAGGCTTATACACCACCACTCAGACTCACACAGAATAAAAAAAAATCTGACTCCAGTTGGGAGATAATCTTTCAGGTAAATAACATTCATTCACCCAAAGGAAACCCACATGAGCAGAACATGCAAACTCCACACAGAAATGCCCGAACTGGGAATCGAACCCAGGATCTTCTTGCTGTGAGGCAGATATGCAGATGTAACCACTAAGCCACTTCTAACTGGAAAAGAACGTATAAGATAAAATATATAAAGCTAACACCAGGACTACAGACTATTCATAGTTGCCTAGACAAGCCCAAACAACTCTCTCGCTCTCTCTCTCTCTCTCTCTCTCGCTCTCTCTCTCTCTCTCTCTTAAAAAAAAAAAAAAATATATATATATATATATATATATATATATATATATATATATCAGGAGGTCAGGAGGCAGGTGGCAGAGCTGGAGGTAGCGGAGATGAAAATGTTGAGGTTCTCTCTGGGAGTAACGAGGATGGATAGGATCAGAAATGAGTACATCAGAGGGACAGCCCATGTAAGATGTTTTGGAGACAAAGTCAGAGAGGCTAGATTGACATGGTTTGGACATGTACAGAGGAGGGATAGTGAGTATATTGGCAGTAGGATGCTGAGGTTGGAACTACCAGGCAGAAGGCCTCGAGGAAGACCAAAGAAGAGATTTATGGATGTGGTGAAGGAAGACATGAAGGTCGTTGGAATCAGAAAAGAAGATGCAGAGGATAGGGTGAGATGGAGGCGGATGATTTGCTGTGGCGACCCCTGAAGGGAGCAGCCGAAAGTAAAAAGAAGAAGTCAGCCCCCTACTTACGAAACCCCCTGGGTATGAAAATTCCGGGTTACGAAAAACATTTTCCAAAGTTTTTGTCCCCGGGATACGAAAACAACCTCCACTGCCAAATGCGCCATTCAAAATTCAAACGTGCCAATCAAAATTTCACACAATGCGCGAGTTGCTCTTTCATTGGCTGTCTCCCAACATCTAGCCCTGCTGGCCTCCCATTAACTAGGAAGGATGATGCAGCGAACGTGACCCATACTTCCTGTACCACTGTACCATACTTCCTGTTTGTCACACGCGTGAAGGAGAGTTGACTGACTTGTTTTGAGATTGGTCATGCAGCATTGTATTTCATTATATCACCAAAACCCCTCTACAGTCGGGACGATATTGAACCAGAAGGAGACCTTAAAGAGGAAATACAGTGACGGAGGCGATTATTTCGGCACAATATTAAAACAGAACACTCCGTGGGAGAAGACCTCCAATCTCGCAAGGAAGCAAGTTATTGAACGATGACCTCTGATCTTTCAAACAGGTACTGTAATTCTGCTTTAAATAAAACACCCAGTCCATTTAAACATTTAAAGAGAATTGTTCCGTCAGCTGTGGTCTAGTGGTATAGGGCACTGGATCGATGATCCAAAGGTTGGGGGGTCGAGTCCCACTCTCCACAAGGTTGTCACTGTCCCCCCCAGTGGAGCTAACTGGGTTATCAAAGGCCGGCCATCTCTCTCACTGTCTATGGTGTGAGGCATGTAAAAGAACCATTGCTGACTTTCGACAAGAGTAGGCTGCAAAGCCGTCAGCGTGTTTCCACCCTGCGATGGCCTGGCGAGCTGTCCAGGGTGTACTGTGCCCTTGCCCAAAGTTGGCTGGGATGGGCACCAGCCTCCTTGCGGCCCAAATTCGGATTAAGCGGGTACAGAAAATGAACTGAACTGTTCCGTCAGCCGCTCATTGAGTGTAGGCATGGCCTGAGTTTTTTTTTTTTTT
>CM045737.1:45712347-45717347 GCA_024760905.1 Plotosus lineatus | reverse complement strand
AACTCTAATTTTATTGAACTCACACGCTGCAGTGTTTATGTGACAGGAAGCACATCCCAAGTTTTGGCAATCAGCTGGTCTGCGGGTTGAAGTTTTTCTATGTCTGTCCATCTGTGTTTGCTTGCCAGCTGTGCTTGGCTTCGTGGAAATGAGCCGATCAAAACGAGGGAAATTTATCTCTTTACTCAAAAACAACATGTACAGTCTGTCACTGTTGTTATAATCCAATAAAATTGGAGTTTGAAGCTATCGGACCAGCCCACACAGTGGAGTACAGAAAGAATTGCTTCTCCACTGCGTGTCACAGTAAAGTGGAATTGAAAATAGATGTATAGATTTAAATGCGCAATATTTATTCATCTGTTTTTGTTTGGTGTGAGTGTATTTGGATGGAAAGTCGACATACGACCAGATTGATTTACGACCGGTCTGCTGGAACCTAAAGCGGTCGGAAGTCGATGACTGTGTGTGTGTGTGTATGTATAAATATATATATATATATATATATATATATATATATATATATATATATATAATCTTCATGGCACTGTTGCTTCAGTTGGGTCAGTCGAGGCTAAGCAACTTTAATGTTTCCATGAAATGAAGCAGCTGATGCTCTGAATGCACTGCACTGAACGAGAAGATTATCATATTAATTGAATTTTTCTTCTCTGATGGTATGGAAATAAAATGTGGACCCAAATAATGAAAGGGTGGTTCAGTCAGCAGTAAACAATCATGTTCACATATGTATTGGCACCCCAGAGTCCTGAGTTTAACCCTATTAAAAGTTTCCAGGATGTGCTGGAAAAGAGTTTATGGTGTGGTTTAGTTTTCCCCTCATCAACTCAAGACATTGTTGAGAAATAATCCGAGACTGGAGGGAAATAAATGTTGCATTCCCCAAGTTTGTTGAAATAATGGCATGGCGATTGTTATATATAACATATTTGTGTGTGTGTGTGTGTGTGTGTGTGTGTGTGTGTGTGTGTGTGTGTGTGTGTGTGTGTGTGTGTGTGTGTGTGTGTGTATGTGACTTTATTTTTTGACCCGGCAGTGTGTTATGTCAGTATTTACATGAGGAAGTGGTTTATATTCAGATTTGGATTGTATGCTTAAATGTGCATCATTCATATCTTGCCTGTGGGGCTTCTACTCATGTCTCGAGTAGAAATTTCTGCAATATTAAAGAATATTCATGCCACTCACCTTTAAGCACAAGCACTTGCTTTTAAGCCTGAAAACATTTGTCTAATTTATCTCAGTGCCTGAGAAAGAAAACATGCTGACAGCTTGATGGATAAGCTGACCAGGCATACATATTTTCCAATTAAAATGTAACCTATTAACAATTTGATTTTTGATTTTTCGATTAAGATTCTTTAAAAACAAAAAAAAACCTTTCCATGCGCTTTAGAAGGACATATCTACTGTACAAAGTGTCATATATATATATATATATATATATATATATATATATATATATATATATATATATATATATATATATATATATATCTATGTAAAATAGTAAAAAAAATTATTATTATTTGCTCATTTGCTCTACCAAAAAGTATTGAGCACTCTCCTACGGAAGGATCTACTCAGAAAATCCTATATATATATATATATATATATATATATATATATATATGTATATGTATATATGTATATGTATATATATATATATATATATATATATATATATATATATATATATATATATATATATATATATATATATATATATATGAGCTGTTAGACAGTAGCACCGATCTGAAGAAAGTTCTGGAGCCCTGAACATGGTGAAAGAAGATGGTGGGTAAATGTGCGGCAAATACGTCACAGGTTCTGAATACAGTATATCTTCAGTCTGTCGTTAGATCTCTAGAAGTCTGGATTTGGATTTCTATATAAATTCCTATTTTAAAAACAGCACTAAGCGGCTAGGTGGCATAATGGTTAACACGTCCGCCTCACAGCAAGAAGATCCTGGGTTCGATCCTGGGCCAGGTTCTGTTGTTTGGGCTTACCTAACCAACTATAAGTAGTCATGGTGTTAGCTTTATATTATTTACTGGTGGTGTAGTGGTTCGCACATCTGCCTCACAGCAAGAAGGTCCTGGCTTTGATTCCCAGCCTGGGCGTTTCTAAGTGGAGTTTGCATGTTCTCCCCGTGCTTTTGTGGGTTCCCTCTGGGTTCTCCAGTTTCCTCCCACAGTCCAAAATCATGCACAGTAGGTTAATTGGATGCTCAAAATCGTCCATAGGTGTGAGTGTGAGTATGCATGGTTGTGTGAGTGTTGGCCCTGCGATGGCCTGGCGAGGTGTCCAGGGTGTACTCTGCCCATGCCCAAAGTTGGCTGAGATGGGAGCCAACCTCCTCGCGACCCTAATTAGGATTAAGCAGTTCAGAAAATGAAGAAAAACAGTATGTAAAGTGATGCAATCTAAACTACATCACATGAATCTTGGGCGGTGGTGGCCTGGTGGTAAAGGTGCGGGATCAATGATCCCAAGGTTGGGGGTTCAAATCCCACTCTCAATGGGTTGTCACTGTCCTTCCCCAGTGCAGCTAACTGGGTTATCAAAGGCCGTCCATGTCTCTCACTGTCTATGGTGTGAGGTTCATGTAAAAGAACCATTGCTGACTTTCGACAAGAGTAGCTGCAAAGCCGTCAGCCTGTTTCCACCCTGTGATAGCCTGGTGAGCTGTCCAGGGTGTACTCTGGTCTCATCTGGAGTCGGCTGAGATGGGCGCCAGTTTCCCCGTGACTATAATTAGGATTTAGCAGTTACAGAAAATGAAATGTGGTTTATTAGGGCTGTAAGTGGCATCGTGGATAGCATGTCAAGGTTACAGAATGGAGGTTATGAGTTCAAGGCTCAGTGAGGGTGTTTCTGTATTTAATTTTCATGTTCTTCCCATACCTGAGAGGGTTACCTGCAAGTGCTCTGATTTCCTCTTCCAGCCCTAAAGCTAATTGTCTCTTCCAAATTGCCTCAAGTTGTGTGTGTGAGCATGAATAGTCATGCGGGTATATTGGTCCTGTGATAGACTGGTGAGCTGTTCAGGGTGTACCCCACCTTCAGCCCATGTTCGCTGAGATAGACTCTAGCATTCCTGTGACTCTAGTGTTTATCCCTCATATAACATGAAGACATTATTATTTGTTCCTCATTGTCTGCGCTGAATTTAATGTGCCAGCTGGCTGTTGCGCAATTACAGTGACTCTCTGGATTGGCTAGCACCTTGCCCCATGGATCTCTGTGGCATCAGCCAGCTGCCTCGCAGTAGCATCCTGGCTTGCTCTCGAACTGCTGACCAATCAGCTTGTTTCAGGCAATGTTCAGCAACTTCACAGTTTCACTCTGTCCCTGGTATGGGGAGCTTATGGGATGCTGAGACTTGCTCAAGGTCCAACCCCAACCGAGTGGAGGGAGGAAGTTGATTTACTTCCCGACAGGTGAGCTGTGATCATCAGATCAGTCTCACCTTTCCGCTTGTAATACTTCTAGGATTAAGTGGATGAATGACTGAATGAAGGAATGAATATTTGCTAATTGGGAAGATGTTGGCACAAGTCGTACGGCTGGTGAGGCAGGTTTTAATTTTTGACAAGTTTTGAGAAAGATTAATTCATTTGTTGGTTATAGTCAGAACTACCTAGTTTAAAGACATTCTGAAAAGTGGGTTACAATGATTAATCACATGGTAGGAGGGTGGAAATTATATAAATCATCACCTGGGGGATGGTGCTGTCTTGCAACACCGATGGCTTGAAATCACACATTATACTGTTGGCTGAAAGTAGCAGATTAATTTCTAAAAATGACAAGCAAACAAGGTCACTGCATAAATTGTGCATTTTGCACCTCTATATATATATATATATATATATATATATATATATATATATATATATATATATATATATATATATATAAACAAAAATAAAAGGACAGGACAAAGACTTTCTATTGAAACTCCATTTATCACAACAGATCTGTTTCGAGGGGTGGTGAAACCATCCTCTCTCTTCAGGTGATTATAGAAGAATGATTTCAAAGTGCTGGGGGCGGTACTATGTCGATGAACATGGCGTCCTCTAGATGTGGTGGTGTTCATTATGTATTCGGGGGCAGGTTCTTTTAAATATTGGTATCGACATGCATATATGTGCATACATTTTTACATGCCCGTGGACTCATATATGTACACACACACACACACACACACATATATATATATATATATATATATATATATATATATATATATATATATATATATATATATATATATATATATATATAGGTATCCACACATACACACTTACATACACGCATATACATATATATATATACATATACATACACATATCTACATATATATGTACACATACGTTCACGTGCGGAAACACATACGCACACATACAAAAGTATATATAATGTTTAGATACAGATTGACAGAATCAAATACTTAGTGTACTTAAGGGGGTGTGTTGCATAATAATGATTTTTTCCTGTGTCGGCATGAAGTTACGAGTTCGTTTCTTTTATTTAATGAAGACAGTTCGGGTCTGTATATAATGAGGAACAGACAATAATACAACAGAAACATACATCGGACTCACAGAAAACACTTTTAAAACCAGATACAGGAACCACATCGCATCCTTCTGCAACGAAAAAAGTAGAAACTCCACCGAACTCAGCAAGCACATCTGGACACTCAACGACATGACCATTGATCGCCAGATCTCATGGAGAATTTTATCATCACACCCGACATACAACAGCTCAAACAAAAGATGCAATTTATACCTCAGGGAGAAGTTCCTCATTATTATTTGCTCTACCAAAAAGTATTGAGCACTCTCCTACGGAAGGATCTACTCAGAAAATCCTCTACACCGCTCCTTGTGAAAACTTGTTGAGCACTCTACGAGAATCCGTAATGGAAAAGTTCAACATTGACTACTCTACAAAGAATATCC
>CM045737.1:45642347-45707347 GCA_024760905.1 Plotosus lineatus | reverse complement strand
AAAATCATAGGTCTATAATTAATGTCTTTGTGCCTGTATTTTAATTGTGGGTGTGATTAAGCACTACTGGTGCTCTCTTTACTTAAGTCATAGTATATAAGAGGTAAAGGTGAAGTCTTTTGGGCTTTTTAACAAATGAACCTAGTTGCTCATCAGGCTGGGGCTTTTTCCCGGTTTCTGTAGCATGAAGCAACCAGGAGTTCAACTCTTCCTGGATGGGATGCTAGAATATCTTGGGTTTGAGTCCCTTTCATTTCTGTGTGAAGTTTATATGTCCTCCCTGTGCTTGCGTGGGTTTTCACTCGATTATTCAGTTTCCTCCTACAGTTTTAAAACATCCGACTAATTGCCTGTTTGAAATTGCCCCAAGGTATGAATGTGTGAAGAATTATATGTGTGTTGGCCTTGTGATAGACTGGCGAAAAGTCCTGGATTGACCCCAGTGTTCTCTTGGCACTAGTAGGCACTAGTAGACTTAAGTGGCTTGTAAACCAAAATAATGAATTAAATCAGTGGTTCTCAATTACAGTAAAACCTCCGCTGACGAACGCTTAAGCTCACGAACTTTTCGCCTCAAGAACATTAAATTTGCGAGCATATAGTCTCTGCTGACAAACTAGTTTTCGGCGGACGAATCAAACCACGCGGTCGAACAGCGCCACGGTGGCGGCCACGAGAAGCTGATGCACGCTCATGGCGTCACAGTTCGTCACCCCCTTTCTTTGAATGCGGAAGTGGTTTGTGTTTGATAGACATTTTGGACCATATTGAGTGTACTTTTGCTATTATGGGACCGAAAAAGACCCCACCACAGGCGGAGATCATTGAAAAACACGAACGAGGTGTGCGTTTGTGTGACTCAGCGTCCCAATACCAGTACGCTATGTCTCCCATTGCTCCCATCCTTAAGAACAAGGAAGCTATTAAGGGTGCGTGTGTGGCTAAGGGTGTTTCCAAACAGTAGGCGTTTCCAAACACTCCTTCCAAACAGTAAGTCCCTCCCTCCCTCCTCCTCCCACTCCATTCCATCAAGCCATCAACTACCATCACAAAGGTAAATAAAACCACTTTATTATACAGTACAGTTTATTTCTTTAATTACAATACAATAGCACATTTATTATACATAAAATAAGGTATACTTTTGTGTAGTTTTAAGGCTTATTTAGTAGAAAATTATGTTTTATGGGGACCTGGGAACGGATTATTCTCATTTTAATGGTTTCTTATGGGAAATAAATGTTCGGAAGACGAACTTTTCGCCTTACACACACTTTCTGGGAACCAATTATGTTCGTGAGCAGAGGTATCACTGTATTTCCTATGGCGCCCCCTCTAGGAAGAAAAAAACATTTTATGCCCCCCACCGCCCCACGAGCGACTATAAATAGTACAGTGGTACCTCACTTTACGAAAGTCTCACTAAATTAAAAATTCAGGTAATGACACGCATTTTCCTAAATTTTTTGTCTCTGGATATGAAACAAGTTCACGTTACGAAAGCGCCATCTTGAAAATTCAAATGCGCTATTCAAACATTCAAACAATTCGTGAGTTGCTTTCCCAGTGGTTGTCTCCCAACACCCCGCCCCGCTTGCCTCACATTTGCTGGGAGGGAGCTGAATCTCCATAATACAGTACTGTACCCATAATGCTTTTCCTGTTCCTTCGACCCATTGTTCAACACACGCCTGAGAGTTGTACTGTTGGTAGGTGAGTTTCATGAGTTTTTTTGAGTGTGCTTATTGCAGCATTATTTTTTGTTATTAATCATGAAAAGAAGAAGCGAAACCCGTCTACAACCCCTCGCGAAGATATTGAAGCAGAAGGAGGCATGAAAAGTGGAGATACCATGACGGAGGCAATTATTTTGGAAAAAACAACCACCATATTTAAGGACCCCGTGAAGGAGGGTGGGGGTGAGGGTTCTTCGGACCAGCAACCCCCGGACTTTAAAGCGTCGCATGGGTGGTTTGAGAGATTTAACAAAAAGGTAAATAATTTTCTTTTATTTTTAACACATATTTCATACAAAATTGGTGTACTTTTAGAATTTTTAAAGGGTTTATGGGGTAGTCTTGGGAGCCTTGGAACGACTCACACATTTTACATATAAAATGCGGTTCGCTTTACGAAAAATGCAGATCACGAAAAAGGCTCTGGAATGGATTCATTTCGTAAAGTGAAGTACCACTGTATTATTTGTCTATAAAATTGTTATTAGTGCACCTTTGCATAACATTGTATCTTTATTAACATTAACAAACAAAAAAGAAAGAAATATAGTTCAACTTACAATAAAGAAAAACTTCATTAAAGTTGTTTTTCAATCTGAAACACAAAAGATTTAAAGTGCACCAATGAGCCTGAAATAAAAAAATATATCCTTATTTAAACTCATTCCACTTATTTATGTCTTAATATCTCCGTCTCTCGCCATCTTTCTATTCGTTCCTGTTAGAAATTTCTCCGTGTTGTTTCTCGAGGGGTTGTTTACTGCATTTCATATTGTTTGCTCGTGCAAAAAATCGATACACCATAGCACGAAAATGAGAGCGCCGCTGCCAACTAGTGGAGCAGAGGTGCAATTACACTTAATTCCCATACACGATTCCATGAAAGCATGTTCCCCAAGGTCATACACACTCCCCTGGCATCACTCCCTTCCCCCCCGGGATCATACCATGCGCCCCACTATTTCAGAAGCACTGAATTAGATACACACCTCAGGATTGTAGGAAGTCGCAAAAGTTAATTATTCCACTCGCCATCACTAATATTCAGTGACATCCCCCTGAACTTTAATAATACTCGTCAACTAGCTAGAACTAACTCATCTTGATTATAGCTCAAGTCTCTGGGAGTATTGTTCTTTCATCAGGTGCATGTTGATCCACAACTCCATGTTCTGAAGTAATGTTATTCCCACCCACCAGCCAAAGCTCTCCACAATATGACAGCTTACTAGCCAGCTGAAGGATAATAAATACTTTCCCCAAGAAATGTAAAACCAGCCTCCAGCATGCTTTTTAAAAGCATCTTTATAAAAAAAAAAAGAAAAAAAAGAAACAAAGAAACAAAGAAAGAAAAGCGGAAAAATAAAGCTTTTTTGTTGTTTTTGTTTATGTTGTGTCCTCGGGCAACGGAACACACTTAGAGGGAAGTACTTTACGCCCTCTTTCACATACATGTACTCACAGGTGTCCGTGATCACAAGCAGTATGCCGTCCCTGCCACTTGAAGAACTGAACTAAAGTGAGAAAACATTACTGATTCAAGAGTGAAGTCGTTTATTATGCATGTCTGTCAAAATGTTTTTAAACATTCTGTCTTCCTAATAGTCGATGGCTCCTCTTTCCTTTTTTCAGTGAGCCTCCTTCAGCTAAATAATTTACATAAATGCAAATTTTTGACAGCAACGGGAGAATAGGCTTCAAAGTCCCGAATGATTTTGTTTAAAAAAAAACAAAAATCAAAAATACCCCCCCAAACAAACAAACAAACAAACAAACAAACAAACAAACAAATAAATTAAAAAATCTGGGGTCGCCTGCTATAATATAGAGTAGCCGGTTGTTTTATCTTTTCATCTGCTCTGGTAGAGTTCATTATAATCCACTCAGAGACTTTATGTCTGCATCCAAATCATGTACCAAATATCATTCATTAAGTTTCTGAACCGATTAATCCTAATTATGGTCGCGGGGAGGCTGCCGCCCCACTCTCAACAGCTTGCCCCTCCCCTGGTGGTGGAGCCGACTGGATTATCAAAGGCCGGCCATGTCTTTCACTGTCTATGGTGTGGTGTTCATGTGAAAGAACCATTGCTGACTTTTGTCAAGAGCAGCTGCATAGCCGTCAGCGTTTTTCTGCTCTGCGATGACCTAGCGAGCCAGCCAGGGTATACTCTGTCCTCACCCAGAGTTGGCTGAGATAGGTGCCAGCCTCCCCGCGACCCTAATTACGATTAAGCGGTTCAGAAAACGAATAAACGAATCACGGATCTTCTTTCGTCTGTTTCCTTTCAGGGCTCGCCACAGCGAATCATCTGCCTCCATCCTCATGGAAGTCACATTAATGATTCGCATATTCGATTTGGCATCGGTTTTTACGTTGCATGCCCTTCCTGACACAACCCTTTAACAAGGGGCGGAAACACGCTGACGGCTAGAAAAAGTTCATTTACATGCTGACTTCCATCCGCATTGGTTCTTTTACATGAACGTCTCACCATAGACAGTGAGAGACATGGCCGGCCTTTGATAACCCAGTTAGCTGCACTGGGGGGAAAGTGACAACCCGTGAAGAGTGGGACTCGAACCTCCAACCCTAGGATCAGTGATCCAGTACCTTTTACTACCAGGCCACCACTGCCCACAGATGTTTGGTGAAAAAAAAAAAAAAAAAAAAAAAAAAAAAACCTCCTTGAGCATTCTGTCACTTTTTGTTTTGGATTCTAGAGGTGCAAACAAAATGTGAATAAAATACACATGATGACAAAACATACGGAATACGCTTCTCCTTGCGAACAAAAAATTGTCTGCAAGCGAAACGACAACTTTGCAGCCTTCTCACGCCATGTGCCGACTCAGAAATTTTTCTAAACTTCTGTATTCCGGGTCAGAATCTTGTTTTGTGACTTTTGCAGAAATTTCAAATGGTTTTCAAAGATTGAAATGACAAAAAAAAAAAACAATTAGTTTGCAATCCTTTGCTGAACCATTTCATCCTCTAGAGTCGCGAGGAGGCTAGAGCCTATCTTAGCCATCTGAGGCGAAAATAGGTTGCACCCTGCACAACTCGTCAGATCAATGTAGCGCCAACAGGAACGCCCATTTTCACTCACACTAAGAGTGTAAATGTTAATGTGCATGTCTTTGGCCTGTGGGAGGAAACTTGAGTACCCCGAGGAAACCTCCGCAGGAACAAGGAAAACATGTAAATCGCATAGAAACCCCTAAAACTCAAATCCTGGACCTTGTTGTGGTGACATCATGACATCACCATACCACCTAAATTTCAAGGTGCATAAATAATTAGGGATTTTTGAAATAATCACACAATGGCATGGTGGCACAATAATTAATACGTCCACCTCAGAGCAAGAAGGTCCTGGGATTGATTACTGGGCTTGGGGTGTTTCTTTGGGGCGGCATGGTGGCGTAGTGGTTAGCATGTCTGCCTCACAGCAAGAAGGTCCTGGGTTTGATTCCCAGCCTGGGTGTTACTGTATAGAATTTGCATGTTCTCCCCGTGCTTGTACTCCAGTTTCCTCCCTCGGTCCAAAAACATGCACAGTAGGTCAACTGTCTGTTCCATATCACCTCTAGGTGTGAGTGCAAACATGAATGGTTGTGTGGGTGTCAACCCTGTCCACGGTGTACCGCACCCTCTTCCAGAGTTGGCTGAGATGGGTGCCAACCTCCCGGCGTCCCTAATTCAAATTAACCGGTTCAGAAAATGAAGAAATTTGGGGTTTCTTGGGAGTTTACTCTATATACTGTACTCCAGTTTCCTCCTCCAGTCCAAAGACATGCACATTATGCTAATTCACTGTCCCAAACAGCCCTTAGGTGTGACTTTGAATCTGAATGGTTTTGTGTGTGCGCCAAAGGACCGACCCTGCCTGGGTCCAAGAGTCAGCGGAGACAGGCTCCAGCTTCTCCGAGAAACCTAGTAGGATCAAGTGGCTCAGCAAATGAAAGAATGGATGAATGGATAATCAATTATTATGCATTTGACTTAAAAGACTATGAGTTACAGTAAATACACATTAGCGGCCGCAATGAGCACTGGGATTGGTTTCTTTTCTAATAAAAACCTCCCACATTAGCTTTACAAATCCGTCTACGTGGTGACCAGGGAGCAGAATGGGAGACAGGTTTGTCTGTGATAATATACAGCACTGGAAAGATATGTTGATGGGTTAATGGTTACTGGGGCGAGATCTACCATACTGCGGCACGACGTGCATTGTTTAGCGAAACGAATATCCTGAGACGACCTCTATCTGAGACAATTCTCCTTCCTGTGTCCCTCAACATTACTGCGTGACTGTCTGAATGCTTTACCATCAGCAAAGACAAAATAGCTAGTGACTACTGCCCATGGACCCAACTTCACACCCCTCATCTTGTGCACTACTGCCATTTGCAATTGTTCTGCGGTGCTTATAATGGTCTGCAAAGTAACTGTAGCTGCTCTTGTATGAAAAAAAAAAAAAAAAAGTAAGTTGGAATGATTTAAACTGCTCAGGCATGAAGCACAATAGCACACTACGGCATGGTGAGGCATCAATTACTGTCAGAATGGGAATGAATGACAACATCAGTGCTATTTATGCTCGCCAGTAGCCTTTTAAGCTCCTACTTCACCATGACAAGACGCTAATTCATCAACCACAGCAATGACACTGGTTGGAAAGAGAGCAACCCTTCTATTTTCCTTTTATTTAACGCAACCCCTTATTTTCTCTGTCTGAGGCCGAAGAAGTCCGTATTCTGAAGCATGAATTTTTAACAGGTGCTTTGTGGCGTGGGACGCATGATTTATTCATCCCATTTGCTCGCCGGTTACACTTGATGTCTGAGTGCGGTGGCTCCATTAGTGACAAGGATGCTCGGACTGCTTGGAAGGGAGTAAAGACGCAGGACATCACATCAAAACCAACACAATTAATGCAACTTGGGTGGGAGAATATTATATCATATCAAACGAAACTGCCAACCCAACAGACTAAACATCAGCCACAGTCAGGAGGTGATCGCACTACAGGTTGCGGCAGAAAAGTGACTGACATGAAAGGCTATTCTCGGCAGTCATTTTTCATTCTCAAATTTGCCTAGCAACGTCATCGCGTTTTGTTTGTCTGCTTAGTGAACGCGTTGTGGAACATTTCAAAACTTTAGAATTCCCACGGACATCGCAAAACAAGGATCCGACAAGGGTCCGTATTTGTTTTTTATGGGAAAATCAACAAGTTGGAGACTTTTGTGTGGAAACTTTGAGACTTGCTGTCATCCACCATATCCCATATATTTTTGTCATTATTCATTCATCAGTTTATTTTCTGTAACTGCTGAATCCTAATTCGGGTCAAGGGGAGGTTGGCGCCCATCTCAGCCGACTCCGGTCAAGGGCAGAGTACGCACTGGATGGCTCGCCAGGCCACCGCAGAGCGGAAACACGCCGATAGCTTTGCAGCTACTCTTGATGAAAGTCAGCAATGGTTCTTTTTCATGAACCTCTCATCATCAACCCAGTTATCTGCACTGGGGGGACGGTGACAACTTGTGGAGAGTGGGACTCGAACCCCTAACCTTTGGATCAGCAATCCAGCACCATCTACCACTAGGCCACCACTGCCCATCTCTTTTACAGTACAAGTTTACATTCATTTACTGTACACCGTTACCATGGCCCCCAAGAGGAAGTCCGATTCATCAGAAGGCAATTCGACCAAGAAAGCAAGGAAAGCACTGTCGTCGGAGACGGAGATGAAAGTGAAAGTGAGATCGCCATCTCTCCCACTCCACAGTGTCTACAATTTTGAAGGACAAGGACCACATTAAGGAAGCAGTGAAAGCAGCCGCCCCGATTAAGTCAACTATCATCACAAAACAGCGGAAAGGACCGCTTTTTTTTTTTTTGGATTGCAGAGATGGAAAAGTTGCTGTACACGTGGTTGGAAGATAGTGGGCAAAGAAATGTGAACGTGATGTTGCGAGCAGTGCAAAGTCAGGCTACACGTTTATTTCGCATGTTGAAAGAACGTGCAGGTGAAGAATACGCTTCACATAAATTCATAGTGAATGCTCAGTGGTTTCAGTTTCGTTGTGTTAAATATCCAACTTACGTTCAATCCGACTTACGGATTGATTGGTCGGAACCAATCTGGGTCGAAACTGGGATAGTGAATGTATTGTTTTGTTTGCATAATAATGCACAAATAAAAAGTGAGTGGTTTGAGAACACAAAGCAAACAAAATGCGACTGATTAATTATGACGGGCGATTCACTTGTTTTTGGCGTTAAACATCTGCAAATTAATCACAAATTACTTGCAAATTAGTAGCAAAAAATTGCCATATGATTTTCTCGTGACTTTCTGCCATTTTTTTTTTTTTTTTTTTTACAGACCCCCACCTCCCAAAATTTTTAGCAGTATCCAATTCCCTATCACCCAATCACCACCGACTAGGGACTAGGGATCGGCGGAATAATGTGAACGTCCCCTCCATGCCATGCAATGCTAGCTGTCGCGTATCCATATTTGAGGGCGGACTAACACATTTGGAAGATAAGCCCCCTCGTACAAATGAGTTCCCAGATGCCCATGACTGCCTGGCGATCGAGTGACAGGGAAGTGAGCGTATGCCATCCCTCCCTCCAGTGAGTGCTCGGCTGCTTGGCTCCCCGGGCATGGACGGCTTGGGGCGTTAACCCGGATTCAAACTTGCGATCTCTGGGTTAATAGTTGCGTGCCTCGTTGGTGTGCCACTCGGGAGCCAGTGATATACATTTATTTATTTATTTATTTTAAATTTAGGCCGCAAAATAGTCACTTCATGTGGAGTCACAAAACATTTTAACACAAATTTAAAAATGTGTCCATCACATTTCTATCAGACTTACAGTACCGCGTGATCAGCCCCTGACCTTTCGCAAGGGTACAAAGGGAATGTATATTAATTCTGGTTCCAACAACCAGCACAGATAAACATTGGGTTCTACTGGCACCCTCAGACTTGTCCATCTCAGATCCATTGGGTTCACTCCACCCTGCATGTTTCTTCATGTAACAGAACCAGCATTAATTCTTAAGGCTTCACTGTGCTTCATACTGAAAAAACTCAGCATCCACCTCTAACCTCTTGGGATGCACTTGGAATAAATCTGTAGGTGCCAATGAACAGTGAAACAGATCGTGCCTCTGCCTGCCTTTTTCATTCTGTTCTCGTGAACACCTCCACATAATATTGCAATCCGTGTTCCTGGAGGAACACACTATCCATTCCCGGGTCAGGCAGGTGTCACTTCTAATACAAATGATGATAACGTTCTAGTTTAGTTTGAGGCCACAGTTTCAGAGTAAATATGTTATTCCGAACCTAGCATGTTTCTTTTCGCTATATTATCTTCTACTTCCTGCAAAACACAGCTCACGCAGATTAGCGTTCCATAAAGGATTATTGATCAATGGAAGTGTCAACATACACGACTGAATGAGATTTGCTTTGGTTTGGGTGTGTTTTTCAGCGTGTTTAGTAGTTGAACAGTATTAACAGCTATTACCAGCGAGAGATTGTTCCATACTCTTACTACGTGGGTAACACCCTCAGAGTGTACTCTGATACCGATCTCAGGCTCATAGCAACTACCCCCTTTCACACAATCCTTGCTGATAACAAAATAAAATTGTCTGAGTATTGGAAACACTGAATTCTGGCATAGTGGGTCCTGTAGTGCTGAAGTCAAATCTCGGGGAAAGATGTTTCTATGTGGAGTTTCCATGTTCTCCTCATGCTTGCATAGGTTTTCTCCAGGTACTCTGGTTTCCTCCGACAGTCCAAATACAAGCAAATTCTCTGTTCTAAATTGGCCCAAGGTACAGGTGTCCCATATTTTTTGGACTATAAGGCACACTTAAAACCCTTTAATTTTTCAAAAAAAAAATGACGGTGCGCCTTATAGTGCGGTGAACCTTATGTATGGACGAGTTGGCGTGACTCCATCTCACTGACACCATCAAAACCCAAGTGAAGCAAACTAATTCAGAGCTTACCATCATTCCGATGGATTAACCAAACAATTCCAACTGCTAGATACTGGAGTCAACAAGTCGAAACTTTCAGGGATCCCAGCTTTTTGTCCAAATTCCAGCATTACAGCTATTGTAGTCAGGTGACTTTCTGAGTAAGATGTGAGTGGCTGAGAGAAGTTTACGTCACTAGACCGGAAGACTTTTTTCCACCTAATCTCCGTCTCTACCGAATATCTTTCTTCTTATCAGAATGCTTCTGTATCTCAGGACGATCAGCTGGCTGAATGAGTGTCTCACGTTCATCACCGGGATAGAGCACTGCTACGGGTGTCCTCCTGAGACCTCGGATTAACCTTCTTGAATTTACAGTTACACTGATACAGTTCCTAGTAATGACCTCCGTTATGTGATGGACACAATACTCGCGCTGCGAATGAGCGCCGCCATGTTTTGCTGCCGTGAGGACGCTGTCACTTTAAGGGGGTGTGGCTGAGAAAAGTTTTGGTCACGGCCCAGAAAACTTTTTCTGGAAGATTTTTTTCCACCTAATCTCCGTCTCTATTTATCTGTGACTCCATGGGCATGAGGGAATAATAGATAATAAAATATTATAATATAATATAATAATTTAAAAAAATAATAGGGTGATCCGGGCTTTATGTTGAATTCGTGCAACTGTTAAACTCAGACACTGAAGATGAAGAATTTGTGGAAGAGGAATGAACTGAACAAGTGAGTTTATTGTTTTATATTGTTATAACTGAACAATGTTGACAGTTATCGTGATAGTTGAATCAAGTATGACTTAACTGACTTTTGTTTCGCTTGGTGCGCCCTATAGTCCGAAGCGAATTGTGTATGGGCGAATGCTGTTTCGAGTCTGCTCGTTGGTGTTGCGTCTTATACGCTGGTGCGTATAATAAGGTCATTGGTCCTATGGCCAAGATAAATGCGGCGTGATTCTTTGTGTGTGCATTGGCCTTGCAATGGGTGTGCAATCTGTTCAGGGTATGCCCTACCTTTGCCCAGTATCAGCTGAGATGAGATTCAGCCTCCTATCATAATTCTTAACCCCATCCTGGCAACGTTTGCAACTGCGGGGGATTTTTATTTTAGAAAATAATTATAAGTTCAGTTCTCGCTTTGCTTTTTGACAGCAATCTGATGACTCATGTTCATAACCATGAAGTCTGAGAAAGATTTATGAAGGCTTATGAAATACTTCTGAGATCAATGCGCGTTCTTTTCGTCTGTGTCATACCTAAACAGCTACCTGTACAAGCTGCTCTGAATGAGGCTCAAAGAATCCTTACCAATGCTGAAAAAAACATCGACCATCGCCATGACATATAATCCTCCGTTTCTATAAATATATGGATTTCTCTTTGTTTTCTACACTCATGTCAAGTCCAGAAGTGGTTTTCAGTTTTGGTTATTATTTTGAATCTTTCCCGTTAGTCACTGGGTGCACTTCAGCAGTTTATTTAACACCAGGTCTTTGTGATATGCTGAGTATTTATTTGACTCGATTATTATGTTGTGGCCTCTGCAAATAAAGCTTGCTTGTTAGTCATGCACACACGCACACACACACACACACACACACACACACACACACACACACACACACACAAACACACACAGAAAACCACTCTTGGGGTGAAATGCAATGCCACATTCTGTATCTGTTAAGTGCTCCGAATATCTGAATGTTTACCGCTTTATTCAGTTCAACCCAAAAGGGACATGTCCTTGCCAAAAAAAAAAAAAGAAGAAAAGAAAAAATGGATGTCCATGCATCCGATATTTTTTTAGTAGATTCAGGCACTGCTTTGGGCAGTGACTGAAAGAACAACAAGCAGCTAAAATGAGCTTCCATGGCAGGGTGGAGGGCTCTCCCTTAAACACCTCCATTTCACTGGAGCACGACAGACTTACGGAAGCAAAAATGTTGTCATCCACAAATGTTCCGCAATTATCCCGTCTTCTTCCGTGTCATTCCATGTGATTCCATAATTATTCCTCGAGTCTTCCTCCACTTCCGTATGCTTCCGGCAGGCCAAAATTTCCCGTGAACTTGCTTTTGAACATGTTCACGGAAAAAAATTCTGTGGGGTCACTTTGGCGTACTTTGCCGTACCTGTTCCGCACATGCTTTGAACGTTCCGAGAGTGTAAGAATGTTCACTTTTCCGTAGGATTTTCACTCATTTTCCACGTAAAAATGCCGAAGCTCTTCCGTAGACTGTGTTCCGCACCTTTCCGCTATACGATCCTTGCATGCCGTAGTCCAGTGAAATGGGGGTATTAGAGAGAATTAGGTGAGAAGCTCAGCACCTGAAGTATAACCGCTGCTTCTCCTTGTTGAGAGGAGTCAATTGAGGTGGATCGGACATGTGGTTAGAATGCTTTGCGAAGTGCCTACAGGGTGTGGTGTTTTGGGAGTGTCCAACTGGGAAGTGTTCCTGGGGTTGACTCAGAACAAGCTGGAGGGACTAGGTCTCTTGTCAGGTTTGGGGACACATCGATGAAAGACCTCGAGGAACTGACTGGGGAGAGGGATGTCTGAACCTCTCTGCTTAGGCTGCTGCCCCCGTGACTTGACCCTGTATTAAATGGAAGATGATGATGATGATGATGATGATGATGATGATGACAAGGCACTGCTTAAATGTAGATATCCAGAAAGATGTACCTTGATTGATGTCTGAGCCTGGGTTTCATTTTCATTGCCTTTCTGTTCTCTATGTTGATTTGCAACACCAATCTTGTTAGTTTAATTATCCGTTTAACGAGGTCATGTTCTGTCGAGCTTCTCATTTCAAAGATTGCTCCACAAATATTATTCATCTGTGAGTTTGTTTACATACCTGAGTTAGACTGTGTGTTTTTATTTGTCTAGAAATTCATTCATTTGTTTGTTTGTTTGTTTTTTGCCTGCGTGTTATCATGCAAGCCAGCAATACATAACAGCCAATCAGCATCAAATCATTAATGCAGTAGTCTTATTGGGTTTCCTGTGGTGGACATGTGTGGATACCAAGCTATTCAAGTCATATTCAATGACCATGGTGATCCAATCAGGAGCTTCTATCAAAGAATTCAAATCACTAGCTTCATTCAGAGTATTTGGCAGACGCTCTCATCCAGAGCAACTTACAGTTATCATTTTTAAATAACTAAGAATTTGAGGGTTAAGAGCCTTGCTCAAGGGCCCAACAGTGTGATAGTGAGGATTGAACTTGCTGACCTTCAGATCAGTAACACATCGTATTAAACACTAAACACCACTACCCTTACTATGCAGCCTCACCATCATCATCATTTTCTGTAACCGCTTCATTCTATTTAGGGTTGTGGGGAGGCTGGCACCCATCCCAGCCAACTCTGGGCGAGGGCAGAGTACACCCTGGACAGCTCGCAAGGCCATTGCAGGGCGAAAACACGCTGATGGCTTTGCAGCTGCTCTTGTCGAAAGTCAGCAATGGTTGAAAAAATCTTTTACATGCTTCACACCATAGACAGTGAGAGACATGGCCGGCCATTGATAACCCATTTAGGTGCACTAGGGGGACAGTGACAACCTTGTGGAGAGTGGGACTCGAACCCCCAACCTTTAGGTCAGCGATCCAGCGTCCTATACCACTTGACCACCACACTATGCAGCTTTAAAATGAAAAAAATAAAAATTAAAAAATTAGGAGGTAAATTTATACCATGAAAATTATTCATTCATTTTCTAACCCTTTTAATGCTAACTAGCGTCAGGAAGAGATCGGTGCCCATCTCAGCCAACTCTGGGCTCGAGGAGGAACAGCTCGCCAGGCAATCACAGAGCAACGCTCACTCAACCATTCACAGTAACACTCACACCTTGGGTTGATTTGGAACATTCAATTGGCCTAATCTGCATGTTTTTGGACCATGGGAGGTACACTCATGGTAGAAACATCCATAATCCACCCGGAAACATCGAACCCAGGCTTTCTTTCATTGAGTTCTAACCACTACAACACCGTGCTGCTCACTGGAAAGTTTAAAACTAGCAAAACCTTACGAAACATTATTGGGAAAAAAAAAAGATTGTAAATGAATTATTCACATTCATGTCAAAGAATGAGCTTTCACTTTGTCCCACATGTTCTGTAGCTGCCTGCTCACAACCCACATGAAAGTGAAAATCTTCATTTCACACAACCTTTTCTTGGGTCCTACGAGACACCAGCCCAGATACGCACCTCTAGTCTTAGCCTGATACCCTGCAAACATTGATGTCAAGATTTATAAATAATAACTAAACCTGCAACTGTTTATTTTTTTCTTGTGGGGACCAGCCAATGTTCCCCCCAAGGTCATAAGGTCCAATATTTCAATATTTACAGGCACATTTGTTCCTCACTGAGCTCAGGAAAAAAAAAAGACAAAGTGCAAAGTATTTTCAACCTCCCTTCACTCAGCTTCTGTGAGTCTGTCCTCTGCAGCTTTGTATTCCGGTTCATGTTAGGTTCTTGATGTTTGCTCCGACTATTGTCGTGCAACCATTTCCAAATTTCAATGTGTTGTACTTTCTGAGTGAATATATTGGTAGTAGGATGCTGAGGTTGAAACTACCAGGCAGAAGGCCTAGAGGAAGACCAAAGAGGAGATTTATGAATGTGGTGAAAGAGGACATGAAGGTAGTTGGTGTAAGAGAAGAAGATGCAGAGGATAGGGTGAGATAGAGGCAGATGATTTGAAGTGGTGACCCCTGAAGGGACCAGCTGAAAGGAAAAGAAGAGGATGCTTTTCTAAGATGCTTTTCTGCTCAACGCATATGCAAACAGTGGTTATATTAGCTACGATACCCTCCATGAGTTTGGCATTGATTTTACGTCGGATGCCCTTCCTGACAGAACCCTCTGCATTTCTCTGGGCTTGGGACCGGCATAAGGGGAAGAGACACTGATTAGTGTCCCCCACCCCCGCCTCATGGCTGCATTTTATGCTCAACAATCCAGAGCAATGGAGAGTGTGGAAAAGAGGTGAAGAAGCGTGTGCAGGCAGGTTGGAATGCTTGGAGAAAAGTGTCCGGTGTGATGTGTGATAGGAGAGTATCAGGCAGAATGAAAGGAAAAGTGTACAAGACGGTGCTGAGGCCAGTGATGTTGTATGGTTTAGAAACAGTGGCGCTGAGGAAAAGGTAGGAGGCAGAGCTGGAGGTAGCAGAGATGAAAATGTTGAGGTTCTCTCTGGGAGTAATGAGGATGCATAGGATCAGAAATGAGTACATCAGAGGGACAGCCCATGTAAGATGTTTTGGAGACAAAGTCAGAGAGGCTAGATTGAGATGGTTTGGACATGTACAGAGGAGGGATAGTGAATATACAGATGCTCCCTGACTTATGTTCATCCGTTTTACGTTTTTTCGATTTTAATTCGGCTTGCGGGGAAGCTGGTGCCCATCTCAGCCAACTCTGGGCAAGTCAGCAATGGTTCTTTTACATGCCTCACACCATAGATAGTGGGAGACATGGCCCGCCTTTGATAACCCAGTGAGCTGCACTGGGGGGGGGGGACAGTGACAGGGACAGCCCATGTAAGATGTTTTGGAGACAAAGTCAGAGAGGCTAGATTGAGATGGTTTGGACATGTACAGAGGAGGGATAGCGGGTATATTGGCAGCAGGATGCTGAGGTTGGAACTACCAGGCAGAAGGCCTCGAGGAAGACCAAAGAAGAGAATTATGGATGTGGTGAAGGAGGACATGAAGGTTGTTGGAGTAAGAGAAGAAAATGCAAAGGACAGGGTGAGATGGAGGCGGATGATTTGCTGTGGCGATCCCTGAAGGGAACATTGAAAGGAAAAGAAGAAGAAGACCCTCCATGTGATGAGCTGTTTGGACAAGTTCAGGTGTGTAGATGTCTCTATTAACATGTAGCCAGAGAGTGGCTTAAAAACGTCCCCATATATCATGTTATTTTAATTATAGCATCGTTTGTAAATGGAATTCCGCACGTTTGGTGTATTTGGAAAATCAAAGATCTTTTCGCATTGGCACGGTTGCACAAAGGTTAGCACATTCACCTCACCGCACAATTTTCCTGGGTCTGACTCCAGGGCTCACTGAGGGTGTATCCATGCTGGTGTCACTTTTCTCCTTCCCCACCATCTGCATCCACCATTCAATAAATGTTAGCTTTTTAAATACAGTGGTACCTCACCTTACGATAGTCCCAGCAAACAAAAAATCCAGGTTACGAAAAACATTTTCCAAAATTTTTTGTCTCTGTATACGAAACAAGTTCTCCTTACGAAATGAGCCAAACGCGCCATTCAAACATTCAAATATGCCATTCAAGCATTCAAACGCGCCATTCAAACATTCAAACAATGCACGAGCTGTTTCCTCATTGACTATCTTCCAACATCCCACCCCACTGGTCTCCCATTAGCTAGGAGGGATGATGCAGCTCCCTCCCATTGGCTATCTCCCAACATCCCGCCCTGCTGGCCTCCCATTGGCTAGGAGGGATGATGCAGCTCCCTTCCATTGGTTATTATGGAGCTGCATCTTCCATAATGCTTTTCGTGTAAAGGACAGAGTTAGTGTTGTTTCATGGTTTTTTGACTCAGGCTTTTAACCTTCCATAAACATTTGTAAGATTATAACTCTGCTAAGAAGACATAGTCAACAAATGCGCTCACACACACTCACGTGTGATTTCCGGTGCGAGTGAAAAAAGGAAACAGGCTCGTGATATCGCAAAGGAATATGGACAAACCCGTTTACCATCAGTAAGATATTGAAGCAGAAGGAGGTCCTAAAAGGTGTGCTTTTATAATTTGTAAAGAGTTTAGCAGGTAGTATTGGGGGCCTTAGAACGAATCACACTTTTACATATAAAATGCGGTTCAATTTACAAAAAATCCAGGTTAAGAAAAAGGCTCTGGAACGGATAAATTTTGTAAGGTGAGGTACCACTATATAGGATTTATTTTCAACTCCTCAATTAAAGTGATGGTGTCATGACAGTTTAAAGAAAATAACCTAAATGGCATGAATGCTGTTATCAAACAGGCAGCACAGTAGTGCACTGGTTAGCAGAGCATAGGTATTAGTTTGAGTCCCAGGTTTGGCGATAAGGTTTCTCTTTGGAGTTTGCATGTTCTCCCCAGGCTTGTGTGGGTTTCCTCTGGGGACTCGTTTGGGTTTCCTTTCACGACCTAAAGACATGCACCAATGTGACGGATTGGCAAGGTATTCACGGCATACCTGCCTTCGCCATTAGTCAGCTGAGATAGGATCCAACCTTCCTGTGACCTTCGTGGGATTAAGTGGTTTGGCAGTTGAATAAAAGTATGACAAATATTTTTTCAGGGTTCTTCAAAGTAAGTCTATATTTAAGATGTCGCACTGCGTTCGTTACTTAGGGAGAGATTCTAAATGATTAGCATGCAAATGACATCTATTCATTCATTCATTTTCTGAACCGCGTAATCCCAATTAGGGTCACGGGGAGGTGGCGCCCATCTCGGACGAGTCTGGGCGAAGGCAGAGTACACCCTGGATGGCTCGCCAGGCCATAAATATGCTGACGGCTCTGCAGTCTAATACCCCCATTTTACTGGAGCACGGCAGACTTACAGAAGCAAAAATGTTGTCATCCGCAAACGTTCCGCAATTATTCCCTCAACTTCCATGTCATTCCTTGAGTCTTCCTCCACTTCCTTATGCTTCTGACAGGCCAAAATATTCCGTGGACATGAAAAACAATTCCGTGAGTGTTCCGTGGGGTCTCTTTGGTGTACTTTGCCGTACCTGTTCCGCACATGCTGTGAACGTTCCAAGAGTGTAAGAATTTCAACTTTTCCGTAGGATTTTCATCCATTTTCCGTGTAAAAATGCCGAATGCATGCTGTAGTCCAGTGAAATGGGGGTATAAAAGTCAGCAACGGTTCTTTTGCATGAACCGCACACCATAGACAGTGAGAGACATGGCCGGCCTTTGATAACCCAGTTAGCTCCATTTCCATTGAGGAAACAGTGACAACCCGTAAAGAGTGGGGCTTGAACCCCGAACCTTAGGATCAGTGATCCAGCGCCTTGCCGCCAGACCACCACTGCCCCATGTGAATTGCAATGTACTTTTTTTTTTTTTAAAGACCAGTATTCTATTGCCCTGTGCTATTATTCTCTGAGATAACACAAAATGTTGAACTCTAAATAAATAAATACAATCCACGTGAAATAAATAAGTATATTTCCTGAGCTGAACTGAGAGTGTAACCTTTAAGTGTATAGCATTCTCTGTGGTGCTGTTTCCCAATAAGTAATAATTGGAAGCATTAGTTGTAGCTAATAAAATCTTTATAGTATATTCTAGGTGGGAATATGGTGTTTATGTTTAATAGTAAAAACATCAGGTTAGGTTTTGTTAATCTGGTGGCTTGTAGCGGTTGAACTAGAAGAAAAATGATGTCGATATGGACGTATTTCTAGTTCACACACAGACTTACTGATCACCACAAAGCAGCACTTAGAAAGCTTATGAATGTCGAGTTTCAGTACTTTTATTTAGCGAAAAATAGATGTGAGTCTCAGCCTACCTTCACATTCCCATGCTGAAATGACATAAACCTGATTTTCTGCCTTATGTGATAAAAATCTGATCCCCTCCCTATAACTGAGTCACAAAAATATGATGATAGGCTCAGACCTGAGCCATATCGGTATGTGGTGCCATATCGGATACATATTGAATGACTTTGAATGGAATTCACACAGCATTTCCCCAGCAAGTATGTACATATTACAGTTATCGTCATCATCGAGTGTCAACGCCACAGCAAAACAACAAGAAGATAACAACTGCAGTCAACATGCTCGGGGATATAGTTTTTAGGACCACAGTTTGCGAAAAAGGGCGACGTGTTGCCGAAGTGGTAAGGGGTTGATCACACATAGAAAAGATGTGAATGGTAATCCGCGGCGGATGCTTTTGATTGTCAAAATACTCCCGGAATTGTTACTTGACATTCGTGGCTTCGCATTTCGGTTGCCCGTTTCATGAACTCATCGCAAAGAATTTCAATCGTATCCGAAATTTACACGAATTTCGCAAAACAAGGCTCTGACGCGGAGGACTCTCAAATTCTTCTCAAATGAGAAGGTTGCAAACTTGTTGTTTTGCTTATAAATTGTTTTGTTTTTCGTTCACACGGAAACTGGACATGTTAGAGACATCTACGTGGAAAGTTTGAGACTTGTTGGCGTACGATATATTCCATGCATTTTGTCATCATTCGTATTTTATTCACTTTTTTGCACTTATAACGTGTGAAAAGCATGACTGATTTACGACAGGAGATTTGCTTGTTTTTTGTTTTTTTTGCCAAACATCTGCAAACCGATTGCTAACTACAGTGATCCCTCGCTACTTTGTGCTTCAGTTCCTGCGGCTTCAGTGCATTGTGGGTTTTTCAAAAATATTCATCAAAAAATTTAAAAATAAGGGAAAATACTGGAAAAGTTAAGTAAAATGCCGCAAAACAGGGCCAATTGTGCAAAAACAAACAAACAAACAAACAAAAACAACCCAAAACTCCCCAACAAAACTACTTACATTTTTATGTGAGGTGTGCATCTGTGTGTTCGCACGCACATCTGTGTGTGTGCGCGCGGGCGTCTGTATGTGTGTGTAATTATAAATAAAAATAAAACACGAACAAATATGGAAAACGTTAAGGAAAATTATGCAAAACAAGGCCAATTATGCACCCCCCAAAAAAATATCCAACCCAAAACCCCCCATCAAAACTACTTACATTTTTATGTGAGGTGCACATCTGTATGTGTGTATTTATATTTCATTTACACCGTATGCATTATTTTTGAATGTTTAATTGTTATTATAAGCATTTATAGCGTTGAATATGTATTTATTCATATTATGTACACATATACATGTATGTATACATCAGTCAGGGGGTGTCGATCCTACTTCATGGAAATTTGGTGGTTGTGTGTGGGTGTGTGTGTGTGTGTGTTGGGGGGGGGGGGTCTCGGTCCAAATTAACAGCAGAAAGTGAGGGATCCCTGTACAGTATTTATAATTTATTTACATCCTATGCATTCAAAAATAATGTATAACATGCAAATAAAATATAAATACACACACACACACACACACACACACACACACACACAGATGTGCACGCACACATGTATCTGTGTATATAAATGTATGTATACATCAGTCAGGGGGGTCGATCTTACTTCAGTGAAATTCGGTGGTCATGGGGGGGGTGTGTGTGGGGGGTCCTGGTTTCCATTAACTGCAAAAAGTGAGGGAACACTGTACTCGCAGAGCAGTTGAAAATGATCACAAAACTTCTTAGCAATAAACGTATTTAAGTCACAAAATGTTTGCTTGATTATGAAGTCGCAAAACATCTTGACATGAACATCAAAATTGGCAAAAAAAAACCCCAAAAAACAAAAACAAGCCCTCAAACCCCCCCATTTACGCCACTTTTTTTTTTTTTTTTTTTTGCCTCACCCCTAGTGTGATCACCCACTTAGCATCTCCGCATCATGGCAAGAAAACCCTTGGTTTGAATTCTGGGTAAGTTGTGCATGTTTTCTCTGCAATGGTCTAACAAGCTGCTCATGGTATACCCTGCTTTTTCCGAGCGTCAGCTGAGATAGGTTCCAGCCCTAATAGGATTGACCGCCTTGGCAAATGACTGAGTGATCGATTGAGCGAGTGAGGTTCCAAAACACATGATTAAAGAGTGCAGCTATCAGCAATTGTTTACGTCCTGTTACACTGTACCGCATTTCAGATAAATATCCATAAGCAGTTCCTTAGATCAGAGTTTATTACAACATCTCTCAGGGTTATGCAAATACAGGCTCAGGAGAAATTATTGATTTATAATTGCACTATCCAATGTCAGCCAAATACAGGACAGGCTGCTTTTTATGCCCCTCAAGATTTCTTCCGAAAGTTAAGAAGATTTTCTTGCCAGTAATTTGTCTGGCTTGCTCATTCGGGATGTAAATCTACATCTGGATTTCTGCACAGCTGCCTTGTGACAGTCTTTTGTTAGCCTTACAAGAGCTGGTGAGATTTATCAATGAACTAGCTATCCCATCCATCCATTTTCTGATCCGTTTGATCCTGATTAGGGTCACGGGAAGGCTGGTGCCCATCTCAGCCGACTCTGGGTGAGGGCAGAGTACACACTGGACAGCTAGCCAGGCCATCGCAGGGCAGAAACACGCTGACGGCTATGCAGCTACTCTTGTCGAAAGTCAGCAATGGTTCTTTAACAGCCTCACACTATAGACAGTGAGAGACATGGCCAACCATTGATAACTCAGTTAGCTGCACTGGGGGGCGACAGTGACAACCTGTTGACAGTGGGGCTTGAACCCCCAACCTTGCGATCAGTGATCCAGCACCTTTACCACCAGGCCACCACTGCATCAGTGAACTATTGTATTATAATGTGGGCATTCATCTCATTTATTGGCAGAACCGGTTAATACCGCTATGGTCACGAGTTCACTGGAGCCTATCTCAGCCAATTCTGTGTGATTCAGGGCTCACCCCTGGATCCATCTCAAGATAAAAACATACGCAACCATCTACGCTCACACCTAGGAGCAATTTGAAATAGTCAGTTAGCATATCTTTGGACTGTAGGAGGAAACCAGAGTACCAGATGAAACCTACACAAGCACGGGGAGAGTGTGCAAACTCCACTCAGAACCTGAGGCTGGAAAATCAGTATATGTACGCACTACTGATGCCTGAAAAGAAGATGTAGCATTCCGACAATTTAATTTAAATTTTGCAAAGCAAAGCATCCGACTAATCTTAAAAATATCACATTCGTCCAACCAGCATCTAATTGGTCAGAATAAATGAATGGCGAGTGTTTTCTCACTTAACAAAGTAATAATGCTTTCTGAAAAGATATTTTACCAAAGGCAGCAACACGGCGTAGTGTTTAACATGTCCACTTCACAGCCAGAAGGTTCTGGGTTTGAGTCCCAGGCGAGGCGAGAGTATTTCTATGTTGAGTTTGCACACTCCATCCTCACAGTCATTTATTCATTTACTGAACTGATAAACCCTATTAGGGTACAGTGGAGGCTGGAGCCTATCTCATCCAACTTTGGCCATTGGAGGGCCAGCACACACACACACACACACACACACACACACACACACACACACACACACACAACTATTCACACTCTTACTCACACCTATGGGCAATTTGGAACAGCCAAATAACCAAATGTGCATGTCTTTGTACTGTTGGAGGAAACCAAAATGCCCCGATGAAACCTATGAGAGAACAGGAAGAACATGCAAACTTTACATAGAAATGCCCCTACTGAGCCCAGGACCCCACTCCTGCCGCCAAACAGCCCGAGTAGCATTACTTACTCACTCAATCACTCAGTAACCATTTTAATCAATTGCTCTTGAGGAGGGGAACAAGATGTGTCCATTTGGCATGGACTCCAGAATACTCACCAACGTTTACCGATGCACTACAAAAGTGTTCAGTCTTGACGCATCACCTCCTGCTATGGAAGTTGTAATGCTGTGGACTGCAAAGCCCTACAGACAGTGGTCAGGTCAACACATCGCATCACCAGGACCAACCTGCCAGCCATCCAGGACTACACACAGCATTGTAGGATGAAGCCCCAGCGGATCCTCTCTGATCCCGGCCACACACTCATCTTGCTACCTGAATCTGCTGTTATGAGTACAAATGTTCCTGTAGTGACGGCAGACGCTACAGGGACATTTGTACTCACACCAGCAGATTCAGAGACGGCTTCTACCCACAAGCAATACTGAATTGCTGATGTACGAGACAACTTGCACACAACATTTTGCACACTCACTGATCACATTGTCCACATCATTACCTCTGCAATACAGGCACTTTAGTGGTACCTCACCTTACGAAATTAATCCGGTCCAAAGCCTTTTTCCTAACCTGGATTTTTCATAAATTGAACTGCATTTTACATGCAAAACGTGTGATTCTGACAAGGCCCCCAATTCTACCCCTAAACTCTTTAAACATTATAAAAGCATACCTTTTAAGATCTCCTTCTGTTTCAATATCGTACTGATGGTAGTTTGGCCATATTCCTTTGCGATATCACTCAACCGCATGCCACGAGCTCGCTTGTTATTTTCACCGGAAATCCCGTATGTGTGTGTGTGTGTGTGTGTGTGTGTGTGTGTGTGTGTGTGTGTGTTGACCATGTCTTCTTATCAGAGTTATGATCTTACAGATGTTTATGGAAGTTTAAAAGCCTGAGTCAAAAAATAAAGCAATGAGCACACTCAAAAAACTTATGAACCAACATTAACTCTGTCCTTTACACGAATAGCATTATGGGAGATGCAGCTCCATAATAGCCAACGGGAGGAAGCTGCGTCATCCCTCCTACCCAATGGGAGGCCAGCTGGGTGGGATGTTGGGAAATAGCAATGGGAGAGCAGCTCGTGCATTGTTTGAATGTTTGAACGGCACGTTTGACGCATTTCATAAGGAGAACTTCATCAGTTCATTTTCTAATTTGGGTCGCGGGGAGGCTGGTGGCCATCCCAGCCAACTTCGGGCGAGGGCAGAGTACACCCTGGACAGCTCGCCAGGCCATTGCAGGGCGGAAACACGCTGACGGCTTTGCAGCCTACTCTTGTCGAAAGTCAGCAATGGTTTTTTTACATGCCTCACACTATAGACAGTGAGAGACATGGCCGACCTTTGATAACCCAGTTAGCTCCACTGGGGGGGACAGTGACAACCTTGTGGAGAGTGGGACTCGAACCCTCAACCTTTGGATCAGCGATCCAGCGCCCTATACCACTAGACCACCACTGCCTAAGGAGAACTTGTTTTTTTTTAATTTGGAATTTTTTCCATTATTCTCCTTGTTTTGTGTCATTTTCCGTAACTTTCCCCAATTATTCCTTAATTTTCTCATTTTTTTTAATTTGATGATGTTACGTATATGGATTCTATCAGACGAGCCCCCAATTTTGTTACATATGTAATTTAGAATTAAATTGCCCTGTGAAACCAGTAAAGCACGACAAACCACGATATAAACTATATACATTTTAATAATATAAACAAAGTAAGGCAAAATAATACTTACAGCTTAAAGCTCAACCGAAATACAAATTAAATACATGGTCCCATAGTCACCAAGCACCTGCAGCATGGTAAATTTAGAAGTGGTACGCGCGCTGGCAGGGAAAGGCTTGAAATCCCGCATGTCAAAGGAAACAAATGATGAACATCCTCACCTGGGCTGTGGGTGAACGTGTACGATGGACTTTGGCTATGAAGTCCCGAACGATGAAACTCTGTCGAAATGCGTTCCATGATCCACCTTGGATGAGAGGACGATGAGGACGAGTTGAAACACAAAGGTTTTTTTTTTTTTTTTTTTTTTTTTAAACTTCATAGTTTATTTAAATATTGCTTTTTTATGTGCAATATTGAGGGGTCTTTGAGTCAAAGAAATTCATTGCTGGTAGTGATGATAGATTGTTGCCTGTGTATGAAAATAAATCTTGAAACTTTGAAACTTTTGTCTGGTTTTCACACAAGTTGTGGCCTTTTCAAAATAAAGTGAGGCGTCAGTCCAGGATGGAGCTAAAATAAGGCAAATCACTCGCTTGCTATCAGCCGTTAATACCTTTGTGTACAAATGGAGAAATTGTACAATTTGCCTGAACTCTGAGTGAAATACGAGTCTGTTGTAGGGGAATTAATTGGCTTATTGTATATACAGTATATCCCTCTTTTGAAGCAGCCAGCCCTGTAAATGATCAGAGAAAGGGGGTCGGGGTGGAGGTGGGGCAGTGGGGGGGCAGGCTCTCACTTCGATGTTCAAAGGGTGACATGAGGAAAGTAATTCATATGCATGTTTAATGAGATTATGTTTTGGTATGAAGCCGGCTCGTGAGAGGAAAGCTTTAATACAGCGCAGTGACAGAATGTAGGGAAATTGAGACAGACTTTGATGCAGAAACAAGAGCCATTCTCTCTCTCTCTCTCTCTCTCTCTCTCTCTCTCTCGATCACAGTATATCTTTCGCTACAAAACCCGAAGTCCAGGAGACACACTACTACAACGCAGAATATCACACCAAACAAGACATCTACCCAGAATATTTGATAGGTACAATCATTCCCTGAAGTTCTGCAGAAAAAGATACATAGAGAAAACAAAAACATTTACTGGTTAAACATCTGCTATCATCTAAATACCCATCATCTATAGCACTTATAAGGGCGTTCTGGTGGTATTGTAGTTAGCACGGCCGCTTCACAGCAAGAACGTCTTGACTTTGAGTTATGGGTTGTGTGTATGTTGACTCTGCAGTGGACCAGCAAGCTGTTAAGGGTTCACCATAGCCTTAGCCCAGTATCGGCCGTAATAGGCACCAGCCTCCGCGCAACTCTAGTAGGATTAAGTGGTTGAAAAAAAAAAAATGAATCCACGAACATTCCTCTTATTTATCAGGATGAGATGGTTTGGACATGTACAGAGGAGGAATAGTGAATATATTGGTAGTAGGATGCTGAGGTTGGAACTACCAGACAGAAGGCCTAGAGGAGGACCAAAGAAGAGATTTATAGATGTATAGATAAATTCACACCTATGTATGCGTGTTTTAGATTAACCAGTTGACCTAATGTACTTTTTTTTTTGTGGACGTGCAAATTCTGTACAGAGTGGAACTTGGCCAGGCGTAGTGATGACCACCGTGCCACATTTCCTCCCCATCTGGTAACACTGTGCCGGAATTTTCCTCTCATTCGTATCTACAATGAAATTTGGTTTGACTCTCCTGTGTAGCAGCACGACTCAAAAACACAAACCAACATTTGGAAAAATTGGAAAACATGGTATGTAAATAAATCACATTTTTACAAGCATCTTAGCAATAAATAATAAAACAAATAATAAAAAAAGGATAAATAAAAAATAAATAAATAAATAAATAATGGTGGAATTCATTTTTTCATTCATTTTCTATAATCACTTAATCCTAATTAGGGTTGAGGGAGGCTGGCGCCCATCCTACTTGACTCTGGGCAAGGGCAGGGTACACCCTGGACAGCTCGCCAGGCCATCGCAGGGCAGAAACTGACTATGCAGCTACTCTTGTCAAAAGTCAGCAATGGTTCTTTTACATGAACCTCCCACCATAGACAGTGAGAGACATAGCCGGCCTTCGATAACCCAGTTAGCTGCACTGGGGGAGGTGACAACCTGTTGAGAGTGGGGCTTGAGCCCTGAACCTTAGGATCAGAGATCCAGCCCCTTTACCACCAAGGTCATGGTGGTAGAATAGTGGCAAATATTGCCCAGATCAGTCTATTGGGTTGATATCACTTGTTTGTATGGTGGGGGGAGGGGAGTATAGTGGTATAGTGGTTAGCTTTTGTGCCTCATAGCAAGAAGGTGCTAGGTTCTAGTCCGCGAGCTCTGTGAGGGTGTTTTTGTGAGGTGTTTGCATGTTCTGCTCATGCTTGTGTTGGATTTCTCCTGATACTTCCAGTTTCCTCCCAGTGTACAAAGGCATACATGTACAGACGCTCCTTGACTTACGTTTTACTTCGGTTCCGAACGGCCGAACGTAAGGTGAAAAAAAAAAAAAAAAAAACGTAAGTTGTTACTGTACGTTCCAGTAACATATAGTACATAATGTACTATACATCCATAAATACTATTACCGTATCTCATAAAACACCCCTAAATCAATTATTATAAACAAAACATTGTAAAATAATATCAACATTAATTTCAAATGAATTAAATTCAAGTGAAATAATTTAAAATAAATAAATGTTAATCAAATTCATTTAGTCCACTGCTTCTGATTACCACTATCACTAGTAGGCTTCCGCTTCTGACCAACCATATTTGCTTAGGGTTACAAATACGCAACACTGTGTAAACACAAAGATCACAGAGACGACGTCTTAACACAAGGGTAACAAGTAGTGACCTGGGAAGTAGCAGGGCACATTCAGTCTGTCGTTTGTAAACAATGAACGACGCAGTGCCATGTAAACAATGGACACAGCGTCATGCGTACGTAGCATTTGAACGTCTTGTACTACGGAGAGCGCGCTAAACTCAAAATTTGACTTACAAAAAATTTTTTTTTACAATTTTTTTTTCCCAGTCAGTTCAAACGTAAAATCGAAAAAACGTAAGGTGAATAAACGTAAAGCGAGGACCGCTTGTACTCTGGTTATGTGTGCCCTGTGATGGACTAGTGAGCTCTCCACGTTGTATCCCACTTTAACCCAGAGTCAGCTGAGCTGGACCCCAGCCTCCCCGTGACTCTATTGGGTTTGGCAAATGGATGGAAGTATGTACGTGTGTATGTTTGTGTGCGTATGTGTGTGTGATGGGGTGGGTGAAAGCTCCTCAGCCTGGTATTCTGGTTTTCGTGGTGCGGTTTGCCATCCCTTATGGTAAAGAAACAAACAGAGTGTAGCCCGGGTTGGTTTATACCGTAATCGTTCATTCTTTACAACTCACGAATGCACATGTGTTAGTGTTACAACAATGCATGTAACACATGTCCAGATGTTGACAGCTTGATACCATGTGACATGAGAGTTACTGTTTATTCCGGTTGAACATGACCACATCATTCATTCATTCATTTTCTGAGCCGATAATCTTAATTAGAGTCGCGGGGAGGCCGGTAGCCATCTCATCTGACTCCGGGCAAGGGCGGGGTACACCCTGGACTGCTTGTCAGACCACAGCAGTCATCACAACCATGCTCTGTTCATTTACCACCGAAGCAGTCCGAGAACTTTTTGGTCCCATAAATTATTCTATAATTTAACATTAGTATGCTTCGTAACCAGTAATGATTTCTATCGTACAGTACAGGGATTTAATATTTATTATCTGAAAATATTTGGCCTTCAGCTAGAAGTTGGTGCAGTGCTACATGAATAAAGAATCACCAAGATATATTTTTTAAATAATTCACTCCTGGCTGTAGAAAATATTCTTCCTTCTATCTATTTTCTTCGACATATTCAAGCTCGGGTCGCAGAACCAATAGGTCTAATAGGGACACCCAGGCATCTCTCCTCCCTGCGGCACTCTTTAGCTTCTCATGGGGGATCCCAAGGAATTCTCAGGCCAGGCAGGTTATATAATCCGACGAACCCTAGCTAGGTCTGCTCTGAGCCTCCTCTCAGTTGGATGTGCCTGGAACATCTCAACAGGGCGGTCACCAGGAAGAAATTTTTCTAATCGCATGCCCCAACCATCTCAACCGACTTATTTCGGTTTGAAGGAGCATCATCTGTACTCCGAGCTCCTCCTTGATGTCTGAGTTCCTCACGTCTGTTGCTCAGTGTTAGAAAACATTCTTCTCATAGTCAATAAAGGTTTGTATCATTAAAAGGACTCACAGTTACAAAATGCGGTCCATTTAAAATTGGCATGTAGAGTCGCAAAATCCATTATTTAAATTCATTTATTCATTTGCCGAACCATTTAATCCGTTTAGGGTTGAGGGAAGGTTTCAGCCTATCTCAGCCCACACTACACACTGGATAGCATGCCAATCTATCACAGGAACAACACACACACACACACACACACACACACACACACACTCACATCTGGGGAAATTGAGGACACTTGGTTAGCTTAATATCCGTGTCTTTGGACTGTCGGAGGAAACCCATACGAGCACAAGGAGAACACGTGGACTCCACACAGAAACACGCTCGCTGAACCCTGGTCTCAAACCTAGAACCTTTGAGCTGTGATGTCAACATGCTATCAACTACACCAGTGGTGTCCAACTTTTGTTGCGCCAGGGACCAGTTTTATGTATGAAAATGTTTCCGCAGACCGGTTAGAGTCGATTCAGTAATCTTGTTTTGGTGGGTGTCACCCCAGAAAACCCCGCCTCACAAAGATACTGTATGTGGTTGGAAACGAAATACAGTATGTCGTTTTCAAAATAAGACCTGGAAGTTAAAAAAAATGGGCAGTGGTGGTCTAGTGGTATAAGGCGCCGGATCGCTGATCCAAAGGTTGGGGGTTCGAGTCCCACTCTCCACAAGGTTGTCACTGTCCTCCCAGTGCAGTTAACTGGGTTATCAAAGGCTGGCCATGTCTCTCACTGTCTATGGTGTGAGGCATGTAAAAGAACCATTGCTGACTTTCGACAAGAGCAGGCTGCAAAGCCGTCAGCATGTTTCTGCCCTGCGATGGCCTGGCGAGCTGTCCAGGGTGTACTCTGCCCTCGCCCTGAGTTGGCTGGGATGGGCACCAGCCTCCGCGCGACCCTAATTAGGATGAAGCGGTGACAGAAAATGAACTGAAGTTAAAAAAAAACAAACAAAAAAAACATATAATTTGTACCATGAAAGATTTTGTTTGTGGACCGGTATAAAATGATCCACGGACCGGTTCCAGTTCATGGACCAGGTGGTTGGGACCCCTGAACTACGCCACTGCACCGTATCAGTTTTCAAAAAAGTCAGGCAAAATAAAAAAAAAGTTCACAACAGCAAAAAAAAAAAATTTTTTTTAAAAAATGCCACTGAGTTTTAATAACAATATGCTATGAGACTAGAGTCGTGATAGTTTGCACCTGTATGGAGAGCGCGATATGAGAGTGTACGGATATTTGTATTCAACTGGCTATGTATGTGCACCTCTGAAGTCTGGCCAAAGCATAAAACCGAGAGTGAATCACTGCATATCCTTGGGGCTTCCGCAGCATCTACTTGGTCTTGCTGGACATGAGAAGAGCAAACAAACATCAGTGGCCCTTAAAAGCATAGCAGACACGCACCGGTGGCGATGGGTCTCACTAAAGTGAATGAGTTCTTATGAGGTACCATATCTGCTCCAAGACTATTGTTACGCGAGTCATACAGACAGCTAGCACCAAGACACCAATACACTCCAGGCTCCCGCTATAAACATTCTCAGCTAGCACATACTGTAGTAAGTATCTCTGGACTTTTTTTTTTTTTTTTTTTTTTTTTTAATGCTCTCTGCAGTACCTCATACAGATATTTTTCTGTGGAGAGATTCCTCAGATAAGATAATCCATTGTAATTTTTTTTTCTTGGAAAAATATCTCACGATTTGCTTTTCTGTTGATAGCGTAATAGTGTTGCGGCTTTCTTGGCTGCTTTTATGGCAGCGTCTGTATTCAAGTTTAATACCAGTACTGCAGACTTGATTGTACTTGAGAGGCAGTATTGTATCTTACATAAAGGTAGTTTTTTTTTACAGGATATCATTTCTCCTTGAATATACAACATTAAAAAAAAAAAAAAAAAAAAAAAAAAAACACCTGACGATGAAGAATGAGCACTGAAAAAAATGAACTCTAAAATTACATAGACAAATCATCAATGTATTTCCTGCATTAAAAAACAAACAAACAAACAAAAAAAAATGTCAGGATAAAAAGAGAATGTCTGCTTGCTTGGTAGTCAAGACTGAATTGAAATCAAAAGCGGGTATTTGTGAGCTCAAGAATGACAAAGAGGGCGGATAGCACTGGTGTCAGGAACCATGCGATGCTACATAACTATCTATGTAACAACACGGTGGCATCAAAAGTCTAAAAAGAAAAGCCATCTGGCATTAACTTTATGGTTGGTATAAAGGGGCAAACACACAAAAAGGAATGAGCGAGAAGCAAATTTTTTCACAAGGCCTAGGCAACCCTCTCACCTCTATATGTTTCCAAGTGATGCTAGCTAGTTCACTAGTACTAGCTTATCTTTTCACTAGCTTTTATTACTTTAACTTATATTGGCTCATAATAAAATAGCTTATTATTACAAAAAGTCCCCGTTATTCGCAGGAATTACGTTCCTCCCCCACCACAGATCCCGGAAATCCGTGACTTGTTGATGCAGTTTTAAAACCCTATGTATGATATTACATGCGCCTTATATACATTATATGCTTATTAAGCACATTCTACAGCCAGTCTTACTCATTAATACAGTAATAATGCAATAAAATGGAGTAATGATTAAATAAAAACTTTTTAAATTTTGTACTGTGATAATATTTATGAATAAATAAAGCGCTGAGGCTCCTTACCAGAAGCTCTAGAAGATGCAGGGCGCTTGAGTGACACCATAGCGCTTAAATAATCATTAAAAACACACGAAAAAAAGTGAATTCACAATTCAAGCAATCACGTTGATAACGTGCGCAATGGAGAAAAAAGAGGTGTACACATCATCTGCAACCAATCAGCAGGAGGGAGAACCAAAAGCTCTCAGCCATTGGCTAAATTTGAATCACATGCCAGTAATGTTGTGATGATGCATATGTATAATTTGGCGAGGCTGCCGATAATTTAGTCCTTCTCAAATAGTGGGAGACACCCACCCTTGGGGGGCGTGGTGTGATGCCGGGGGGGAGGGGTATGACCCTGGGAACATTCTTTTTTGCCATACTGTACTAGAATTAAGTGTTTTTTTTAATTATTTAATGCTTTTGAAATTTTTAATGTTAATAAAGATACAATGTCATGCAGAGGCATATTCATAGCAATTTTATAGACAAATAATAGTATTTATAGTCACGTGCGTAGCTCGAATTTGGGCTTGAATTGTATTTTTGTTTTCTTCCTAGAGGGGGCGTCAGAAAATAATTGACAAGCACTGGGCTAATTTAAAAACATTATGAAAAAAGACTTTCAGAGCAAAATCCACGAGTATGCGGGGTCGCAAATGGTGAACCGTGAATGGGCGGGGGCTTACTGTAATGAAATTATTATAAAATGAAGACTCTTGTGCATGCATCAGAAAGAGTTAAACATGTGTAGATATATACTCATAGGAACTCGAGCATGGCGTTTCCAGTTCTTACAATTTGTGTGTGTGTGTGTGTGTGTGTGTGTGTGTGTGTGTGTGTGTGTGTGTGTGTGTGTGTATACTGTTTGGAATTATCTGTCCTTCAATATTATCTTTTGAATCGTGCCATGTGAGAGTTCAACTCTGTTAACCGCATATCTGTCTACTTCGTGTCGCATGAAAAAAATTCTGTCTCTCATCGATCACGTCGCTGGCATTCACTGACTTCACCTGGTCGCATGTCAATCATGCCTCCTATGTATATTCCCCTTCAGCCATATGGTTGGAAGATTTGGTAGGTATTGGAACAAACTGAATTCAAAAAGGAGGAAATGAAAAATTGCACAAAGCCATGAGACAAAAAATGTGAGGTCATCACCAGGCCTTGATGAATATAGTAAATTACAAGTAATGTTATGAAAAAAAAAATTCAAACTATGATGGCGGAGCATCAGAGAAGAAATCATTTCATTAAGATGGCATTTTTAAGTTTTAGAAATGGTTTTAAAATGAACATTTTTTTACTATTCACTATCCTGAGATAAACATTGATCGCTATGGAGCCGGTTCACAATGTTTATTGATTTTTGCTTTCTTTTTAATTCTTTCAGCTTTGCAACAGTTGACACACACTTGTAGACAGAAGCGTTATTCAACTCGTATTAGTTTCTCAATGTGAAGTCTGTGATAAAATATTTGTATGTTTCCACTGTGAAAAAGCACTTTCAACCAGATGGCTATGCATTAAAGCAGAAGTATGCTTGTAGCAGGTCTCTTCATATATACATATATGTCTGTCTGTCTGTCTGTCTTCCTTTCGGCTTTTTTCCCTTTTACTCGGGAGTCGCCACAGTGAATCATCTGATTCGCACGTTTGATTTGGCAGAGGTTTTTACGTCGGATGCCCTTCCTGTCACAACCCTTTTTAGCAAGGGACAGAAACACACTGATGACTTTGCAGCTACTCTTTACGAAAGTCAGCAATGGTTCTTTTACATCAACCTCTCACCATAGACAGTGACAGACATGGCCCGCCTTTGATAACCCAGTTAGCTGCACTGGGGGGGACAGTGACAATCTTGTGGAGAGTGGGACTCGAACCCCCAACCTTTGGATCAGCGATCCAGCGCCCTATACCACTAGACCACCACTGCCCCTTTCATATATACATATATATATACATACATATATATATATACATGTATATACATACATATATATATACATATATATATATACATATACATATATACATATATATATATATATATATATAGAGGATTTTCTGAGTAGATCCTTCCGTAGGAGAGTGCTCAATACTTTTTGGTAGAGTAAATAACAATAAAAATAATAAAAGGACAGGACAAAGACTTTCTATTGAAACTCCATTTATCACTACAGTTTAACTACTACATTTAAACTACTTTTATTATTTTTATTATGTATATATATATATATACATATATATTTATTATGTAGATATATATATATACAGTGATCCCTCACTACTTTGTGCTTCTGTTTCAGCCTCTTCAGTGCATCGCAGATTTTCAAAAATATTTACTGAAAAATAAAAAAATAAGGAAATTAAGGAATAAGGGGGAAGGTTAAGGACAATGCTGCAAAACAAGGAAAATTATGCAAAAAACCCCCAAACAATCAAAACCAAAAAAAACAACCCAACAAAACTCCTTACATTTTTATGTGAGGTGCGCATCTGTGTGTGTGTGTGTGTGTGTGTGTATTTATATTCCATTTACATCTTATGCATTATTTTTGGATTTTTAATTGTTATTATAAGAATTTATAGCGTTAAATGTGTATTTATTGATATTATATACACATATACATGCATGTATACGTAAGTTAGGTGGGTCGATCCTACTTCATGGAAATCAGCGGTTGCAGGGGGTCTTGGTCCTCATTAACCGCTGAAAATGGGGAGGTCCCCATTAACCACGGAAAGTGAGGGATCCCTGGATCGCTGGATCCCTCATTTTCTGCAGTTAATGGGGACTGGTATCCCCACGCGACGACTGAATTCCGTGACGTAGGATCACCCCCACCAACCCCTCATGACTTGCGTATACGTACATGTATATGTGTATATAATATTAATAAATACATATTCAATGCTATAAATGCTTATAATAACAATTAAACATTCAAAAATAATGCATAAGATGTAAATAAAATATAAATACACACACATATATAGATTCCCGCTGGCACGCACGCACTCAGATGTGTACATCATAAAAATCTAACTAGTTTTGATGGGAGATTTTGGGTTGTTTTTTGTTTTGTGGTTTTTTTTGTGTGTGTTTAGGGGCAGTGGTGGTCTAGTGGTATTGGGCGCTGGATCGCTGATCCAAAGGTTGGGGGTTCGAGTCCCACTCTCCACAAGGTTGTCACTGCCCCAAGTGCAGCTAACTGGATTGTCAGAGGTGGGCCATGTCTCTCACTGTCTATGGTGAGATGCATGTAAAAGAACCATTGCTGACTTTCGTAAAGAGTAGCTGCAAAGTCGTCAGCGTGTTTCTGTCCCTTGCTAAAAAGGGTTGTGACAGGAAGGGCATCCGACGTAAAAACCTCTGCCAAACCAAACGTGCGAATCAGATGATTCACTGTAGCGACTCCCGAGTAAAAGGGAAAAAAAGTTGAAAGGAAGACAGACATTTTTGTTTTGTCTTTGCTTCGGTTTTTTTTTTTTTTTTTTTTGCATTTTTGTTTCCAATCAGATCACCTAGATGGGCCGACATCACTTTGTTTCTCAAATATAAGTAATTTAAGTTTTAGCACAGGAAATGTCTCCAAAACTTTGTGACCTTGCTTTGACGTTCACCTTTGACCTTGAAATTCTAAAATGAAAGTGTTATTCACTTGTCCAAACAGTCAAATCTGACTCTTGGTGCCACGATATATATGTGTACATTTGGTCCATGTTCTGTAACCACATAATCCTAATTAAGGTCACAGATAGGCTGGCGCCCATCCCAGCCAGCTCCGGGACATGGACAGCCTTTAATAACCCAGTTAGCTTCAGTGGCGTGGGGGTAGTGACAACTCAGTGAGAGTTGGACTTGAACCCTCAACCTGAGGATCAGTGATCCAGCGCCTTTACCACCAGGCCATTTGCACCTCGGGCAATTTGGAGGAAGCTGGAGGCTGAAGAAGCCATGCTTGTTGATCCTGAGTCTCGGAAGCAGGGTCTTCTTGCTGTGAAGTGAGAATGCTGTCCACTCTTCCACCGTGCCCCCAATTTTTAATCCCTCTCACAACATTTTCTAATAAAATCAGAATACTTTGGCAATTTGAGTGCTACACTATCTCAGTAATGGCCAGAGGAAGAGAGGCTTACCCCTGCTGAGAACTGGTTCATTCCACAGCCTCGGATTTATTTTTTGTGGAAATTTTCCCTTTGCTGACTCAATGGGGGTTATGGCACTGAATGGCTCAATTTTGCTTTGTAGTTTGTTTACATAAGTGTAATTCTATTTTTTTTTTTTTCTATAAAGATCTAATCTTCTGTCTGTTCTCTGCATTTAAAAGCCAGTCCCAGTCCTGGTCATTGATTCCCTAAAATTTGTCATTATTCTTGAAGATTTTCATATCAAGACTATGTGAAAGCTTTCTCTTCTTTTAAACAGAAAAAAAAAAAAAAAAAAAAAAAAAAAAACTAGCCCTATATGATAATTATGGCCAAAACCTTTCAGATCATTTAAAGTTATTGTTATAATTGGAGCTGTTTCTAGGCAATTATTGAAGTTATCTTCTCCCAGAGTTTAGCCTGACATTCTAATAGCGCCTTGATTTGCCTTTCTGGCAACTTACATTCTTCGTACAGCGTCTGCAGTTCCTTGTCCTTCTCAGATGCTATTCACTAAAGTGCTCTCAAAATAAACTTGAAAGATAACTTTCATTACACATTCATCTTCAGTAATCACGTTACTCTGCTCAGGCTCAGCATGGATCTCCAGCCAACCCCACAAACACTGAACGAAAGCACTGCAGGAGAATTTAATATCGCCAGTCTACCTGTCTGGACTTTTTTTTTTTTTTTTTCAGAAGTTGGGATGAAACCAGAGAACTCGGAGGAAACCGGTGTTCCCACAGGGAGAAGTATGCACAGAAACAGTCCATAACCTGAACTAAGCCTGCAGCAAGTTTATCCTGCCTGTCCACACTCACTGACCAATCACATGTTCACACTCCTGCATGCAAGCGGCACCGTGGCACACGACAAGAAGGTCTTGGGTTCGAGTCCTGGGAACGGCAAGGATGTTTCTATGTCGCATTTGCATGCTCTCCCCAAACGTGCATGGGTTTCCTCCGAGTATCCGGGTTTCCTTTCACAATCCAGAGACATGCACATTAGGCTACATGGTTGTGTCTGTAGTAGGTGTGAGTGTAAGCGTGAATGGTTGTGTATGTAAAGAACCGGCAAGCTCTTAAGAGTGTATCTTGCCTTCACCTAGAGTTGGTTGAGATAGGCTCTAGCCTCCCTTGCAATATCAGGAGGATGGAGTGGTTCGGCAAATGAACGAATAAACTTTTAAATGCTGGTTGCTTTGATTCGTTCTCGGTAAAGATTACAGACTCTTGTGAGTCAAAATGCCAGATCAGCAGTTTCTGAGCTACACAAACCGGCTCCCTCGGCAACCAACAACAATGCCACTGGAAAGTCACTGAGACCCCCCCCCCCCTCTCAGTAGTTTAATATACAATCTATAAATTTAATTCAAGCCTTTACACATTATTTTCATGAATATATGCAACACTCTGCTGTCACATGATCGGCAAATGTTGTCAATATATTATTATCGATAAAGTTGATAATATTATCCTCAATAAGCATTAATAATAAATTTTTGTACTTTTTTGAGCAATATCTTATAGTCACCAGTTTCCTCAATTCAAAAAAAAAAACAAAAAAAACAAAACATAAAAACACCATCTTCTGAACTGCTTATTTTTAATTAGGGTTGTGGGGAGGCTTGCGCCCATCTCAGCCAACCCTGGGCAAGTGCAGAGTATACCCTAGACTGCTCACCAGGGAAGAAACACGCTGCTGGCTGTGCAGCCTACATATACAAATGTCAGCAATGGTTCTTTTACATGCCTCACACCAGAGACAGTAAAAGTGGCAGCGGTGGCCTGGTCGTAAAGGGCGCTGGATCACTGATCCTAAGGTTGGGGGTTTAATGTAAAAACCTATGCCAAATCAAAAACATGCGAATCAGATGATTTGCTGTGGCGACCCCTGAAAAAGGGAAAAAGTCGAAAGGAAAAGAAGACACCATAGACAGTAAGAGACATGGCTGGCCTCTGATAACCCAGCTAGATGCTCTAGGGGTTGGGGTGGGGGGTAACGATCTGTTGAGAGTGGGGCTTGAACCCTCAACCTTAAGATCAGTTATCCTGCACCTTTACCACCAGGCCACCACTGCCCTTCATAAAAACATGAAGCCATTAAAGAACTAAGGCAGAAAAAAGGAGCAGAAGCAAACCCTACACATTAATGCAACTGCTCCAGTTATCTAACTCACGCGGGTGAAAGGCCACTTCTATTGTCAGATCTGACAAGAATGGGCTACCTGTTTGACAAGCCATCATTGTGTTCTCTAATCCAATAGTCGACAAGACCTGCTGCCCAAGAAGTCTTGTCAGCAAATTGAAGCAGTGCTCCGGTAGGCGTGGATCAAGGCCTGGCACCGCACTGCCACGTTCTCAGTGCATTTGGCCTGGCTCCAGGGTAATTTTCATAAGGACAAGTAAACTATGGGGCAGCATTAGATGGAGCATGCGGGACGATATCCCTGCAAGCATGAGCTCTCAGTGCATGCTCAGAATACTAATACACCCATAAAGTAAACTCGTTGTCTGGCTGCTTTACTTTCACCATTCTCCAGGGTTTCTTTAGACATTTTTTTTTAACAGAGTTTACATTCTTGACATTTAAAGTACACAAAAACACTTTGTAACTATATATATATATATATATATATATATATATTCATCTAAATCAAGTTTACTGATACTCATTCCTTCATCCATTCAATTTCTCAAGCGCTTAACCCTTTAATGCCCAAGTTTTTCCTAATCAAAAGGGCCTAAGAAAACACTCCAGTCACATTTATTTCAACAATTATAATAACACTAATAACAATAATAATAATAACAAATAATAACACTCTCAAAATTTGTGAACAACACAATCCTACGCACTCAAGGTCGTCTCACAGCGGACTGAGGCACATGGGACCAAGCTGTTTTGCATCAGATGACCCCACAACAAATATAGAATACATTCTGAAAGGCAGCAGCATGAGTCTAGTAATTATTGGCATTTTTTTGAAAGAGGACCATATGGTCCTGCTAGGCATTAATGGATTAATCCAAATTAGGGTCGCAGGGGAGCTGGTGCCCATCTCAGCCGACTCTGAGCGAGGGCAGGGGTACACCCCGGACAACTCACCAGGCCATTGCAGGGCTTTACTGATACTAATATTCTGATATTGCAATGCTGCATACTAGCAGTTATAAATAGGTCATGATGTCAAACATTTCTGGGTTGTTTGACTGTGAGGCAAAAATGAGGAGCTGAAAAATAAACAGTTCCTTTTAAATAACCCCAACAGGCTTTTGACATTTTTACCAGTGCTCAGGAAATAGAAATTAATGAATAACACAGCACAAGTAATAACTGATCATAAAATCTCGACACATGATCAGGCATTTTGTTTCTTTATTGTTTCACTAAAGGACTCAGCAATGCTGTTCATTTAAAAAAAAGCAAGCGAATTAAAGCAGGGTGTTTTAGGATAGAGCAGTAAAAAAAAAAAAAGAATCCAAGAGAAATTGAGTCATTTCGGTACATATGGCCTGTAATTAACTATCAAACCCTCTGGACCCACTTTGTGTTTTTATTTAATGACACGTTGCATTTATTCCAACCCCTTAATTAAGTTTGTACAAAAAGGTTTCGGGTTGAATTTGGGTTCAGAGCAAAGAATAGGACAGCAATGGTTTGTGGTGTTATTCTGGTGCACTATATAAACTACACACCAAAAACACTGCTTAAACACAATAAGTCCTTTATTGTATCCTCGTGGTATATAGTACAGTTTTCGCATTAATCCCCATTGTGAGATCTAATTACCATATTCGGTTCAAATTAGTGCAACATTGGGAAATAAAAAGAATTTCAATACACTGAAGTACAGTACTTGATGCTGAGTACCATTCTGTAACTAGACAAGCTGTGTTAAACAAACAGTTTTCATATAAGACTTTAAAAAACTGGATCAAGGACCTTAAGCAATCACAAGAAAATCTTTGAGAACCGTTTCAAAAAAAAAAAAATTCAATATATTCCTCAGTAAAGTTGAAAAAGCATATGAATAAAAGGTTTGGGTGAAATCTTTCAATCAAATACCGGCCACATCATCACAGAGCAACACACTCACCACACTCACACCGAAGGGCCATTTGAAACAGCTGGTTATAGCATAATGTGCATGTCTTTGGACTGTTGATGAAAGCGAGACGACTAACTACTGATGCAAGTATAGACAGAACATGCAAGCATGGGGTTTGACCCTAGAACCTGCTCTCTTCGACTCTAAATGACACACCGCTATGCCCCTCCCGCCCCCTCTTGTATTATAAATCCTCTTTGCGTGTTATAAGGCGATGCCATATAGAAAGAAAAGCATAGATAAATCGATACTTTTGTGACTAGCCTCATTGCTTATGTATTCGTTGCTGCCAAAAAAAAGTTTTCGAACAAACACGGTTCAAGTAAAATGGTCAGCGGGGTACACTGTAATTGTGTTGATTTTGTCACGTCTGCTCAGTTTCCCCTCACAGGAAATTCAATAAATTAAGAAAATAGCTGGGAAGCTATATCGCAGCGTTGGCGCCGAGTGCACTTGCACTGTGCAGCTTATTGTCTTTCTCTATAAATTCATGTTTGGGTAAAATTACACAAGCAAATGTTATTCAGCTCCACTTGTAGGCAGTTCCCGAAATAATTTCATTATTGATTGTGGCATCTGGTTAAAATTGAACACCTGGGTGCAAGAAGTACTTTCGTCACAGAATAACACTTTTCAGATAGTAAGGGTCAAAGTTTTAGAAATATGTTGCAGATAAATGGCCTGGTGGGATAGGGTGCTGAATCGCTGATCTTAAGGTTGGGGGTTTGAGTCCCACTCTCCATAAGGTTGTCACTGTCCCCTGTGTCTGTACAAAACCCGTGATGCATTGAAGCACAAAGTAGTGAGGGATCACTATACATATATCGAACATATATATATATATATATATATATATATATATATATGGTGGCATGGTGGCGTAGTGGTTAGCACGTCCGCCTCACAGCAAGAAGGCCCGGGTTCGATTCCCAGCCTGGGCGTTTCTGTGTGGAGTTTGCATGTTCTCCCCGTGCTTGTGCGGGTTTCCTCGGGGTGCTCCGGTTTCCTCCCGCAATCCAAAGACGTGCACTGTAGATTAATTGGCCGTTCTAAATTGACCGTAGATTCTCTCCTGCAGCGGCACTGGAACCCAGTCGTATTGGCATTTGCCTTTCCATTGGATCCTTCCGGTGGCGCCGAGACGGGGGGGTGGGACTTGCTGCTTGGGTAACAGCCTGTCCCTCATTACTCCCTACCCAGGCTCTGCACACTGGGGGGTATCACCAGCCGGGGTACCAGCCAGAGTGCAGCCATAGTCCTTCGGGACTGACGGAGGCCTACCATATATATATATATATTTTTTTTTTTTCTTTTTTCTTTTAACGCACCATTCAGTGGCACCTACAGCTAATCCCCGGGATTATACAAAGTAAACAGAGATGTTTTTTTTGTGCAAAAATAATGCTTTATGCACGAAAAAAGCAAGAAAATCAATTTCAGACTTGAGTATCTATTGCCATAAAATACCTGAACTTGAGTACTGTACTTTTTGGCATAAAATGCTTCGACTTGAGTACTTATTGCCATAAAATGTCTGGACTTCAGTATTTATTGCAATAAAACGCCTGGACTTGAATGCTTTCACCACACAAAAGCCATTTCACCCAGTTCCTGATTGCCAAACAGTCATTGCTCCTGTGCTCCCTTGAATTTTATTATTTGACTATTTACGTGTACAAAAACATTTCCTGACTTCGTACGTTTACCCCATGAATCCCTTTTTTGTTCACTTTTATTTCCAAAACTTCTACAAAGACATGAGTATTTTTTTTTTTTTTCACAAAAATTCAGGAGATTCTGGGAAGGTCGTATATCAGTACTCAGGTCTTGCGATATGCCTTTAAATAACGCACATGACACATGACTCTCTACTACTTTAAGGCAGTGGTAGCTTAGTGGGGAAGAGGCTGGATTACTGATTCAAAGCTCAGCAGTTCAACCACCACTGTCGGCCCCTGAGCAAGACCCTGAACCCTCAGTTGCCCATTAGTATAAAAATAATAATTGTAAGTTGCTTTGGATGAGTGTCTGCCAAATGCTGTAAATATACTTTATTGTTGTATTATCAGCTCATTTTTTTTTTTTTTTTTTTCTAAAATGTAATTTCAGTATTGCACCCAGGTCTTCAAGGTAAGAGACAGAACCTTATTGTTGGAATTGGAGATTGACAGGCAGATCGGTCCAGCCTCTGCTGTAAAGCAAAGCTTGTATGGGTCCATCATTGGGAAAAAGGTCGCTGAGCCGAAACGCAAAGCTCTCAATTTACAAGAAGATTTACGTTCCTGCACTACTCTACAATCACGAGCTTCGAAAAGTGACCAAAAGAACAAGGTCATGAATACAAGAGGTTGAAATGAGCTTTCTCTCCAGGGTGGTGTGACTCTCACTTTGGAGTAGAAACGCTGCTCCTTCGCCTTTACAGGAGCAGGTTGAAATGGCTTGGGCTCCCGATTAGAATGCTTCCTGAACGCCTTTCTCGTGTGGTGTTTCATGCATGTCCGGTCGTGGAATAGACCCTGGTGTTGACCCAGAACATGCTGGAAGGACTATGTGTTACGTATGCCCAAATAGATTCTATCGGACGAGCCCCCAATTTTCATACATATGGAACTTAAAAGTAAGGGCGCAGTGGTGGTCTAGTGGTATAGGGCGCAGGATCGCTGATCCTAAGGTTGGGGGTTCGAGTCCCTACAAGGTTGTCACTGTCCCCCCAGTGCAGCTAACTGGGTTATCAAAGGCGGGACAGGTCTCTCACTGTCTATGGTGTGAGGCATGTAAAAGAACCATTGCTGACTTTCGTAAAGAGGAGCTGCAAAGCCGTCAGCGTGTTTCTGTCCCTTGCTAAAAAGGGTTGTGACAGGAAGGGCATCCGACGTAAAAACCTCTGCCAAATCAAACGTGCGAATCAGATGATTCGCTGTGGCGACTCCTGAGTAAAAGGGAAAAAGCCGAAAGGAAGAAAGAACAATGGAACTTAAAAGTAAATTGCCCCGTGAAACCAGTAAAGCACGACAAACCACGACATAAACTATATACATGATAATAATATAAACAAAGTAAGGCAAAATTTGGAGTTTGCATGTTCTCCCCGTGCTTGTGCGGGTTTCCTCCGGGTGCTCCGGTTTCCTCCCGCAGTCCAAAGACGTGCACTGTAGGTTGATTGGCCGTTCTAAATTGACCGTAGATTCTCTCCTGCAACGGCACCGGAACGCAGTCGTATCGGCACTTGCCTTTCCATTGGATCCTTCCGGTGGCACCGAGACGGGGGACTTGCTGCTTGGGTAACAGCCTGTCCCTCATTACTCCTTACCCGGGCTCTGCGCACTGGGGAGTATCACCAGCCGGGATACCAGCCAGAGCGCAGCCATAGTCCTTCAGGACTGACGGAGGCCTACCATACCAAGGCAAAATGATACTTACAGTTTAAAGCTCAACCAAAATACAAATTAAACGAAGGGCCCCATAGTCACCAAGCACTTGCAGCATGGTAAGTTTAGAAGCGGCACGCGCGCTGGCGGGGAAAGGCTTGGAATCCCGCGTGCCGAAGGAAACAAATGATTGAAATCCTTGCGTTGGCTGTGGGTGAATGTAAATGATGGACTATGGCGATAAAGTCCCAAACAACGAAACTTGGGTGAAATTTCCACGATCCACCTTGGATGAGATGAGCCGCTGTGATGAGTTTCCTTAGAGGAACTGCACACCTAAGAGACCCGAAGAGACTGGAAGAGCCTGGAAGAGACCGGAAGAGGCTGGACAAGACGGGAAGAGGCTGGAACCAGTCATCACCAGGTCCTCAGTATAACCTCCTCAAAATTCTGGAAAGTTCCATTCTCGAAGTTTCTGAATCATCTGACCCACTACTAGGATACATGCGCAACCAGGTCCATCTCGAAGTGTCCAGACCCCCTTACAGCTGAGTCATACCATGTGACCCTAGTTACAGCACACTCTGAATCTAATTATGTACACCATTTACACACTCACATTCATATACACGCCCGTAACACTGTCTCTAGGCTGGTCTGGGAATGCCTTGTTGTCAAATACAGCCAAAACAGTAAAATACTGTTCACAGCATTTACGATTGATGAAATCTGATGACAGGACAGTTTTGAAAAGGCAACTTGTCTTGACTATCTTGAATATACAAAACGTTTCAGATATAGATCTTACAGCTGCTGTCCTGGCTTGTCAGATGGCTCCATTTATTTATGAATCGTGAATGCAATGCAACTGATGGTGGCGAGCACATCTACCTCCCAGAAAGAAAGTCTTGGGTTCGAGTCCCGGGCTTGGTGACAATTCTCCTGTTTTCCAGTTTGCGTGTGTTCTCTGATGCTTGTGCAGGTTTCCTCTGGGAACTCAAGTTTCTTCCTACAGTCCATAGACAGCACATTAAGCCGACCGGCTGTTCCAGTTTGCTCCTTGGCGTGAGTGTGATTGCTTTTGGGAGTGCGTTAGCCCTGCAGTGAAGTGTCAAGTTGCTCATGATCTAACCTACCTTCACCCAGAGTTGGCGCAGATAGGCTCCAGCCTCCCCGAGGCGCTAACTGAAGATGAAGTGACTTGAAAAATTAACAGATGTTTCTCACACTGTTTTAAGGCAGAGAAATTTTTTTTTTTTTTTCTCTGAATGTTTTATTCCAGGGAGAGTGGTGGCCTGGTGTTAAAGGTGTTGGATCACTGATCCTAAGGTTGTGGGTTCAAGCCCCACTCTCAGCAGGTTGTCACTGTTCTCACAGTGCAGCTAACTGGGTTATCAAAGGCCGGCCATGTCTCTCACTGTCCATGGTGTGAGGTTCATGTAAAAGAACCATGGCTGACTTTCGACAACAGTATATTTCTGCCCTGTGATGCCTGGCAAGCTGTCCAGGGTGTACACCTTGCCCGGACTCGGCTGGGATGGGTACCAGCCTCCCCGCGACCCTAATTAGGATTAAGCGGTTACAGAAAATGAACGAATTATTCATTGTCTAACATAAACAGAGAAAGGTAGATGAACGTCAGTAACACAAGACCATGTTATATAATCTCGAAACAAATTTTAGTTTAATTTCATATTTAAAAAATATATATACATATATTGATTTTCTTTCATTCAATTTGTTTTAATTGAATCTACTTACAAATTGACTCTTGATCAAATCTTTTATGAGCTGTTTTATTATTTATAAGAATCATAGGGTGGTTGGAGTCCATCCCAGCCAACTCCAGCTGGGTATACACTGAAAAGCTTGCAAGACCATCGTGGGACCAACCTACACGCAACCATTCACACTCACATTCACACCTATGGGTCTTCTTCTTTTCCTTTCTGCTGTTCCCTTCAGGGGGCGCCACAGCAAAATCATCCGCCTCCATCTCACCCTATTCTCTGCATCTTCTTCATGTCCTCCTTCACCACATCCATAAATCTTCTCTTTGGTCTTCCTCTAGGCCTTCTGCCTGGTAGTTCCAACCTCAGCATCCTACTACCAATATATTCACTGTCCCTCCTCTGTACATTCACACCAGTGGGTAATCAAGAATATTCAGTTACCCTAATTCAAGATTCAAGAGTCTTTATTATCATTACTGTTCACACAACGGAATTTTGTACGAGGCTGTCAGCTTTGAAAGCTGCAAGTGTGCATGTCTTTGGACTGTAGGAGGAAACTAGCGCCCCCGGAGGCATGGAGAGAACATGAAACACATTCCACTGGGTATCATGGGAGTGATCAAATTATTCATTCATTTATTAATTTATTTTTTAAGCCGTTTAATCATAATTAGGGTCACAGGAAGGCTGGTGTCCATCTCGGACGACTCTGGGCGAGGGTGGGGTACACCCCGCTCAGCTCATCCGACCATCAGAGGTACAACATACCCTTACAGTCATTCACACCTAAGAGTCATTTTGAACACCCAGTTAGTGTACTGTGCATGTTTATGGACTGTGGGAGGAAACCAGAGTACCTGAAGGAAACCCTTGCAAGCAGAGAGCGAACACGCTACACTTCTGGGCCACCCATGGGCAAATCGATTGGTTTCAAATCTATATATTTACTATTTTGCTACTCTTGATTCCTAACCATGCCGACAATTAACCAAGGCTGACTTCATGTACATTGCTCATGAGTCATCTTTACGCTGTATGCATTGTGAATACATCTTTATCTCACAGCATGTGATCCAGAAATGCAGGAATGCAAGAAGATGGTCTCAGGGCCAGCAAGCCTTGTTGTAGTCATCAGGATGGAGTTGCGAATTAAGTATCATGTCAGCAGGAAATATTTTACACTCTCACTTATTTGCCGAACTGTTTAATCCTATTAGGAGTCGCAGGGAGGCTGAAGCAGGGACATCTTATCTGACACCGGGAAAAGGCAACACAGAAATATTTACACTTGTACCTTGGTTGTCTTTGGACTGTGTGTGTGTGTGTGTGTGGTGGGGGGTGGGAGGTGGGGTGGGGATGGGGTGGGTGGTGGTGGTGGTGGGGGGGGGGGGGTTTCTGGCGGAAATCTTTATAATCATGACGAGAATATCCACATAGTCCGTGCCCGGGACTCGAACCCAGGACCATGCTGTTAGGTAGACGTGCTAACCACTGTGCCGGCCTAGCGTCCTCCACATTTTTCACAAGTCCTCAAAAGACAGGCTTCCAAAGACATCTTCAAAAAGCTCTGCTCTCCAAGAGAGACATCACTGGCGTAAATAAACTCTGTCTAAAGTACAGAGCCTAAAGAGGCTTTTGTTGCTTAGACCAAAGGGGGAAGTGCAAAGCCTCATGGGAAACATCTGTAAAGTGGCATCTGGCCCAACTTACATTAAAAAAAAAAAAAGAGAAAGTGGAGGAGAGCAGGCCATACAGGCAACAGATTAATGTGTACTGCCTTGTTTTTTTTTTTGTTTTTTTTTTGCTTAGTACAGGGTGGTGGGGTGGTGGTGGTGGTGGTGGGGGTGGTGGTGTGGTGGGGTGGTGGTAAACAATTAGAATAATTACATTTCCCGTTCTCTGCTCATTTCTTAACTAGATTGCTCAGAGCTCTCAAAGTAAGCTTATTAGTGGTCGCTTATTAGAAAAGGATAAGCAGCTAAGGTGCATGTTGTAGTATTTATTACCCATTTAATACCTGTAAGAGCTTCCATTTGGTTCCATTAAGTAAAAAAAAAAAGACAATTAAAGCAGTATTTTATAATCAAGGATACAGGTTTAAGGCCAGGTACAGTTTGAATCCTGAGCCGATGGCGCAAAATTGACTACACTGTCTGGGTGGGCTGTCTGGGTGGGCGTAATGGTAGGTACCCGCCCTCTGTTGTATCAGTTAGAATAACACAAAGCAGTCATTCACCATCTATCAAACACTTTGTTTCGAGTGTAATCTTCTATTCATTTATTCATTTCCTGAACTGTTTAATCCTTATTTGGGTTACAGGGAGGCTGGTACAGATCCCGGAAGACTCTGGACGAGGCCAGAGTACACCGTGGACAAGTTGCCAGGCCATCACAGGGCAGAAACATGCTGATGCCTACTCTTGATAAAACTCAGCAATCATTCTTTTACATGACTCTCGCCGTTGACAGTAAGAGACAAAGCTGGCCTTTGGTAGCCCAATTAGCTACATTTGGAGGAAGAGGCTAGCAGTGGTGACCGGTTGATAGTGGGGCTTGAACCTCTGAACTTGGGATCAGTAAGGGCAGTACCACCGAGCACCCACTGCCCCATTCATTCAATTATTCATTTACTAACTACTTTATTCTAATAGAGTTGTAAGGCGGGGTGGGGGGGTGGAGCCTATGATTCCGGGTGGAGGTGTTCACCCAGTCCATTACCCAGCCCTTCCCAATCACACACATTAGCATAGCAATTTCAACCAGCTAATTAGCCTGATGCGCATGCTTTTGGATTGTCTGGGGTAACTGTAGTACACAGAGGAAACCCACGAATTCACGTATTTGAGGGGAGATGATGTACACATCCACACAGGAACGCCCTCACTCAGCTCTGGACCCAGACCCAGTACGATCTTACTGCGCGTATGAGATGGACATGCTTATCACTATGCCACTGTGCCACCAGTCAGATACATGAAAATGAGCTAAATAAGGATGAATAAGTGTTTCACACTCAGGATTGTTAGATGCACTTGCACTCGTTCATCAGCATTCGCTCTTGAGACTGATCAGTTTCATTGCCCGGATTTACCTCACAGTAAACTTCATTACAATTTCAAGAAGATTTGGTTTTCCTACTTATCCCAAATTAAAGTGGGAGATGCGAAGAGATTTCCCATGTCATCAGTTGGTTTATGATGCAACATGAATGGTGGTGGTGGTGGTGGGGGGCTGTGCTATCGGCTTCACATGTCTCTGGAAAAGAACATCTTCTCTTTACGTATTGGTAGCTCTCACATGAAAGGTGAAAGATAACTAATAGATGAGAATTGGCAGGTGATCATATTAATGATAAGACATGGCTGGGTGGCGGAATGGTGGCGCAGAGGAAAGCATGTCCACCTCTCATCAAGAAGGCCTGGGTTTGAATCCTGGCCTTAGCCAGCATGATCTCATCACGCTTGCATGGGTTTTCCTCTGGGTGTTCAAGTTTCTTCCTAGAGCCCAATGTGAGCTGAAATGGGCACCAGCCTTCCTGCAACCATAATCCTAATTAGGCAGGTGATCGGGACGGGGCGGGGCGGGGCGGGGCGGGGCGGGGCGGGGCGGGTGGTGTGTTAAGAACTATTCCTTCATTATATTCATATATTTTCTGAACCTATCTCGGGGGCCTCTGGGTGAGGGTGGGGTACACAATGGACAAGATCACCAGGCCATCGCAGGGCTGACACTTACACCTAGTGGTGATCTGGAACAGCCAATTAACCTACTCTGCATGATTTTGGACTGTGGGAGGAAACCGGGGTACCCTGAGGAAACCCATGCAAGTACGAGGAGAACATGCAAACTCCACACAGAAACCCCCGAGCTGGAAATGGAACCCTGGACCTTCTTGCTGTGAGGCACTGTACCACTATGCCACGCCTTAATTAGATATCACCACAATTTCAAGTCTGTGTTACTTTTCAGGTCACATGCTTTCAAGCAAGTAAAAAAATTACAGTAATACACACCTATATTGCAGCCGACCATAAAAACACTGATTTCTGAAATGTAGGATAATGGCTGCTGATTTACTGCCAGCTTTGAGACGTTCTTCAATCCACTCGGTATATTATATTCAGCGGGAAAGTATCAGGAGAGAAGTTCCTCCTGAGTTGATGATGGCAGAAGACAGAACATAGCAGATGAGAAGTCTGCAGTGGTGCACACCACCATCGGGGACATGGTATGTCAATATGAGTAACCTTGGCGATGGATCTGTGAGAAGATCTACGACCCACGTACAAGCACATGGTGGCATATTACTCCTCCGGCCATGCCTTTAATCTACTGAAGTGGCTGAGGCTGCCTTTAAAAGCCAGTCAGCCAGGATGGGACGTAAAGATTCAAGGCAGAAAGGTCACGTTTTTCATTGTCTGATATGAGGAATCACATCGCCGTGTCCCTCTACACACACAAATCAACGCAACCTGGCTTAAACAACGTTCAGACCTTCACATCTGTTACATGTACAAGCGCACTCACATCCACCCGGATAGGAAATTCACACATAACCAATCCAGTCTTGGATTCATATCCTGTTAGACACACTCAAAACATTACTGTGTGATAGTATTTAGGTTATCGTGATTGATTCTCTTCTGCCAGGGATTAAAATAAGGGCGTCCATGGTGGGGTAGTAGCTAGTACGTCCACTTCACAGTTAGAAGGTCCTGGGTTTGGTAGTGTGGTGAATGAATAAATGAAAAAAATGAATAATCATGACAATGACTATTCAGGCTGTTGTTAAATGGCAACATTCGTCATTCATTAATTTTTTTACAGTTTATTTATATACATTTTCATGGAGTGCATTTAGCCTTCATCTCAGCATGGAATCTCCATGGCATTGTTGGTCTGGTTGGTCCGGTCGAGGCTCAGCAACGTTAATATGTTAATAAAATGAAGCAGTTGATGATCTGAATGTACTGAATGAGCAGGTTATCACATCAATGCATTTTTTTACTTCCCTGATGGCTCGGATATAAAATGGAGACCCGGAAAATGAAAGAGAGGTTCAAGGAGCACGAGGAATCATTTTCACATATGTATTGGCACCCCAGAGTCCTGACTTCAACCCTGTTGAATGTTTTCAGGATGTGCTGGAGAAGATTTTGTGTGTGGAGCGTTTCAGTTTTCCCTCGTCGATCAAAGACATCATTAAGAAACAAACTCGACACTGGATGGAAATTTTAATGTTCAGTTGCTTAAGTTTGTTTAAATAATGGCTTGATTATGCAAATAAGTAAGGGCAGTGGTGGCCTGGTGGTAAAGGTGTTGGATCAGTAATTCTAAAGTTGGGGGGTTCAATCCCCACTATCAACAGGTTGTTATCGTCCCCCCTGTGGTAATAACTGGGTTATCAATGGCCGGCCTTGTCTTTCACTGTCTATGGTGGGAGGTTCATGTAAAAGAACCATTTCTGACTTTCGATAGGAGGAGCTGCATAGTCGTCAGCGTGTTTCTGCCCTGCAATGGCCTGCTGAGCTGTCCAGGGTGTACTCTGCCCTCGCTTTGAGTTGGCTGGGATGGGTGCCAGCCTTCCTGCAACCATAATTAGGATTAAGTGTTTATAGAAAACGAATGAAAATAAGCAAAGATAAAGATAAAGGCGGCACAACAACATACTTGTGTATGTAACTTTTTTAGCAGGACACCACACACACACACACACACACACACACACACACACACACACACACACACACATATATATATATATATATATATATATATATATATATATACACATATATATATACATACATACATATATATATATATATATATATATACATATACATACATACATACATACATATATATATATATATATATATATATATATATATATATATATATATATATATATATATATATAAAACAAAAATAAAAGGACAGGACAAAGACTTTCTATTGAAACTCCACTTATCACTACAGATCTGTTTCGAGGGGTGGTGAAACCATCCTCTCTCTTCAGGTGATTATAGAAGAATCTTGAATTCTAGAATCTAGAATAGAATTCTTCTATAATCACCTGAAGAGAAAGGATGGTTTCACCACCCCTCGAAACAGATCTGTAGTGATAAATGGAGTTTCAATAGAAAGTCTTTGTCCTGTCCTTTTATTTTTGTTATTTGCTCTACCAAAAAGTATTGAGCACTCTCCTATGGAAGAATCTACTCAGAAAATCCTCTCTCTCTCGCTCTCTCTCTCTCTCTCTCTCTCTCTCTATATATATATATATATATATATATATATATATATATATATATATATATATGTGAGTATATCCTGATGTTATTCACAAATTAACTGATGACCTGATTTTTGAACATTAAATCAATTGGCCCAACATTCAGATTTCTGATATATATATATATATATATATATATATATATATATATATATATATATATATATATATATATATATATATATATATATATATATATATATAAATAACAATAAATATTACACAATTTCTCTTTCATTATCGCTAAATACTATACACAAATATTGACTGCAATTACACCCGATAGATAATCTGCAGTTCTGAGTTGACACGTCCTTGATTTCCTATATTTCTTTCTTTTGTTGTTTTCCTTTCTTTTCTTTTCTTCTTTCTTTTTTTAAATTTCTTTCTTTCTTTATTTATTTATTTTTTGCTGATCTGCTTCTTGCCAAATGCAAAATTAGTCTTGACAGCACTATTTGCGTCTAAGCTGTCTCGAGTCAGCAAATGGTGAAGTGAGAACATTCTCTTGAATTTTAAAAAAGCTTGTTCAAAACATGCGTCAGTTTCCAGACAAAGGTGTGATGTCAGCACTGGTGTTGCAAATCAATACGACAGGCATGTCTTCTTTTTGGTAATGATTCCCAAGCACTTCGCTCTGGTGCCTGATAATCATTTCATCACAGTGTCTTATAAAGTTCTTAATTACTGAGTCCACACAGTTTTTTTTTTAAATATTGGGTGACCAAACAAATGAAAAAATAAAGCTAAATGTATTAATTTCTTCATTTTCTGAACCACTTAATCCTAATTAGGATTACATGGGAAGCTGGCACTCAGCTCAGCCAACTCTGGGCAATGGCAGAGTACACCCCGGACAGCTTGCCAGGCCATCGCTTGGCAGAAACACACTGACGGCTTTGCAGCTACTCATGACGGAAGTCAGCAATGGTTCTTTTACATGAACCTCATACCATAGATAGTGAGAGACATGGCTGGCCCATGATAACATGGGCAGTAACAACCTGTTGAGAGTGGGGCTTGAACCCCCAACCTTAGCATCGGTGATCCAGCACCTTTACCACCAGGCCACCATTGCCAGGTGAAAAATATAATCAAATGATTAACTTCATTCAGTGCAATTTTTATTCATAATTATTTGCACACATGAGTGAGTCAGGACAGGCGGTGATGGGGTCTACTGGTAGTCCAACTCCAAACTTAAACACTTTGCGTAACTCAGGGTGTGGTTGTAATAAAATGGAGCGATGACACGCACACACAGCTTTTAGATCACTGGAAGTTCTTTTTTTTTTTTTTTTTTTTTTTTACAGCTACAGCATTCCGCCATAAGTATTTGGAAAAACAACATGGTGTCAGCCATGTCCTCACAGACCGTTTATGAAATCCCAGAGAATGCAATTTTCTCTCAACCGTCCTCTTAGCGACAGTTCTGTTGTTGTTGTTGAAAATGTTGGTTATCTCTGATAATGATTGACGACGATGCTCTCGGACACACTTAGAAAATCATCTGCGGTCACGAGCCTTGAACAAACGAGGCCGTCCACTTCCTGGCTTGTTTTCTGAATTTCCCTGCTCAGAATATCTATCTAAGAAACTATAAACGGCACGAGAAGGTAATCCGACAATTCTCACTATTTCAGACCGTTAAACTCCACCTTCAAATAGTTTGATGATCCCTTCTTTGTCGCATTGTGATAATTCGTTCAATCTCCGACCCATGTTGTTTACGGTCTAAATTTAGCAGAAGCAGACGACCAATGACGTCACACATTTCGCCACGTGATTGTCATGTGATCAGTTGGACGCTGTCAAATTTTCAAGTCGCTCTATCACGTAGCAAATGTACCGCGCACAAAACCATAGCGGTTTGATTGAACTGCATTTTTCCGTTAAACGTTTTTTCTGAATACTTATGGCAAAATGCTGTACCTTAAGTCACAACTATAGCCTAATGGTAAAGATGCAGCTTTTGTGAATGAAAGGTTGCTGGTTTCATTCCCAAACTTGCAGGAAAAACAAAAGAATTTGGCGTTTGCGGTGGGTCTCGGTCCCAATTAACCGTGGAAAGTGAGGGATCAATGCACAACCTGTTTAACTTTTTTGTGGCCAGATAGTGAATATAACAGTTTAGTCAATTAAAGTCATATTTATATACAATTATTATTATTATTATTATTATTATTATTATTATTATTATTATTATTATTGCTTACAGCAAGAGTGGCATGTGACAATAGATTATCCTGGGACTGGACAGGACTTTTCAGACGACACATCGTCAAACAAAATAAAATCATGCATCTGGCTTTAAGAAAATTATAATTATAATAGTATATGATATATCGTTAATTATAATTATAATAATACGTTGCACAACGGTCAATCAAAAAGATACAGGACCGTTCCTCCAGTAAGTCCGAATTCCGCACAATGTCATGCTGTCAGCAGGGGGACCTGTGCTACACGCTTTTTTATGTAACAGTCTCACATATACATTTGCATTTTTTCCTATAAAAAAAAAAAAAAAAAAAAAAAAAAAAAAAAAAAAAAAACATTTAATTCTGTGTCAAACTCGGGAAATCAGCAGCGGATACTCTCAGCCCATGGTAATGAAGCAATGAGCCATAGAAAGCGTCTCGAGTGGCAGTTACAGATCACGAGGGGCAGTTAAATCAATTGGAGGTTGACAGTTTACAACAGTTTAATTCTTGAACAATATTATACACTTTTTTTTTTTTTTTATGAATAAAAATATCCAGACTGGTGCAAAGCTTGTAGAGATGAAGCGCACAGATTCAACATTGTTCAACAACGCACTTCTCTTCGCTGATGAAAGTGAACATGTGACATGAGACTTATCGCCCTCACTTTTTACATTTTACTCGTTCATATGCCAAACCGCTTAATCCTATGAAAATCTAGCGGTGGCGAATTAGTGTTCCATCTCTTTAAGCTATTTGACGTATAACACGAGTGGTTCCTTCCGGCAACATCAGGCCACGCCTGATTTTAAAGTGTGTGTGCAAGTGTTACGATTCTAGGCATGCTCGGAGACATGTTGACTTTCTGATTGGCTGTTCCAGAAAATATAGTGACACGAATTCGTTGTATTGGCTAGGCTGCCTCGCGGACCTGTGCAGAACAATGTATTCCCGGTCAGTGCTTTTTTTTTTTTTTTTTTTGTATTTATCATCATGCACATCTCTGGCAGAGGCCTCAGAGTCGAATGTAATGTCTCACTGTCTCCACAAAAGTCAACCCCACCCAACATGTTGATGTCACTTCCTGGGAAAAACTGCTAACGACCGCAGTTCAGGCCCTGCGAGTAATCCGCAGGACAAAATATCTCCATAAAACGTTTGTACTTTTTATTGTCGTTTATGTTAAAATAAGCATCTGTGCTGTTTAAACATTGTACATTTGCACAAATTATGCAGTGAAGATGACCAATATTGGTACTTTTGAAAGTTGTGGGCATTGGGCAAAGTCGGCGTACACCCTGAACAGCTCACCAGACCACTGCACGGTCAAAATACAAACACAACCATTCATTGATTCATTTTCTGAACCGCTTAATCCGAATTAGGGTTGCGGGGAGGCTGGCACCCATCTTAGTCAACTACGGCCAAGGGCAGAGTACACCCTGGACAGCTTATTGCAGGGCTGACAGCTATGTAGCCACTCCACAAAAGTCAGCAATGGTTCTTTTACATGAACCTCTCACCATAGACAGTGAGAGACATGGCTGGCCTTTGATAACCCAGTTATCTGCTGTTGGTAGGGGCGACGACGACGACGACGACACAACCCGTCAAGAGTGGGGATTCAACTCCCAACCTTGGGATCAGTGATCCAGCCCTTTTACCACCAGGCCACCACTGCCCAATTATTTGAATTCGTATACTGTATTAATCCTGCAATGGGAATTTTGCATCTTCATTTGACCCATCACACACACACACACACACACACACACACACACACACACACACACACTTGGAGCAGTAGGCTGTCACACACTCCAGCATCCACAAAGCAGGTGTTGGTTCGTCGCCCTATTCAAGAGCACTTTCAGCCATGAAGATGGAGGAAGGGAAGGTCCTGCCCCACCACCACCACCACCACACTTTTTTTAAATTTTCTTTTTGGTCCCAAACTCTTCTTCTCTAACCATTAGGCCTTTACACCATGTTTGTCATGATAGCTGAAGTTGATCTAGTGTCATGCAAACCTCAGTAAGTGCTCATAAGTTGTGAGGATGTCGGACTCCACAACGTTCATTATTGAAGCTCAGCTGTAAACCAGGTTTCCATAGTCTGATAAAAAGCCTTTATCCGAGCAGCAGAAGAACTTTTTTTTGCATCGGGGAGGCTTTATATGAATATATCATATGCTCATAATCAAATATTAATCAAGGCATTAGTGAAACATGCTTTTTAAGAGGACGAGGAGCTGACAGTATCACTTTACTGAAAACCTGAGTCATAATACCGAGAAAACCAAGCCATGAGATGACAGTTTATGTCCGGCTGTAAGACTCAGTCATGGTACAGTTTCTCTCACCAGTTTTCTCATTATGACTGAAATCTCGATAGTTTATTTTAATTTCTACTTAAATGTGACTCTAAGCTATAATAAAGAATTATTCTTGATGAAAGTCAGCGATGCCTCTTTTACATGAACCTCTCACGATAGACAGTGAGAGACATGGCCAGCCTTTGATAACCCAGTTTGCTGAACTGGGGGGACAGCAGTGACAACCCATGGAGGGTGGGGCTTAAACCCCCCAACCTTGGGAATACTAAGTGAATATCAGTGGGTGGTTCCCGTAACAGAATGCTGAGACCACATTCAGACACACTGCATTACAGCATCTTTGTTTTTCAAATCTTCTATGTAGGACATAGGGAGAGAGCCAACCAATCAGATTGCACTATTAACATGAGCAATATATATATATATATAACTTATGAAAGCCCCACCTAACGAAAAATCCAGGTTACAAAACACATTTAGCTAAATTTTCCGTCTCTGGATACGAAAAGAAATTCACGTTATGAAATGCGCCATCTCGAAAATTTAAACTGAGTGAGTTGCTCTCCCATTGGCTATCTCCCAACACCCCGCCCTGCTGGCCTCCAATTGGCTAGAAGGGAGCTGAATTTACATAATACCCATCATACTTTTCGTGTGCCTTCTACCCACTGTTCGTCACGGAGTTCTAACACTCCTAAAGGACAGAGATACTGTTGTTATGTGAGTTTTTCGAGTGTGCTCATTGCAACTTTATTTTTTGGCTCAGGCTTTTAACCTTGCATAAACATTTGTAAGATTATAACTCTGCTATGAAGACATGGTCAACACACAATTTTGATTGGTGCATTTGAATTTTGAATTTCTTTTCGTAAGAGGGGTTGTTTCGTATCTCGGGGACGGAAACTCAGGAAAATGTTTTTCATAACCTGGGGATTTCATACACAGGGGTCTTCGTAAATTGGGGGGGCAACTGTACAGTGTATATATATATATATATATACTAGTCCTTCTCAAAAAATTAGCATATTGAGATAAAGTTCATTATTTTCTATAATGTACTGATAAAAATTTAATTTTTATATATTTTAGATTCATTGCACACCAACTGAAATATTTCAGGTCTTTTATTGTTTTAATTCTGATGATTTTGGTGTACAGCTCATGAAAACCCAAAATCCCTATCTCAAAAAATTAGCATATCATGTTCAGGTAGTCTAAACGAGCTATTAACCTAATCATCTGAATCAACCAATTAACTCTAAACACCTGCAAAAGATTCCTGAGGCTTTTAAAAACTCCCAGCCTGGTTCATTACTCAAAACCGCAATCATGGGTAAGACTGCCGACCTGACTGCTGTCCAGAAGGACATCATTGACACCCTCAAGCAAGAGGGTAAGACACAGAAAGAAATCTCTGAGCGAATAGGCTGTTCCCAGAGTGCTGTATCAAGCCACCTCAGTGGGACGTCTGTGGGAAGGAAAAAGTGTGGCAGAAAACGCTGCACAACCAGAAGAGGTGACCGGACCCTGAGGAAGATTGTGGAGAAGGGCCGATTCCAGACCTTGGGGACCTGTGGAAGCAGTGGACTGGGCTACAGGTGCTGCATTCCCCAGGTCAAGCCACTTTTGAACCAGAAACAGCGGCAGAAGCGGCTGACCTGGGCTACAGAGAAGCAGCACTGGACTGTTGCTCAGTGGTCCAAAGTACTTTTTTCGGACAAAAGCAAATTTTGCATGTCATTCGGAAATCAAGGTGCCAGAGTCTGGAGGAAGACTGGGGAGAAGGAAATGCCAAAATGCCTGAAGTCCAGTGTCAAGTACCCACAGTCAGTGATGGTCTGGGGTGCCATGTCAGCTGCTGGTGTTGGTCCACTGTGTTTTATCAAGGGCAGGGTCAATGCAGCTCACTATCAGGAGATTTTGGAGCACTTCATGCTTCCATCTGCTGAAAAGCTTTATGGAGATGAAGATTTTCATTTTTCAGCACGACCTGGCACCTGCTCACAGTGCCACTGGGAAAACCACTGCTAAATGGTTTACTGACCATGGTATTACTGGGCTCAATTGGCCTGCCAACTCTCCTGACCTGAAGCCCATAGAGAATCTGTGGGATATTGTGAAGAGAAAGTTGAGAGACACCAGACCCAACACTGTGGATGAGCTTAAGGCCGCTATCGAAGCATCCTGGGCCTCCGTAACACCTCAGCAGTGCCACAGGCTGATTGCCTCCATGCCACGCCCGCATTGAAGCAGTCATTTCTGCAAAAGGATTCCCGACCAAGTATTGAGTGCATAACTGAACATAATTATTTGAAGGTTGACTTTTTTGTATTAAAAACACTTTTTTATTGGTCAGATGAAATATGCAAATTTTTTGAGATAGGGATTTTTGATTTTTCTTTACTTTTTTTGCCAAAATTATCAACATTAAAACAATAAAAGACCTGAAATATTTCAGTTGGTGTGCAATGAATCTAAAATATATGAAAGTTTAATTTTTATCAGTACATTACAGAAAATAATGAACTTTATCACAATATGCTAATTTTCTGAGAAGGACTAGTGTATATATATATATATATATATATATATATATATATATATATATATATAAAGAAACATGGCTCTGATGCAGCTCCTCTTGACAAAAGCCAGCAATGGTTCTTTTACATGAACCTCACGCCATAGACAGTTGGGGCTGGTGGCGTAGTGATTTGGGTGCTGTGCTCATGTTCAGAAGGTTGTGTTCAAATCCCAGTGAGGAACCCCCTCTGTGCTAAAACCCCTCGGCAAGGTTTTAACCACAGGTGTCCCTCTGTTCACCCAGCAGTGTAAATGAGTACCAGTAAAAATATACTGGAAAGGTAACCTGCGATGGACTAGCATCCCATCCAGGAGGAGTTGAACTCCTGGTAACCTCACGCTACAGAAATCACGTATAAGCCCTGGCCTGATGAACGATTATGGCGCGGGTGTAAAAAGCTCAAAGAACTCACACCACAGACAGTGAGAGACACGGCCGGCCATTGATAACCCAGTTAGCTGCACTGGGGGGGGACGGGACAGTGGCAACTTGTTGAGCATGGGGCTTGAACCCCCGACCTTAAGATCAGTGATCCAACCAACATTACCACAAGGCTACCGCTGATAAACTATAATGACGATTATCATTAATGATTAAATAATCATACATTTATTTGCTGAGCCGCTTAATCATGCTCGGGTCATGGAAAGGCTGACATTGTGCTGAACAACTTGAACAGTGCACCAGGCCTTAACCCCCTCACACACACACACACACACACACACACACACACACACACACACACACAAAACCATACACAATTCTATTTTATTTATGGTCCGATTAGCTTAATGTACATGTCTGGGGGCCGAGAGGAGGAAACCGGAGTACACAATTACAAAACTTGTATTATTGAGTTAGCATGTATAATATCTCTAACCTGACTTAATATTATTGATAAACAAGACACTGAACTACACCTGGCAGTTAATATATCAAAAGCATAACCCATTATACATAAAGAGTACAATGCATCGTCAGCTACTTTTATAGAATCTGTGCAGAACAATAATGGCATTTATATTTACTCACTACCTTCAGGGCTTCCACAAAATGCCAGAGGGGATAAAAACGTTGTCTTAATGTATGCAGTGAAACATTCCTTCATTCATTTTCTGAACCGTTTAATCCTAATCAGGATCGCAGGGAGGCTGGCGCCCATCTCAGCTGACTCTGGGCGATGGCGGGGCACACCTCGGATAGCTCAGCATCTCAGCTCGCCAGGAAATTACAGGGCAGTGAAACAGAGATCCGTTAACATGTCATCACCGATATGTAAACCCAGTCACTCATTTCTTGAACTGCTGAATCGTGTAAGAGTCCCGCCCTACACTAGCCGAAGGTGGCGTACACCTCTCCAGACCATCACAACGCCAACGGACACACAACCATTCAAATTTGCACTTGTGCTCCAGCGTGCCACATTGACAAGGAGCTTGACTATCAACCTGGAGATCTGAAGATTGAATCAGGTTGATGCTGCAGCCATCCAGGAGACCATGGGAGCTACGTAATTGGTCGAGCACTTATTAGATGGAGGAATGGTATGTGCTACCCTGTCACGGTGATCACCAGCCAATCCATGGGACTCTGTGAGGTCATTTCTACAAGAGGGGCAGTAGTGCGCTTCGTCTGAATGTGCAGGTTGGAAAGAGGTGATGGGCGGCATCAACTGTCACGAATAGGGCATGTGCGTGTTTACAGCCCTCCCTGGTTGGTGGTGGTTGGATATTATAGGGAGGGGAATGCAGGCGGGAATTATGACTAAAATTAGGGCGGAACGTTAAAAAAAAAAAAATTCGCACAATTAAGGGCAATGACAGATGCCCAAGATACGAGAAGGAAAAGTGACCTTGGCAAGCTTGGGACTCAAACCCAAGACCATCCCACTGTGAGGCGGATATACTAACCACTCCGCCACTGTGCTGCCCCAACAGTGATAAATGTTTCTCTGTTTTTATAGTTGTCGACACTTTTCTTCCTGAACTTTCAATGACAGAATACATTAAGTCCAAATTGACATTATTTATAGTCGGAGTTGGTTTTGATTTATTGATGTTTGGATTAAAACCTATTCACACCACCGGAGCCCTCAAACAGACTAATAGCCATAAAAACCTGAAACAAAAATAATACCTTTCATAATAATAGGTTGTGATTTCCACAGCTGCAGCTAAATTTAAAGTATGAACGAGCCCATGGCTATGATTTACACACCTCTATAGGTCCCTTGACCCCACTATGAGAGACAATAGATAATTTTTATGAAATTATACAGCTGTCCATCCTCAGAACAGCAGACATCAGCGTCCATACAAAGTGCAATCGAACAGCCAACACTTCAGAACTGTAAAACCGGTGAGATAATAATAATAATAATATTTACTGACACCCGTGTAGACACATCGGCCTGCGGAACTGAACGACTTATTTTTGGTAGGTTAGTCAATAAAAACTCTTGAAAGACATAACAACGTTGCGTTGTGCATGATGCACATGACAGGTGATGGATCGGTGTTTAAACGTTTCCACATCTTCATTCTGATTGGAAGTTTAAGTGTTTTCTATACAGAGTGGATACACTGCCCAGCCAAAAATAAATAAATAAATAAATAACTGCATGCTGTAATATTTTCATGGAGAGCATTTAGACTTGATCACAGCATGTAATCACCATTTCATTATTGCTCCGCTTGGTTCTGGTCGAGGCTCAGCAACATTAATGTGGTAATAAAATGAAGCAGCTGATGATCTGAATTTATTGAATGAGCAGATTATCACACCAATGGACTTTTTCCTTCCCTGATGGCTCGGATATAAAATGGGGTGGCTCAGGAAGCATAAGCGCTCATTTTCACATATGTATTGGCACCCCAGAGGCCTGACCTTAACAATATTGACTGTTTTCAGGATGTGCTGGAGAAGACTTTCTGGAGTGGTTCAGTTTTTTTTCCCCCTCATCGATTCAAGATGTCGGTGAAAAATGAACTGGACACTGGATGGAAATAAATGTTATGCTTCTTAAGTTTGTTGAAACAATGCAATAATGATTATGTGCAGTAAGCGAGGCTAAAGGTCATCATCATCATCATCATCATCATCATCATCATCATCATTATCATCATCATCAGCAGCAGCAGCAGCAGCATCTTCCAATTCTTCCAGGGTCGGGTCACAGAGGCAACAACCTAAGCAAAGAGGCCCAGACATCCCTTTCCCCAGCCACTCACTTCCTCCAACTCTTTCCGGGGGGGACACGGAGGCATTCCCAGTCAAGCCGAGAAATATAGTCCCATCAGCATGTTCTTAAGTAAAGGTGAAAAAACTAAATACACTAATCCCCGCCACTTCGCGTTTCTTACTTTGCGTCCCCGCAATATCGTGGGCTTTCCTATCGGGAAATTAAATATTTAAAGATTATTCAAAATTCACGAGCAGTACAGCACTACATGTACATTCAACTAAGCTACCCAACATGCTCTGTTCTCCTGCTTGACTTGAGTGTTCTCTGATTGGCTGTGAATCCAGCAAGCTGATTGGTCGAGATTATATTTCCCAGCATCCAACACACCTTTCCTCCCTCATGAAATAATGACTTTTATTGAGCTCAGGGGGGAGCACTGGGGTGGGGTGCGGGAAGAATCATGTTCACCGTAGTAATGAGGGAAAAACAAAAACCAAAATCACTGGGAGAGTATCAACACAGAAAATGGTCGAGCACTGACGGTCGAGTGAATTCAGGTGCGCTCTCTGGATTTCGCCTGCGGGTAACGGCCATGTCCCTCACCAGCACATGCAGTGTATGAGAAGAGAGAGAAAGAGAGTTAAACGCCCGTGAGTTTGGACACTGACATTATACGTACTAAAGCAAAGGCTCTGGGGGCGCTGACGAGCCCCAAACAAGCACCAGTGCCGCCAGTGATTCTCCTCCTCGACTTGGCCGTGGATTTGTTATTTATAAGGTTTGTTATACAGTGTTTATATATATTTATTGTCATTATAAGGTGTATAATTTATTTATATATTAATACACGTTGCCTGTATGACATTAACATGCATAGAACACTTTAAAATTAACTATAAATTGTATATAATATATAGGTGGGTGGTGTCCTTAAGAAGTGGCAGAAGTTATTTCGCGGTTTTTCGCATTTCGCGTGTGCGCGGGGGCTGGTCCCCAGTAACCGCGAAATAAGGGGGATTACTGTATTCCTGGGTGTGACTGTTTTCTGTTTTGTTTTGTTTTGTTTTTTGGGGTTTTTTTTTGGCCAGGCAGTGAATATTGCAATGCAAAATGAAATCACTCCCTTAACATTTAGTAAAATGCATCAGATCAGGTCCATCAGCGCTACTTATAAAACCTCAGTGATTCGACCTCATGCTAAGCTCACTCGGCTTCACCAGGCATTAAAAGTCAGGAGCAATGCCAGGATATGACACTGCTCAATAGAATTGAACTCATTGGAGTTCAATCAGGCCGAGAAGTGCATAACTCCCACTTCTGAGTGACGGCATCATAACAGAGAGCATCACGCTGCATTCTAATAAGGGCTAATGATCGTCATCAGCCCCTGTTGTTTGTTTCCATTTTGGATAGTGCTAACCACAGTGAGCGCTGAAATGAGATCCAAACCATGTGCATGGTAGGTGAGCGACAACGAACGGGTTGTGAGGGATTATTAATCGCACTGGTGACTGAGCACAGCCGTGATAATTGAGCGGCAGGGGTCCTGTATTAGTCAGCCAGAAAGACGGCACAGTACAAAAAAAAACAAAAAAAAGAGGTTCCATGATCCAGAGTAATACGAAACACCTTCGAGCGAGTCCCTTATACGAATCCTGTCTCCATACAGCCGAGCCGCTCCATTAAAATGAAGGACACTTTATTAATCAAGCGAGTGAGCACGTCTATATTAGAGACAGCTGTGTTTTAATTAATTTATTGTGCACTGGGCTAAAACTGTGATTGCTGTTGAGTGGCAATGTGATGCAGTGACCCTTACCAAAGAAAAACAATGTACCGTTTAGAATTGCACTCTACACCAACGACAAGTTACTGACACATTACTGGTTTAAAGGATGCATCGTCCTCATTAATGAAATCACTGCCCAGCAACTTAAGTGTTCTATGGACAATCTGTAAATTGCATGAATGATACAAATTATTTATTATAACAAAAACTGACCCAGTGGTGGCCCGGTGGTGAGTCAATGGTTGTGACTGCTGTCCCTCCAAGCAAGCTAACTGGGCTATCAAAGGCCGGCCATGTTTCTCACTGTCTATGGTGAGAGGTTCATGTAAAACAACCACTGCTGACTCTTGTAAAGACTAGCTGCATAGCTATCAGGGTCTTTTCAGCCCTGCGATGACCTGGTGAGTTCCCCAGGGTGCTATCTGCCCTCGCCCAGAGTCGGCAGAGGTGAGCGAAAGCCTCCCCGTGACCCTAATTAGGATTAAGTGGTTCAGAAAATGAATGAATGAACAAAAACTGAAAGGCCGGCAAACGTGGGTATGGATTTTCACGTAAACATCACAGCTGCAAGGTTCCGCGTGTAGCGAGGGTATGGGGTGTCCATCTTTACCCCGGGCTTGTGTGAGTTTCTTCCGTTTCCGTCCACAGTCCAAAAACATGCAGATTAGGATAACTGAATATTTTTGATTGCACCTACGTGTGTGTGTGTGTGTGTGTGTGTGTGTGTGTGTGTGTGTGTGTGTGTGTGTGTGTGTGTGTGTGTGTGTGTGTGTTGTCCTGTAATAGATTGACAAGCTTTTCAGGGTGTACCCCGCCTCAAACCAGAGTCAGCTGAGATCAGTTACACCCTTGCTGACACCCTAAAAAGGATAAAGGTTGGACAATGTGAGAGAGAGAGAGAGAGAGAGAGAGAGAGAGAGAGAGAGAGAGAGAGAGAGAGAGAGAGAGAGAGAAAGGGAGGGAGGGGGCTGGAGCTAAAACCAAATCCCTGTTAATGGAAATGAACATTTTAGTTTAATTTGAGTATAGTCATGCATCCATCATGGTGTCTCCATCTAGCCTTCAACAGCACAAATGGTTTTCCATTTGATATACTATTTTCATTTATTTTTACATTTGGACAGCAATGCAATCAGCATCTGTTCCATGACCTTCATTGAGCTTTTCATTATAATTTGTAATGAGACATAAGAAAAAACAAAAAAACAAAAAAAAACACCAATGTATATAATACAGAATTATTTGCATGGAGATTACTTTCCCCATCATTTGTTCAAAAACAGACCAACTGTCTACTGAACATGCAGGAGTGAGTTACAACAGATTTGACATTTTGAGAGAACTGTCTGAAGACCTTGACAGTTGTAACGCATTTGTGGTCACCACAATTGACCTGGTGTCTGGTAGTCAGAAAAAAAAAAAAAAAAAAAAAAAATTCAGCTACCACAAGATGATTCACTGTAGAATCACTGATATGGCAAACCATATTACTCTGAATGAACTCCGACATGTGGTGAAAGAGTCATGGTAATGAATTATGAATAAAGTTTGACATGGGGCGAAGGAGTCATGTTACTTTAGCAAAGCCTCAGAGCAATAAATTTACACTGTCAGTTTAGTCTTCCACCTCTCAGCTGATGGCAGTAATAAGAACATCATAGGAGGAGGAGGTGGTGGTGGTGGTGGTGGTGGTGTTGGTGGTAGGGGTCATGTATCCCTGCACAAATGCACTGGGAGAACTGACTTGTAGAAGTAACTTATCTACCAAAATAAAACAAGGTGCATTCATTAATTTAACTCTCCTAAAAAAGTTCCCTGGCTCTATTTACTACTTACTGTCAGAGAGGACAATTACATGATTGCACACGTCACCATGCCAAAATGAGTAATACCCTATTACTTTGCAATGATGCTGCACTTACAAGAGACCTGGCAAACTTATCACAGGGAGTAATGAAATTAGACGTAAATATTAGAGGTACACTGCCATCTACAGGAAAAAATTCAAGAGGTTGGAGCCCAAATAAGAAATTGAAACTGTCACTAAAATGTCTTGTCTCCCTTGAACAACCTTCATATTTAAATAAAGAAGTTTTTTTTTTTTTTTTTAAAGCATGCAAGCTGCAATCACCTACCATATCAAAAAAGATATGATTTATAAAAGATGTGCCAGAATGTTGACAGTACAGTAATGTCTCGATGTTTTCAAACTTTTTCACCCAGTCACACACCCTTGAGTCACTTCTGATTGATGACGAAAGTGATTGCATGAGGCAAGCGGTCAGAGGCATTTTCAAACTGATCGATCTTCTTCAGATGTCGTCAGGTGAATTTTTAAG
>CM045737.1:45567347-45632347 GCA_024760905.1 Plotosus lineatus | reverse complement strand
ACGCATACACTCCAGGCAGAACAATTCCTCTGGCATCCTCTCACTCTCTAAGACCTTGTTGAATGTTCTTGTCAGGAAATCTACTGCTACTTCTCCTAGACACTTCCATACCTCCACCGGTATGTCATCAAGGCCAACTGCCTTTCCATTCTTCATCCTCTTCAATGCCCTCCTCACTTCACCCTTACTAATCTTTGCTACTTCCTGGTCCTCAACAGTCACCTCTTCTACTCTTTTTTCTCTCTCATTTTCCTCATTCATCAGCTCTTCAAAGTACTCTTTCCATCTTCCCAGCACACTTCTGTCATCAGTCAACACATTTCCCTCTCTGTCCTTAATCACTCTAACTTGCTGCACATCCTTCCCATCTCTATTTCTCTGCTGTGCCAATGTGTATAAAGTATTTCCTCCCTCTTTACTTTCCAACCAAGCATATAAGTTATCATACACCCTCTGTTTGGCCTTTGACACCGCTACCTTCGCCTTACGCTGTGTCTCCCTGTACTCCTGTTTGCTCTCTTCGGTCCTCTCAATGTCCCACTTCTTCTGAGCTAGCCTCTTCTTTTGTACACACTCCTGCACTTCCTCATTCCACCACCAAGTCTCCTTATCTCCTCTCCTTCCAGATGACACACCAAGTATTCTCATTCCTGTCTCCCTAATCACCTTAGTTGTAGCTGTCCTGTCATCTGGAAGCACTTCCTGACCACCCAAAGCCACTTTCAACTCCTCCTTGAAGACAACACGACCATCTTCCTTTTTCAGCTTTCACCACTTTGTCTTCTGCTCTGCTGTTGCCTTCTTCACCTTCCTCATCATCAGTGTCATCCTGCACACCACCATCCTATGCTGTTTGGCAACACTCTCACCCACTACTACCTTGCAGTCACTTCCTTCAAATTACATCGCCTACACAATATGTAGTTTACCTGTGTGCTCCTACCTCTGCTTTTATAAGTCACCCTATGCTCCTGTCTCTTCTGGAAGAAAGTATTTACCACAGCCATTTCCATCCTTTTTGCAAAATCTACTAACATCTGTCCTTCTGCGTTCCTGTCCGGGATACCAAACCTGCCCATCACTTTCTTCGTCCCCTCTGTTTCCTGCACCAACCTGTCCATTGAAGTCTGCCCCAATGACCACTCTTTCACCTCTGGGGGTACTCTGCATCACTTCATCTAACTCACTCCAGAATCTTTCCTTCTTTTCTAGCTCACATCCTTCCTGTGGGGCATAAGCACTAACAACATTGAACATCACGCCTTCAATTTCTAACTTGAGACTTATCACTCTGTCTGACACTTTTTTCACTTCTAGAACATTCCTGACCAACCCCTCCTTCAAGATGACTCCGACTCCATTTCTCTTCCCATCCACACCATGAAAAAACAGCTTAAACCCTGCTCCTAAGCTTCTAGCCTTGCTACCTTTCCACCTGGTCTCCTGACCACACAGTATGTCCACCTTCCTCCTCTGCATCATGTCAGCCAGCTCTCTACCTTTTCCTGTCATAGTTCCAACATTCAAAGTCCCTACTCTCAGTCCTAGACTCATGACTTTCCTCTTCTCTCTCTGCCTATGGACATGCCTCCCGCCTCTCCTTGTTTGACGTCTTCGACCAACAGTAGTCCAATTTCCACCAGCACCCTGTTGATTAACAGCACCGATGGTGGTTGTTGTTAACCTGGACCTCGACCGATCTGGTATGAAATTCTTTGCTGTGATTCATTAAATGATAATTTTTTTGTATGGGGTTGGAACCTCGGGGGTCGAATGACTCTTTAGTGACGTCGAACAAATCAGAGTTCAACCAAAAAATATGAGGAAAATCTGCCTTGGTGTTGGAACAAATGCTCAGAGTTGGACCGGAGCAGAGCCGAGTGTGTTGAACGCATGCACAGTGTTCATTTTTTTTAAACAGCCAATGAGAGAGAGTCTTGTACTGCGTATCGTGTTTATTCATTACATCACGGCTACTTTAACCCTTATCCCTGGGGGTCCAAAGAAAAGCAGCAGTAATTTTACTGGAAAGGAAAAGAGAAAAGTCATGAGAACATGAATGAATCAACTGCGATCAAGAGATAGAGAAGGGAAAAAACTGCCATGCCCCCTCAAAGCAATCACCCATCCCCCAGCTCTCCCTCCCCATCCATCCACATACGCTGACAAATTGCAATGGGGAAGGTATGTCATTCATTCACTCATTTTCTGTGACTGCTTAATCCTGATTCGGGTTGCAGGGAGGCTGGCACCCATCCCAGCTGACTCGGGGCGAGGGCAGAGTACACCCTGGATGGCTCACCAGGCCCTCGCAGGGCAGAAACAGTCTGACGGCTATGCAGCTATTCTTGTCGAAAGTCAGCAATGGTTCTTTTACATCAACCTCTCACCATGGAAGGGAGACACATGGGCAGCCTTCGATAACCCAGTTATGGCAAAGGTGCACCGACGGGACAGTGACAACCCACTGAAAGTGGGACTTGAACCAGCAACCTTAGGATCAGTAACCCAGTACCTTTACCACCAGGCCACTACTGCCCTGCAGACAGGTATGTACAGTAAACAAATACACTATATAATTAGATCAATTATTAGGGATTTATTATTTTTTTTTTACACTTTTGTTCATTAATTAAAAGAAAATTGTAATCATTCTTATATTTTTTCACACACATGAAATTTCATTCATTCCACGTCTCCAGTGTCAGAGTTAGTTGCCGAGGATCGGTCTGACAGAACCCATGTCTTCGACTGCCACTCAACTCACTCTGTGCCCGACCTCTGTAACCCCTCCCACAGGTTTCCCACAGGTGTCCATGGTAGGGCAGACATCTTTTGTTCTTTTAATCCTTGGAATATTAATTTTAGTATTTAGGATTTTGAAGAGAGGATCCCATCTTTTTTTTTTTTTTTTTTTAACCCAAGAAACCCTTGAACTGTAATCGAAATCAAATTTCTCTGAATATAATCCTATTTAAATATTATTCATACACTCACTCATTATTAATGATTATTACTAGACCCAAAGTGCTCTTTCTTATTCTGAAATGTTCTACTGACCTAACAGTTATTTCTAATTTGTCAATTATTTATATATGCTGATATATTTTTGAATCTGAATGCTTTCATCACCATCAACTTGTTCTTCCACTGGAGCCGGGGTTGAGTCGCGGAGGTGGCAGCCTGAGCATTGAGGTCCAGACATCCCTCTCCCCAGCCACTTCCTCTGGGTCTGCTGGTGTTCCCAGGCTAGGTGAGAGACGTAGGCCCTTCAGCATGTTCTGAGTGTAGACCCCATGGTCTCTTCCTGGTCGGACATGCCCGAAACACCACACGAGGTAGGCCTTTGGGAGGCATTCTAATCAGATTCCCAAGTCACTCCAACTGGCTCTTCTCAACATGGAGGACCAGCAGTTCCACTCTGAGCTCCTCTCACATGGCCAAGCCGCTCACCCTATTTCCTCGCCTTCCTGCGAAGGAAGTTCATTTCAACCACTTATATCCGTGATCTTGTTCTTTCGGTCACTACTCAAAGCTCGTGATCGTAGCTGACGGCTGGAACGTAGAGCTGGAACATAGAGCTGGTAAATCGAGGACTCTGCCTTCCAGGCTGGATTCCCTCTTCACCAAGATGGAACGGTACAAGGTCTGCCTTACAGAAGATGCGTTCTTAATGTTTTGGTCAAATTAATTTAACTCAAACAACAACCCCCCCCCAAAAAAAATAAATAAATAAATTAAAAAATAACTATAAGAAGTTAATAATTTATGTGACGTTAATGACAGGGCGGTGCAATCCTAGATGGCAGAAACTTTTGGCCCGGATCCACATGAAAGGCTTTGCCTCCGGCCGGAGTCCACGCACGGTTTATGTTGACATGCCAGATCAGAACCGTATGGGGTTGCCAGGTTCAAAAGGCCCTTTGTTCTGTTTCCTTTCTACAGTATTGGACCCCTCACGTATGACAGATTTCAGCCGTGTGTGTCCAAACTACATTCGGTCCAAATGAGAGATGTTTCTGCTCCAAAAAAAAAGAAAAAAAAAGGTGCCAGCTTACGGCTGCATCCATTGCAGATCCACAATCCGGACCCATAACCCATTTAGACTGTTGTACATTTGGACGAAGGATCAGATCTGTTTGCCAGATATTTACCAAATGCCAGTACAGCCGTGCCTTCTTTGGTCGGGTGTTCAAACTGCTATCTGGGATAGTATCATGGTTAGGGCTTGTTGGGCTGAAGTCGCGGGTTTGATGAGGAAGTTTCTGTGTGGCGCATACATGTTGACATCCACTTCCTCCTGATGCTCTGGTTTCTTTCCCATTACAAAGGCATGCAGATTATGTGAACTGGCTTTTTGAAATTATTCCTGGATGTGAATATGAATGTTTTTTACCCTGCAATGGCCAGGCTAGCTATTTAGGGTGTACACTGAATGATCACCATACCTTCACTTTTTTTTTTAAACGGTATACAGGTATCCCTCACTTTCCGCGGTTAATTGGGACCAAGATCCCCACGTGACTATCAAAATTCGCGACCCCCCCCCCCGACTGACGTATACATACATTTATATGTGTATATCTCTTCTACTCTTTCGGCTTTTCCCTTTCTCGGGAGTCACCACAGCGAATCATCTGATTCACACATTTGATTTGGCAGAGGTTTTTACGTCGGAAAACAAAAACTTTGGCAAGGGACAGAAACACGCCAATGGCTTTGCAGCTACTCTTTACGAAAGTCAGCAATGGTTCTTTTACATGCCTCTCACCATAGACAATGAGAGACATGGCCCGCCTTTGATAACCCAGTTAGCTGCACTGGGGGGGGGGACAGTGACAACCTTGTGGGGACTCAAACCCCCAACCTCAGGATCAGCGATCCTGCGCCCTATCCACTAGACCACCACTGCCCTACATTTATATGTGTATATAATATCAATAAATACATATTCAATGCCATAAATGCTTATAATAACAATTAAACAGTAAAAAAATATAATGTTTAATGTAAATAAAATAATAATACACACCCACATACAGATGGTATTGCATGAGAAGAAGACTACACAGATACATACGCGGTCGTGCTCACGAGTGCAGATGTGTGTGCACACACAAAGGCAACAATGTAAGAGGTTTTGTTGGGGGGTTTTGGGTTGTTTTTTGTTTTGTGTGTTTTTTGTTTTTTTTTTGCATAATTGGCCTTGTTTTGTGGCATTTTTCTTAACTTTCTCCCTATTCTTCCTTAATTTCCTTATTTTTTTTAATTTGATGAATAATTATTTATTTCTTAAAAAAAAAACATGATGCATTGAAGCTGCATGAATTGAAGCGCGACGTAGCGAGGGATCCCTGTACATTGAAATCCAAAGAAATAAACTGGAGCATGTTTAGGTATTGCTGTGTGCAGAAAACTACAATTTTTGGCCTGAGAATCTCAGGACAGGGAACTCTTCCAATCTTTCTGTCCGGCTTTGTGCGGAGGCCAGTGACAGAGAAGGGATGCTGGGGAATCAATCAGCCATGGAGTCCAAATGTTCTAATCTGATATGGCTGTCTGAAAGTAGCAGCAGGGAACCTCATTCCTCCTCGAGAACTGGGTAAAGTGGGAACGAATAACATGCTGAGCAAAGAAACAGCTTAATCAGACAGGAAAAAAAAAATGTTTTGTATGTTTAGTTATGATCCCTATGTATAAAGCACACATGTTCAGTCCCAGCTGTCTCCCTGCAGTACTACCAGTTGGGAGTATAAAGCGACCAGTATGCATCTCGCATCTTTTTGAAAACCTTGTCACGCTCTATTTTCAAATCTTTCATTGCAATTGGAGAGGAACACTAAGTGCTTGACCCTGCCATCCCACCATGTAGACATTGACTGACTGTTATGTCACATGGTTTGTGTGAGAAAAACCCTACGCTTCCTTTCATTTTGGAGCTATAACGAGACACAATGTGGCAGAACTGGGACTTGAACCTGACTTGCAGATGTATGATGTGTACATTTAGTATGACGAGTGAGTGGTGTATCTAAGTTTAGTGTTGAAAGAAGTGACATTTTATTCAATGGGAATGATTTTCCTGAGAATTTCAGCTGACACGGAACAGCAAAGATGGGGATTTCTTTCTTTCTTTCTATTTTTTTTTTATGACCAAATCTGTCACGGTTAAATCAAACATCAAAAAAAGAGGAAACTTTACAGAACGTAGCACAAGGACACTTCAGCTTGAATAGCTTATGAACTCGGTGGCTGGAATCGGGGTGGAGGGGACGACACGTCTGCCTCACAACAAGAAAATCCTACTGGGTTCAAACCCCGGGATGGCATTTCTCTTGTATTTGTGTTTTCTCACCGGGCCTGTTTGGGCTTCCTCCGGGTACTCCAGTTTCCTCCTACAGTCTACAACAGGCCAACAGAGAACCCTGACAAACGCTTAAAATTTAATTGCTGATGGTTAGAATACCTTGAACTTTTTAAACTTACCCCTCCTCCAAAAAACAAAACAAACAAAAACCCCACCTCATTGACATTTGTAAGTAATTGAAAACATAAAAAAAAATAATAAAGAAAAAGGTCTGCATGGATAAAAATTTGGTAACAAAGTTTTAAAGTGAAATGTATATCTGAGATGTAATTAATTCTATTTTCCCATCTTTTCATGCTATTCGAGTATAACATGCAGCAGTGAAGTGGTCTCACCAAGATGGCTGCCACCAGGCTTCAGTATTGATACACTAATGTCCAATCTAGTTTATAATTTTTTTTAATAATTTCTTTATTTTTTAAGATCAGTGATTGAAACAGGTGAAAGGTGTAGCTACGGCCTGGTTGAGGTGAAAACCTGAACCCACACCGGCCCTTTGTGGGTAAGATTGGACACCCCCAGTCTAAAATATACACATTTTGGCTGTTTCAAATTGCCTCTACATGTGAATGTAAATGTGTGTGTGTGTGTGTGTGTGTGTGTGTTAACCTGCGATAGTCTGGCAAGCTGTTCAGGGTGTACACCTCCTTCACACAGAGTCCACTGTTATGGGCTCCACCCTCCTCCAGACCCATCTTCTTCCATTTTCGATTCGCGGGGGCAGTGGCCTAAGCAATGAGGTCCTGATGTTCCTCTCCTCAGCCACTTCCTCCACTTCTTCCTGAGGGACACAGAGGCGTTCTAAGAGACACAATCCCTCCAGCATGTTCTAGAGCCATGTTTCATTTCTCCATTATTGAGGCGGTAACCCAAAGCTGTGGCTGGAAGGTTATCGGTGCCTGTCATGGCGGTAACCCTCGAACTCGATGGTGGACACCTATGGTGAAGGGGTCTGTCCAGCTGAAAAAGGAGGCCTATCAGGTCTTATTGGCCTGTGGGACTCCCGAGGCAGAAGATAGGTACTGGCAGGCCAAACGTGCTGCAGCCCAAGCTGTCACCGATGCAAAATCTCAGGCGTCAGAGCCGTTTGGTGAGGGCCGGGAAAACGATTATCAGTCGGCCTCAGAAAAGGTTCTGAACCACCATCCAACGAATCAGGATGGAGAAGCAGTTCTCAACAAATATGTATTCCTTCTGACCAGAATAGGATTAAGCATCTCAGCAAACGAGACAAGATGAGATTTAAATAAATATCTCTATACAGTCAACAAGAAAAAACTTTGTTTTTCCAAGTGTTTTTTTTTTTGTTTTTTGGGGTTTTTTTTTGGAATGTTTTTCATTTTTACAGCAACAGTTATTGTTATCGGTATTTATAACCACAGAGTGTAGCAATTTATGCAGACACGCATGGCTGGTGTAAAACAGTGGATAATAAGTAAAATATGAGCAAACAAGGTGCTAAGAGTCAGAGTGAAATATGACAGTCCCGTGCATATGGCTGCACAGGAAAGGTGGCACAGCTGTGAAATATTCATTAGGATGAATGCCAAGTGTGAGACATCATCAGAGTTGCGTCATGAACTGTGTATTAGTAACCAGTGGCACGTAGATTGAGTGATGCATACTGATTTTATTTCATAAGTGAGTGCTAATCACTATCAGCGTTTCTACGTATAAAGGCTATGCGGCTTCGTAATTATCACATTACATCCATAGGTACAATGAGTCACACTATCGTTGCCCACATGGGCGTTGAACACCTCCCTGGTATGGTGTTTTCTGCATGTCCAACCGGAATGAGACCCGAGGGTCGACCTCGAACACGCTGGTGGGACTATGTCTCTCGGCTTGTCTGGGAACGCCCCCGGAAGAGCTGGAGGAAGTGGCTGGGGAGAGAGACGTCTGGACCTCATTGCATAGGTTGATGCCCCCGTGACCCGACCATGGAAGAAGTTGAACATGATGATGATGATGATGATGATGATGATGATGATGGTACAATGAGTCTTCCCTGAAGTGTTTCACAAAGCGGGAAGCATATTTTATTAAAAAAATCTTTATGTCATCAGCATCAGTTCATTTTCTGTAACCGCTTAATCCGAATTAGGGTTGCAAGGAGGCTGGCACCCATCCCAGCCAACTCAGGGCGAGGGCAGAGTGCACCCTGGACAGCTCGGCAGGCCATTGCAGGGCAGAAACACGCTGACGGCTATTCAGTGTTTCTTGTCGAAAAGTCAGCTATGGTTCTTTTACATGAACCTCACACCATAGACAGTGAGAGACATGGCCAGCCTTTTATAACCCAGTTAGCTGCACTGAGGGTGTGTGTGTGTGTGGGGAGGGGGGGGGAGTGATAACCTTGTGGAGAGTGGGACTCGAACCCCCAACCTTAGGATCGGCGATCCAAGCACCCTATACCACCCGACCACCACTGCCACCTAAGTCTGTATATGCTGCAGCATTTTATCTCCATTTGAACCAGGAAGAGGGGGAGGGGGATTTGTGGTGATGTCATGTTTAACACATCTGTTTCAGCTGCAGTCTGGAGTTTGCATGTTCTCTCCGTGCTTGAGTGGATTTCCTTAGTTTCTCCCCTCAAGTTCAAATCCACAGCCTCCTGTCATCAGGAGTCCGTGGAAGCTAATTGGCCAAGCTCTCAAGAGAGGGAGGGAGGGATGGTGTCAACTCCCTGTCACTCACAGCGATCACCAGCCAATCCATGGGTGCCTGTGAGCTCATTCGTACAAAAGGGAAAGGTAGTCAGTAGGTACTTTTTTCATGAGAGTGTCAGGCTGCCTCCAAATGTGCATGGGCAGCAGTTCATATAAAAAGATGGACGTGAGCATCATGAGTAACAGAGGGGGCATGTACGTGCTTACGCCCCTTCCTGGTTAGCGGTGGTTGTGTGTGATAGGACGGCAACCCTTGACGGTTGGGAATTGAATACGGCTAAAATTAGGGGAGGAAAAAAAACATCTGAAAATCATAAATTATAACATAAATTATACGGTTTTGACTAAGGATGGCATGGAGGCTTAGTAGTTATACATGTCTACCTCACACAAGAAGGTTCTGGGTTTGAGTCCCAGCTTGGTGTTTCTGTGTAATTGTTCATGTTCTCTCCGTGCTTGTGTGGGTTTCCTCCGTGCACATTAGACTAATCGGCTGTTCCAGACTGACGTATAGTATGAGTGCGAGTGTGAATGGCTGTGTGGGTGTTCAAGGTGCTACCCCGCCCTTTCCCACTGTCAGCTGAGATAGGCGCAGCCTCTCCGTGACCCTAATAGAATTATACAGTTCAGAAAATTAGTGAATGCGTGAGAGTTTTACTTATTTGTACCACATGGTGATAGGGTAGGCAAAGTGGGATCAGGCCCAGTGCCAAGTGTGGAGTTTGCATGTTCTCCACGTGCATGCGTGAGTTTCCCCTACAGTCCAATGTTATGCACATTAGGCTAATTGGTGGTCCGATATTGCCCCGAGGTGTTAATGTGAGAGTATGGGGAAGAATGCCACCATAGCTCCGAGCCCATGACATGCCATGTATGTGATGCTCCTATGACCCTCTTCAATGGCTATGGGATAAGTAGTAGGGTTCATATAAGAGCAAAAAAAAATATTCAGTTTGAGCTGCAGCCACTCGATAGTAATAATAATAATAATAATAATAATAATAATAATAATAATGTTCATTTTCTGAACTGCTTAATCCTAATTAGGGTCATGGGGAGGCTGGTGCCCATCCCAGCCAACACTGGGTGAGGGCTGGGTACACCCTTGACAGCTCGGCAGGCCATCGCAGGGCAGAAACACACTGACGCGCCTCTTGTCAAAAGTTAGCAATGGTTCTTTTACAGGAACCTCACACTATAGACAGTGAGAGACATGGTCGGCCTTTGATAACCCAGTCAGCTGCACTGGGGGGACAGTGACAACCTTGTGGAGAGTGGGACATGAACCCGAAACCTTGGGATCAGTGATCCAGCAACTTTACCACCAGGTCACCACTGCCACGAGTAACAACAACAACAACAACAATAATAATAATAATAATAATAATAATAATAATAATAATAATAATAATAATAATAAATATTGGCAACAGGTTATGATATTAGTTGTGATTCTATTATAAATGTAAATCAGGGTATGTGCGAGCCAGGGTCATTAGATCGCGAGTGCTAGTGTTAATCACGCCTTCTTGGGGATACTTCAAGGAGAGAAGTCTCAGCGATCTGACCCACCAATTAGCGATACGCCAGTTGAGGCTAATTCGTATAAGGCAAAGCGTCATTGAGAAAGGTGGAGTATATTTAGAGCATGGCTCACCAACGTGGTGCCCGTGGACATCCGGTCTCTCGCAAGAAGCACATGAGTTGCCTGCAGGCTGGTTCTAAAAGTAGCTCATCATAGTGCCACTTGAGCGTGAGCTCCATCTTTATTTTTTTTTAATTTTTTAATTTATTTATTTATTTATTTTTTTTTGCTGCTATTCTTTTTTTAAATCACACTTGTACTTGGTGTGCAATTGAAAATAACAATATTAAAAAAATCACCTTGCTTTTGGGAGTTTATCACCGGTTTTATGGAAAAAAAAAAAGGCTGCTGTTTGCTGGTCTACTTTTTCTGCTCATGGTGCTCCGCCCAGTGGCTAGTTAGCAACGTAGCTTGCCTGACATGCTAGTTAGCCAAGTGAAAGTCAGGTGTTGATTTACCCCTGAAAACATGACAGAAAAGAGAAAGAAAATATATGATTTTTACAGTGAATGGGAGGAAGAGTTCTTTTTTATATCACTGGTGATGGAAAAGCGGTATAATGTTGAGAAACATTTCAGAAATGTGTCATGCAACTTAACATGCTAACTATCCACCTGGCAGGGCACTACAAGCGGAAAAAATCCTGCGAGTTAAAAACAGGTTTGTGCAAAAAGCACGTGCTTTTTTTTTCCTTTTCTTTTTTTTTTTTTTTTCACAAAACCGGTGGAAATCTCCCAAAAGCAACCAAAGCCTCATTTAGAGCTAAACATTTCTTGATAAGGAAAAAAAAAGACATGTTCAGATGGGAAGGTTTTCAAATAGCAATGCTAATAACCGCAAAACCTGTGTTTAAAAACGAGAAAAATGGGTGTGATGTAATTTTCACTCTCTCTGATGTCCGTCTAGGGGCAACCACACTGGTCAGAAGAGTGTCAGCTATGTTTGGGAAATTGGCAGATCAGTTGGACCAGGATCTGATGAAGTGCAGGTGGCGTAGTAACCAGTGTGACAAGTCCTTGGACAGCGGCAGTACAGAGCAGCGGATGGTGTTTGATGATTTCCTCGCCAAACGAAGCACGTTTGACCCTCCTACTCCTACAGAAAACTACAAGGGTAACTGATATCCACAAAACAACCAAGGAGTTTTTCACAGAGAAAAAGGTACTGTTGGAAAAGCTGGTATCCGTGACTACCGACGGAGCTCCTACTATGATTGGCCGACATGCAGGATTCATCGCTTACTATAAAGGTGACAGAGAGTCTCCAAAATTCATGCATTACAACTGTATCGTTCACCTGCAGGCTTTATGTGCGAAGGTGATCAACTCGAGTCATTATCATAAACATCATCCAATCCGGAATTAAACAGCACAGAACATTCATTCATTCATTTCTGGGGAGGCTGGCGCCCATCTCAGCAGACTCTGAGTGAGGGCAGAATACACCCTGGGCAGCTCACCAGGCCCTCGCGGGGCAGAAACAGGCTGACGGCTATGCAGCTCCTCATGTCAAAAGTCAGCAATGGCTCTTTAACATAAACCTCTCACCATAGACAGTGAGAGACATGGCTGGCCTTTGACAACCCAGTTAGCTGCACTGGGGGCAGACAGCAATGATAACCCATTGAGATTGGGGCTTGAACCTCCAACCTTGGGATCAGTGATCCAGCACATTTACCACCAGGCCACCACTGCCCAGCACAGAACATTCAGGGTGCAATTGGAGGAGCTGTCCGCTGAATATGGTGACCTGCTACTACATATGGAAACCCAACGGCTCAACAGGGAAAAACATTTTGTGTTTCTTTTTTTCTTTTTTTTTTTTTTTTGTCACTTTTGGATGAGATCAAGGAGTTCATGCAATCCAAAGGCGAAGACACCTCACCCCTGGAGGACACTGAGTGGACACTCGACCTTGTATTTTTAATGGACATTACTGGGAAACCATTTGAATTGCGAGCTGCAAGGCAGAGATAAGACTGTTGCTGACATGATAAGTGCTTTAAATGCATTTAAAGCCCGGATGAACATTTCCTCTGTGCATTTACAGAGAATGAAGGTGCTTGAACTTCCCCTCTGTGCAGATGGTGCTGAAAGACAAAGCTTCTGAATGGTTTTGTGACCCTGATCAGCTTGAGCCATGCGTGTAAGTCATTTTCATGAACATGGACACAACATGCATTGATGAGCAGGGAAGTGCAACAACGTTCAGCTCGGATGCTGGACAGATGGAAACATCAAAATCGAAATTATAACACTGCAGAATGACCTTCGACTCACAGCCTATCAGGCTGCACCAAACTTTTGGTGCCTTGTTGAGACAGAAACGTACAGTGGTGCGTGCACAGCAGCTGCGAAGGCTGCCGGCCTGTTTGGATCAACCTATTTTTGTGAATCAGCATTTTCGAGCGTGAACTTCATCAAGAAGAAACACGGAGCACGTCTCACTGAGGCACATCTGCACGGCTCACTCTGAGTTGCGGTGTCAAATTACACTGCAGATTACAATACGCTGGCGAATAGCATGCAATGCCAGGCTTCCCCACGAACGGACAAAGAAACAGTGGTAACATGGCAAGCCACGGCAAAGTTGAATTCAATTATTAAAAAATTGTGAAAAACGTGTTTGTTAAATGCAAGATATGATCATTTTCTTAAAAAAAAAAAAAAAAAAAAAAAAGCTGTAGATTTGGTGATAAGTTGATTAAAATCTGAAAGTTGATTTTTGGTCATCTGTTCATTTTATGAACTGCTCAATCATAATTAGTGTTGCAGGGAGGATGGCGCCCATCTCAGCCAACTCCGAGCGAGGGCAGAGTACACCCTGGACAGCTCGCCAGGCCATTACAGGGCAGGAACATAGAGACATAGCCGGCCTTTGATAACCAAGTTAGTGCACTGGGGGGGGGGACAGTGACAACCAGTTGAGAGTGGGGCTTGAACCCCCAACCTTAGGGTCAGTGATCCAGTACCTTTTACCACCAGGCCACCACTGCCCAGTTGATGTTTGTATTTTACGTAATTGTGAACTGAAATCATGTTGCAACGCAGGTCATGATTTGTTAATTGTGTGCGGCCAGTTAAAATGTTGTAGACGTGATTGTCCTACCGTTATAAATCATTGCTGATAATAAATGTGAAAACTAATCAGCATGTCCAGTATCTTCACATAGATGAATATTATTAATATGTTAATTTTATGTTAATATGAATATAATTAAAAGTGAATTGAGCCAACTTTCTATTTCAGGAGTGTGGCATTAATCGGTACCCAAGAAGTAGCTCTCAGTTTCTAAAAGGTTGGCGATTCCTTATTTATTCATTCATTCATTTTCTGTAACCGCTTACTCCTAATTCGGGTCACAGGTGGGAGGTGTGGCTGCTGTTTTTTTCCTGAAGTGAACACCTGCCCCCACTCCGGCCCTATGCAGTTAAAATGGGACATCCCAACTATGAGGTTTTTGCAAAAAATAGCCTAGCTTCTACTTTATCAAATGCGAGTTTTAAACCATTACGCCTTCAGGTTTCTGTTTGAATAAACTATCTTTTCTCATAAACAGTGATCCCTCACTACTTCACGCTTTCGTTCCGGAGGCTTCAGTGCAGCGCTGGTTTTTCAAAAATCTTCTTCTTCTTTTCCTTTCGGCTTTTTCCCTTTCTCGGGAGTCTCCACAGGGAATCATCTGATTCGCACATTTGATTTGGCAGAGGTTTTTTACGTCGGATGCCCTTCCTGTCACAACCCTTTAGCAAGGGACAGAAACACGCTGACGGCTTTGCAGCTTCTCTTTAGCAAAGTCAGCAATGGTTCTTTTACATGAATCTCTCACCATAGACAGTGAGAGACATGGCCCGCCGTTGATAACCCAGTTAGCTGCACCGGGGGGGGGGGGGACAGTGACAACCCTGTGGGGACTCGAACCCCCAACCTTAGGATCAGCGATTCTGCACCCTATATCCACTAGACCACCACTGCCCCCTGATTTTTCAAAAATATTCATTGAAAAAATTAAAAAAAGGAAATTAAGGGAAAATAGGGAAAATGTGAAGGAAAATGCCACAAAACAAGGCCAATTATGAAAAAACCTAAACAAACAAAAACAATAACAAAACTAAACAAAACAACAAAACATAACTACGTACATTTTTATGTGAGTTGCGCATCTGAGTGTGTCTGCGCACGCGCGCGTCTGTATATGTGTGTGTGTGTATTTATGTTTTATTTACATCTTATGCATTATTTTTAATGTCTAATTGTTATTATAAGCATTTATAGCATTGAATGTGTATTTATCGATATTATATACACATAGACATGTACGTATACGTCAGTCAGGGGGGTCGATCCCACTTCGCGGAAATTCAACGTTCGCGGAGGGTCTTGGTCCCAATTACCCACAAAAAGTGAGGGATCGCTGTATGTCACATATTTTTGGGGGAATTTTTACACTCGAGCCTAGTGGCTCATCAGGCCGGGGCTTACTCCCGGTTTCCATAGCATGAAGTGATTAGGAGTTCAACTCCTCCTGGATGGGACGCTAGTCCATCGTAGGTTACCTTCCCAGTATATTTTTACTGGTACCCATTTATACTTCTGGGTGAACAGAGGCACACTTGTGGTTGAGACCTTGCCCAGGGGTAATCTTAGCACAGTGGAGGTCTAACCAGGATTCAAACACACAACCTCCTGATCATGAGTACAGCACCCTAGCCCAACATCGCATATATTGAATTTCATATAAATGGAGGGTCCTGTTGTGCATGGCAGGATTGCTCTGTTATGGGCACGGATTAGAACTGGTCTAAAGCACGGTAAAAGAAATGCTAACAGGTTGCTAACTTGTCGCTTAAAGCCCCAAGCTACAGACATTTGGTAGACTCGAGACGATAGCTGTGGCTCAGCCTGGCACGAGAGTATAGAAGTGGATATTGAGTTACAGTATGAGCCAACTCCTCTTCCTGTTATTATTCCTGTTATCCTCCCATGATGCCAGGTTTCATTACCAGTGGATTTAAAGAAAGTAAATCAAAGCAATCCAAGTGCTAAACAGCATATCATTGACCTACTGTATTGAGGAAAATTTATTCAATAAAGTATTGATGAAACATACCAGTCAGTTCATGTACACTGTATAATGCATGAGAATTCGACAGCATTAGCTAGAATAGTCATAGCATAGCACACACGCAAATAAATAAATAAATAAATAAATAAATGAATAAATAAAGCTGAAGGAAATATATGTGATTATCTGATTTAAAAGTGTGTAAATGAGCTAATGAGTCCAATCCGATGAATATTATTAAATTTGGTTTTGTTCAGATACTGTATGACTGGATAATTAAACATCTCTTCTCATTACTTCTGAATGTGTTACATGCAGCGCTGGGTCCTGGGTTCGAGTCCCGGAGGCTCGGACAGGGTGTTTTTGTGTGAAGTGTGTGTGGAGTATGTTCCCTCAGTGCTTGTGTTTACTTCATCCATGTACTCCAAATACAGTCCAAAGACATGAGCGTTAGGCTAATTTCCTGTTCCAAATCACCGCTATGGTTGTGTGTCTCTGCCCCGTGATAGACTGGAAACCTGCCTTCACTTACAGTTGGCTGAGACAGGCTCCAGTCTGCCCACAACCCTAATTCAATTAATGTTATGTGCATTTTTTTTTTTTTTTTTTGGACTGTGGAGGAAACCGAAGTATCTGGAGGAAACCCAAGCTAGCACAAAGAAAACTTGCAAAATTCACACAGGCCGAAGTTCGGGACTGAAACCCAGGACTGTCTTGCCGTGAAGCAGGTGTGCGAATGCCTCCATGCCGCCACCATTTTACAGTGAAAAATCATTTTGCAAGAATGAATGAGTAGCTTTTGGATATTATGCCACTGAGAACAGATCTGTTTAAGGTGGGGATTTTTTCAGCATATCTTTCTCTCTCATTCTCTCTTTCGCCCAGAGTCGGTCTTATGATGGAGTTGGTGATCGTAATCAGCTCATTGTTGTGCACTGAGGCTGTTCTACCCAGCAAGTGAAAGCACAAAAAAAAACCCAAACAACAACCACAACAACAAAAGACTGCTGCCCTACACAGACACCAGAAACCAGTGACAAACATAGAATGCCCCTGAAATTCTTTATACCGTCTGTTTGGAACGATGGTGTTTGGTCTCTTAACGCCCTTCCACTAGCAACAGCAGTTTTACTTGATTGACACTAAGCTGTGAATGATTTTCTTTCTGAAGTCACCAGACAACATTTTCATCCGGCACTGATACTCATTTATTTCACCTGTGAATGCGTTTATTAATCAGACAATGTCTTGTAGTCAGAGATAGTAGGTAGTAGATTTTAATGTAGATTGGATATGAGTCAGTGCTTCAGGGCACTGTAAGGTTATTAGTACATTAGTCTGAGTGTAATTCCCAGGTGTGGAAGTAGTCAAAAAACAAACAAACAAACAAACAAGATATTTGGCATATGCAGCTGCACAGATTGTTTTCAACCTTCCCAAATTTTTATCACACTGCACCACTGCTACAATCTCTCCACTGGCTTCCTGTAGCTGCTCGCATTCAATTAAAAACAATTCATGCTTGCCAAAAATGGAACTGCGCCTTCCTACCTCAAAGCACTTATCATACCTTGCACTGCACAGCATTCTCTCAGATCCTCTGGCACTGCGAGACTGATCCCTCCCTCTCTCTACTAAGGGACATGGGGAAAATGCATCTAAACTCTTCTCTGTTCTGGCTACAAGGTGGTGGAATGAACTTTTTCCGGATATCCGGACAGTTGAGTCACTGGACTTAGATTAAGCACTATGCTGTATACAAACTCACACACCACAAACACCCACCCACCCCAAAAAAAAATAATAATAATAAATAAATAAATAAAAACATACAACACCTACCATCTCAGTTTGACTGATGGTACATTTAGTCTGTACTCTAACAAACCAGTACAAGAATATATTCCCTGATAGAGACTTTAAAGCTTCTGTGGCAGTGGTGGCCTGGTGGTAAAGGGCACTGGATCACTGATCCTAAGGTTGGGGGTTCGAGTCCCACTCTCCACAAGGTTGTCACTGTCCCCTCAGTGCAGCTAACTGGGTTATCAAAGGCGGGCCATGTCTTTCACTGTCTTTGGTGAGAGGTTCATGTAAAATAACCATTGCTAACTTTCAACTAGAGTAGCTACGTAGCTGTCAGTGTGTTTCTGCCTCTTGCTAAAGGGTTGTGTCAGGAAGGGCATCCTATGCCAAATCAAACATGCAAATGATATATTCGCTGTGGCAACCTCTGACAGAGAAAAAAGGGAACAGCCAAAAGGAAAAGAAGAGACTTTAAAGCTTCTGTAAGTCACTCTGGATAAGAGTGTCTGCTGAATGCTGTATATGTAAAATTGTTCAGAAACGGGGCAGATAAGTATTGCCTATATGCAGAGTTGGAAGGTTTGCTTCAAAAATATATATTCTGGTACAATGACTTATTACACATTTAAAAATGTAATCAGTAATGTAATCCAAATACCACAATAAAAATGTAACTTAATGTAATCATGCTTAGCTTCCATGGTTTTACACTGGGGGCGTGATGTTCGGCAATCACCATGATTTGAGAAAATTGTGGGGAGAGGAGGGTTGTGGGATCAGATTATGATGATCTTGCTGATGATCTTGAGGGAACCTGGTGGAATTGTTACGATCGTGCTGATTATTGCAAAAGTTTTGACCGTTAAAAATTTTGCCACAATTTTTGCGATGTTTGACAACTTGATGCCAGTTGTGATAAAATGTGGGAAACGCAGTAGAGTTTAACAGGCCCTGATGTGCGATGATGATGTGTGTGTGTGGGGGGGTCTTAATGAACTGGACAACACAGTTTCATCTTTTAGGTGCGAGCTCTTGTTTTGTTTTGTTTTAAAATCCAGATTAAGTTCTTATCCTGAGTTTACACTGGAGCATGACGTTCACAATCTCCACTATTTGAAAGATTCGTGATGAGTGTGGTCGTGGGATCAAGTCGCAATAATCTTAAGGGAACCTGGTGGACTCGTGATGATCTTGAGGAAGCTTGGTGGAGCAGCTCACTGGGTTATCAAAGGCCGGCCATGTCTCTCACTGTCTATGGTGGGAGGCTCATGTAAAAGAACCATTGCTGACTTTCGTCAAGAGGAGCTGCATTGCCATCAGCGTGTTTCTGCGCTGCGATGGCATGATGAGCTCTCCAGGGTGTACTCTGCTCTCACCCAGAGTCGGTTGAGATGCGCGCCAGCCTCCCAGTGACCCTAATTATGAATCAGTGGTTCAGAAAATGAATGAATAAAATGAATCCATACAAACTGAGTACATTCCCAAAGTATTTTTTTTTTCAATATGAGTTGTGCAGAAGAGTATTCGTACTCCTCATAGTCAGAGACGGGTTAGGAAGCTGCCAAACCTTCATCTTCATATTTGTTTATTTCAGTTAAAGTTGGTGGTTTATCGTCTTACTTTTAAATGTTTTTTTTTTCTTCTTTTCAGTTAGACATGGAGTCCCTGCAGCTGACCCTACAGTAAATCCCTTTACAGCCGGAAGGTATAAATTGCACTGTGATGTGACGTTCCACTTTTGTGCCCTGAAGACAACATTATGACGACATTTCCAAGTAGCAAAATCATCTGAGGGAGCAAATGCTCTGAAGAATACGGCTGACTAAATAAGACTGTAAAATCTTCTTTGTCCAGAACTATGATTGGTCAGATTTTAGAAAAGTTTTACAAAGACATGTCTTGCTATTAACAGTGACATAATGTTATTTGCATTTACTTGACCATTTTAACCAGCCAAAAGCACTTGAAGACGTTTTTAAACTCTGCCCTGGTGCCGTCCGAAGAGCTGCAATGTGTTCGTAGTCGTATCCTGTTTTGAATAATTACACAATATAATCTGACAAGATGTGCCAGTAATCTAATTACTTTCTTCAGGACTGTAATGGAACACAGTTGTTATTATTATTATTATTTTTTTTTTATCCAGATTACATATTGCCATTATATGTAACTAATTGCTCTCCCAAGGCTCCCTATATCAACAAAGAGTACGTATGAGAGGGGGAAAAATGTCAGGGGTCCAAATGGTTCATGATAAAAAAAAAATATTGCAATCCTTGTGAAATGCTTTAAGTAAATGAATCATAACTTTTGTACTCGAACTATAATGAACTGTATTTTCCAGACTATAAGTCACACTTTTTTTTTTTTCATATTTGGCTGAAGGTGCAACGTATACTCCAGAGCAACTTATATGTGAAATTATTACATATATTTCTGTTCGTCATCATAACAAATATAATTTCACATGTTTGTTATTTTTACAACCACAAGAGGGCACTCAAGGCTTGTGTACCAGTACCTGCTACTAATCTACCACTGAAGAAATGTCCCCAAAAAGAAAATTCTGTTCTGCAGATTACAAGCTGCAAGTAGTGAAATATGCAGCAGAAAATGGTAATCGAGCAGCAGAAAGAAAGTTTGGAGTGAAAGAGAACTCTACAACCACAACATCACCAAAAGTGCCAGAAGATTTCTAAGCCAAGGCAGACAGTTTCCATAAGTCTGCAACTTATATATGTTTTTTTTCTTCTTTATAATGCATTTTTTTGGCCAATGCGACTTATACTCTGGAGTGATGTGTAGTCTGGAAAATACGGTAAGTCTTCCATAGTTCAGATATTTCTGAGGTTTGAACAAAAGAGAACAGGTACTGTTGCCCAGGCTAAATATAATAAAGGGTTTGTGGGAAGGTGAAGGCACAGCCTAGCGACACCAAGAAAGTACAGTGGAACCTCAACCTTACAAAAGCCCCAACAAATGAAAAATCCAGGTTACGAAAAACATTTTCCTAAAATTTTTGTCTCTGGATACGAAACAAGTTCACGTTACGAAAGCACCATCTCAAAAATTCAAACAATGCACGGGTTTCTCTCCATTGAATATCTCCCGACATCCCGCCTCGCTGGCCTCCCATTGGCAAGGAGGGATGACGCAGCTCAGCAGCTCCCTTGAGCAGCAGTTTGTTTCATGAGTTTTTCGAGTGTGCTCATTACAACTTTATTTTTTGGCTCAGGCTTTTAACCTTGCATAAACATTTGTAAGATTATAACTCTGCTAAGAAGACATGGTAATCACGAAGTCAGTACCTTAAAAGGTATGCTTTTACAATTTTTAAAGGGTAGTATTAGGTGCCTTGGAACGAATCACGTGTTTTACATGTAAAATGCAGTGCAACTTACGAAAAGTCCAGGTTCTGAAACCACTTCCGGAATGGATTAATTTCGTAAATTGAGGTACCACTATACAATCAATTTTTCTCTCTTGAAGATACTAGAGCCATCGGCCCATGGCACTGGTATTGTTGGGTTTCCAACTTGCAACTTCCTGACAACAGGGCAGACACAGCAGTCTATAAACAACAACTTTGTTCAAATCATTTTAGGGATCGTTGCCACAGTTCTCCACTGAGCTCGTGAATCTGGGTTATGAAGTAATTTAACACGACAGTAATTACCATCTCTCCTGGGACCTAATAGGAGCTGTGTTCACATTCTAGGATGGTGCTCCCTGGCCCGCTGAGCGATCCATAACCCTGACAGAGCTCTCCATGCTGTCACTCCTTCAGAGTCACCCTTCGAAATCCGCAGAGAGGATGATGAATGCACTCCCAGCTCTGACACAACAATCCCAACACACTTTGCACTCTCTACCACCCTCCATCCCTCCCTCCTTCTCTCCCCCCTTGCCTCCCTCCTGACTGCCCATCTCTCTTTCTTTATACTTTTATACTATAAATTTCTTCATCTCTCACTCCCTGCTCTCATCTTTCCTTCTCTTTCTCTGACTGATTGCATTTCTGTCATTTGCTAGCTCTTTCCTACTTCCGCTGCCCATGATGGACCACCTACATTTATTCTGCTGTTTATCATCCTACCGTAGCAATGTGCGATCTTGCATAGCGCGTGCTGTTTCAAGGGTTTGGCGAAACGATTGCAAAGTAGAAACAAGTAGAAATAATCAATTCGAACAATTTTCTATTTATTGAGATGCGTTATTATGCAAATTCAACATGACATATTAGCAAAGGTGTAATTTTACAGCGTGAAAAACAACATTTGCCGTAGCCTACATAAATCAATTCCACCCATCATGACCTTTAGAAGATGGATGCAAGGCAGTCAGCGTAGTGTAGCCAACCGCGTGCTGAGAAATCTGTGTGATGCTTTAAGCAGACCATTCACTGTGGAAAAGAACACCACTGAAGGCATGGCACATGTTCCTGGCCCATGCTCAATTTCCCTATTACAGTGTAGCACATATAAAGAGGAATACACACCACACACACATTCTTCAGATGGTATTACATCACATGGAGATAAAAGAAATTTGCATTTAATTTTAATGTGATGGTTGGGTGAGAAATGCTGGGGATTCAAATTAACACTAGAATCCAATATTGTCCTCAATTAGAGCTCACAGATTCTTGCAGGAGCATCAAAACCTACTACCCCTCCCCTTCCATTTTGTCCTTCATCCAACAGCCCGCTCTCCTCTTTCGCACAACGGCAACCAACCAGAGGGGAAAGGTTAAGATGTGCTTCCTGTGGAACATCTGATGCCAGTCACCATATCTTCTTTGAACTATTGCACACATGGTCCTACAGAACTCTCACTTACTCACTCATTTTTGCCAAACCGCCTAATCCTACTAGGGTTGCAGGAGGCTGGTGCTCATCTCAATTGATAATTGGCAAAGGAACCAGGAACAGCGCGCCAGATCATCGCAAGACCAATATACACCTCCACAACAATAGACAACAAAAAAACCCTCCACACTCACACTTGGGCCGAGGGGAAATGCGGAATAGCCTACATGTCTGCGGGCTTTGGCGGAAACTGGGATACCCAGAGGAACCCCAGACAATTACTCAGAGAACATGCAAACTCCACCCAAAAAATATTAAAAGGCTACAGTAGGACATCAGTCTTTTCATCACAGCACTTCCAGTCAGCCAGCTCACCATATCAAACCCATACTATGAATTGGCTGGAGATCACTGTGAGTGACAGGAGAGCGTATGCTCTCACAGGTGGCTGTGGCGCAATACCTCTAGCTACCTCCAGGTGGACAGTTGTGTATGTTTTGATACAACAGTCCGGAACCCAGAGAAACGTTTTCAAGAACTTTTCGTATGAACATTATGTGGAATTTATATGTTTTCTCTGTGCTTGAGTGGGTTTCCTACAATTATTCTGGTGTCCGCCTACCGTTCAAGGACATGCACATTAGGCTAATTGGCTATTTTAAATTGCCCCCAGGTGTGAATGTGACTGTGAATGGTTGTGTGTGTTAGCCCTGCAATGGTCTGGCAAGCTGTTCGCCCAGTGTCAGCTGAGACAGTCTTGCCCCTCCTCTGGACCCTGATAGGATGAAGCAATTTGAAAAATGAATGTATGGAGGGATGGACAATTTATTGAATTTTTTTTTTATTATTTTTTTTTTTTTAAATCTATATCGAAAAAGCTTTGGGACCAACCCTAAATCTTCTGACATTCTGGATAGAGTATTATGAAGTTTCTCCATAACATGAAAGGTATTACAGTCAGCCCCCGACTTACAAAATTAATCCGTTCCAGCGCCTTTTTCGTAACACAGGAGTTTCGTCAGTAGGGGTCACATTTTACATGTTCAACCCCTGATTTGTTCCAAGGCTCCAAAGACCCTTTAAAAATTACAAAAGTACACAAATTTTGTATGAGTTAAAAATAAAAGAAAATTATTTATTAAACCATTTAAACATTTTATTAAAATATTAAACCATTTTATTAACATATTTATTAATTAAACCATTATTAAACATTTTTTATTAACACACACACACACACACACACACACACACACACACACACACACACACACACACCTGTCTCTGTCTCTCTCTCTCTCTCTCTCTCTCTCTCTCACACACACACACACACACACAGACACACAATACAAATATGTATTGTATACACATTAATGTTTATTGTAGCGCTGCGGGCCACGCCAACAAGACGTGGAATTTAAATCGCATTCCCTGCTTGACAGATCGGAGGTCCAAACTCAACTTTAACTTGATTCCTTGAGGGATTGGAATTCAAATACGCCACATTTATTAAACATTTACTGAATTAAACAACTTAAAAACGAAACTAAAAACTAAAGAGTTAAGCTTCATTCTCTCTCTCTCTCTCTCTCTCTCTCTCTCTCTCTCTCTCTCTCTCTCACACACACACACACACACACACACACACACACACACACACACACACATGGATGGGATGTTTTATTTAAAGCAGAATTACAGTACCTGTTTGAAAGATCAGAGGTCCTCACTGTATTTCCACTTTAAGGTCTCCTTCTGGTTCTGTGTCATCCCTCCTAGCCAGCGGGGCGGGATGTTGAGAGACAGCCAATGAGAGAGCAACTCGTGCATCTTGTGAAATTTTGATTGGCGTGTTTGAATTTGGAATTTCTTTTCGTAAGAGGGGGATTGTTTTCATATCCCGGGGATGAAAACTTAGGAAAATGTGTTTTCATACCCAGGGGGTTTCATAAGTCGGGGGGTCAACTGTATTCTTATTTTTCTCTATTTAATTGCCACCATCATCATCATCATCGTCGTCATCATCATCATCATCATCATCATCATCACCATCATCAACTTCCACTTATTCCAGGGTCAGGTCGCAGAGGCAGCAACCTAAGAAGTGAGGTCCAGACATCTCTCTCCCCAAACACTCCTGCAGCTCTTTTAGAAGAACTCTGAGACATTCTCAGACCAGCTGAGACACCTAGTCCCTGCAGTGTTTCCTGGGTTGACCCCGGGGTTGCTTCGTCGTTCTACATGCCTGAAAAACCACACCAGGTAAGGCAATCTAACTAGACACCTGAGCTACCTCATCTGTCTACTCTGAACGTGGAGGAGCAGCGGTTCTCCTCCAAGCTGTAGCTGTGCCTCTCACCCATGTTCCCTATTTTATCTAATATGATGTGTGCTGCCACTGAGATGGTCCAGGAATCTATTTAATGTGTGCCCTGCCTTCCTCCAGTGTTGGCTGAGATAGGTTGTAGGCTACCCATGACCCTAATAGAGAACTAAGTTCGGCAGGTGAGTGAGTGAGTGATCATTAGAGTGGCAGTTCATCTTTAGTTGAAATAGTAGTGAAGTGATGTAGATTTGGTTGAGAATCTGTTACAGCCTGGGCTCACAGAGCATACTGATATGAGGGGGGGGGGGGGGGGGTCTGAATATAGATCTGGGTACAGTTGCAGTATTTAAAAGCACTAAAAAGATACAAACACAGAAACAAGCATAGATGACATCCAGGTAATAGTGTTACTCCTCTCCTGTTACTATAACGATAGGGCTGTCCATGTCTCTGCAGGAAAAAAAAATGTCCTCCATCTGTCATCCACGATATCTGAGTTGATGTCCATCTGTACCTCAAAGCCTGTTTACTCCCAGTCCTGTGAGGTTGTGCAAAAGTTTTCCAAGTGGATTTGCATATTAATTGGTCTGCAATGTTAATGCATCATCTGGACGGTTATACTCCCTGCATACATCCTGCATGAATTGACACACCAACACTCATCCTTGTGGAATATTAAAAAATGCTGAAGTAAAAGCATCACAAGGGTTATAAATATAGCGGAATGGTGGCGCGATGATCAGCATGTCCACCTCACAGCTAGAAGGTCCTGGGGTCAAGTCCAAGTCTTTTCTCTCCCGTGCTTGCATGGGTTTTCTCTGAATACTTTGGTGTCCTTACACAGTCCATTGACCATTGGGCTAGTTGGCACTTCCAAATTGCCTGTAGGTGTGAGTGGTTGTGTGTTTTTGCCCTGCAATGGCCTGCTGAGCTGTTCAGAGTGTACCCCGCCTGAGTGCCATGTCAGGTGAGATTGGCGACAGCCTTCCTATGACCCAGGTAGGATTAATCGGTTCATCAAATGAGTGCAAGTTATAAAAACCTTCTGCAAAATATTACATTAGAGTCAATTTTATTGTCATAACACACACATAAATATCGGGTAACAGGGCAGTGTTGGCCTGGTGGTTAAGATGCTGGATCACTGATCACAAGGTTGCGGGTTCAAGCCCCATTCTCGACAGGTTGTCACTGTCCCCCCAGTGCAGCTAACTGGGTTATCAAAGGCCAACCATGTCTCTCATTGTCTGTCATGTGAGGTTCATGTAAAGGAACCATTGCTGACTTTCGACAAGAGTAGCTGCATAGCTGTCAGCATGTTTCCACCCTCCGATAGCCTGGCGAGCCGTCCAGGGTGTATTCTGCCCTCGCCCAGAGTCAGCTGGGACAGGCACTAGCCCCTCTGGACCTTAATAACGATTAAGTAGTTACAGAAAATGAATGAAATACCGGGTAACAAAATCCAGATGTGCAGAGAGCCACAGGTATATATATATATATATATATATATATATATATATATCTTCCTTTCGGCTTTTTCCCCTTTTACTCGGGAGTCGCCACAGCAAATCATCTAACTCGCACGTTTGATTTGGCAGAGGTTTTTACGTCGGATGCCCTTTCTGTCACAACCCTTTTTAGCAAGTGACAGAAACACGCTGACGGCTTTGCAGCTACTCTTTACGAAAGTCAGCAATGGTTCTTTTACATGCCTCTCACCATAGACAGTGAGAGATGTGGCTCGCCTTTGATAACCCAGTTAGCCGCACTGGGGGGGGACAGTGACAACCTTGTGGAGAGTGGGACTCGAAAGCCCAACCTTTGGATCAGCGATCCAGCGCCCTATACCACTAGACCACCACTGCCCCATATAGATATATATATAACAAAAATAAAAGGACAGGACAAAGACTTTCTATTGAAACTCCATTTATCACTACAGGTCTGTTTCGAGGGGTGGTGAAACCATCCTCTCTCTTCAGGTGATTATAGGACAATTCTTTGTCTTGTCCTTTTATTTTTATTGTTATTTGCTCTACCAAAAAGTATTGAGCACTCTGTTACGGGAGGATCTACTCAGAAAATTCTCTCTCGCTCTCGCTTTCTCTCTCTCTCTCTCTCTCTCTCTCTCTCTCTCTCTCTCTCTCTCTCTCTCTGGCTCTCTATATATATATATATACACACACACAGAATGTGCAGTATTTACAATTAGGAGTAGCCATGTACAGTTAAGGGCAGAGTAACGGTGAGAATAAATTAGCATTAATTTACATAAAAGCCATATACAGATTCATTCATTCATTTTGTGAACCACTTAATCCTAAATAGGGTCTTATTTCGGCTGACTCTGGGCGAGAGGAGACTACACCCTGGACAGTTCACCAGGCCATCGCAGCGAAGAAACATGCTGACAGCTATGCAGCTCCTCACGACAAAAGTCAGCAATGGTTCTTTTACACGAACCTCTCACTACAGTGAGAGACATGGCCAGCCTTTGATAACCCAGTTAGCTGCACTGTGTGTGTGTGTGTGTGTGTGTGTGTGTGTGTGTGTGTGTGTGTGTGTGTGTAACACACACACCTTACCACCAGGCCACCACTGCTCCATATACAGATGTTCTATATTACTATATAGATGAAAAAATTACGCAGATGTAATGTACAGATATTCAGTATTTATATGTAATATACAGACAACAACAATATCATGGACAAATATATGTATATATACAGATATACAGGTGAAATATGGACAACATACAGATGTGCTATTATGTATACTGCATTAATGTATATATATATATATATATATATATATATATATATATATATATATATATATATATATATATATATATATATATTATACATGTATATATATGTATATATATATAATATGTATAATAATAATATTATATTTATATAAAACTACAATGCTATAATTATTGTAGTAGCCTCTATTGGATAGTGCTGAAGAAATAGTTACCCAGCAAGTGGTGTCGAGTCCTTACTTTATTTTCAAAGTTTAACTGGGTCACTGCTTGAGAAAAGAAATAGTACTGGAAGCGGTAGGCTTTCTGATGTGGCCTTAAAGCATTTTCTAATCAACTTTTATTCCCCACCAAGGTCTATTCATCTAAGAAGTAAATACTTATCCTCATACTGATTTATCTCCATATAAATGAGCTGACATATGGATTGGATTAAGCATTGGCACGATGTAAGGTTTATAGTTAAGGTTTATTATTTCAGCCAGGCCTCAGGAGATATAATGACAAGCCAGTGATGTAATGCCTGGGACAGATCATCTGAATTTATGATTAGAGTCCAAATGCAAAAAAAAAAAAAAAAAAAGAAAGAAAGAAAGAAAAATCTCAGAATATGTTCACTGCACCCTCATCTTATCCAGAAATGATATACTTTGGGACTACTCGGAGGAAATGGGCACTGAAAGTCAATACCACGTTGTTCTGAGTGATCAGCTTTAACCTGATGACGAAACATTTCTGTTCTGTTGGAGGATGTCTCTTCCAGGAACACAGGTTCTCCATGAACAGTGAAGGTTTTCTGAATTGAGTTGACGAGAATGAAAATAATGAAAATCATCTGCTACGGCCTTTTGCAGTCAACAGATCACAAATTAAAGTTACAACCAATTTGCCACCATCATGTCCACCATCTCCAAAGCAAACCGTCAAAACATTTAATGAGGAAAAGTTATAAGAATAAAATGGTAAAAGGTAAAAAAAAAAAGTAAAGAATAAATGGAGCTCGTATCTTCCTCTTCTTCTTCTTTTCCTTTCAGCTGTTCCCTTCAGGGGTCATCACAGTGAATCATCTGCCTCCATCTCACCCTGTCCTCTGCATCTTCTTCTCTTACGCCAACTACCTTCATGTCCTCTTTCACCACATCCATAAATCTTCTCTTTGGTCTTCCTCTAGGCCTTCTGCCTGGTAGTTCCAACCACAGCGTCATGATGATGCATATGTATAATTTGCCGGGGCTGCCGCTAATTCAGTGCTTCTCAAATAGTGGGGGGTGCGGTGTGATAGGAGGAGCACGTATGACCCTGGTGAACATCCTTTTCTGCCATACTGTACTAGAATTAAGTATTTTTTTTTAATAATGTAATGTTTTTTTTTTGTTTGTTTGTTTTTTTAAATGTTAATAAAGATACAATTTTATTAATGCAGCCATGAGGGAGCGAGGGCAATGTGATTGGGAATGAATGACTTCTGTCTGACTTTCTTCCAAGGACAGTTGCTTGGTATGAGGTCATGTGATATGGTTGTGGGATGTTACTTGTTTGTATTGTTAATGAGCTATGGTCTGATGATTTTAATCAACATGACTCTGCCTACGCCTGGGTTCATTTTGCCCCCTCATCCACGGGGCTGTGGATTTATCAGTAGAAAACTTTGCATAATCTTTGATCTTTGTTAATGCAAGTGGCCTACATGTGTCACCTTTATGCAAGACCATTATATCATAAAAGCAAAACCATCAAGAATATATGCAATCACTCTGTAGGAAGGCAGCATTTCTTTAATTAAGCAATATTACACTCAAGGTCACGCTGTTGTACTCAATATCAGGACGGCTATCATTCTCATGACAGGCATGAGGGAGTAGACACAGAGCTAATCATAACCTTGGTAATATTCAGTACAGCAACAATGACCTCATCTGATATTGCTTTTACATGACCCTTCTTCAACCAAAAATTTAATATCACACACCAGGTGATGTTTCGGATATCATATGATGATTTTTTTTCCTTCGCTACTGGAAGTAGATCCTGAAAAAGCCACACTCAAATACTTTATAGCATGTTGGCAACTCGCGAGCTAGCCTGGGGTGGTCCTGTTAAGGGTTCACATCCAGTAAAATTGGAATCACTTTTTATTTTTATTTTCATCAGAACTTTCGTATTTTAAGTAAACTCCTGAAACGTGGCTTAGTAGTGTAGTGGTTACGAAGCTCAATTCACACCAATAAGTTTACACAGCATGCCAAGAACCTCAATGATGCAAAATATTTGTTATTGTGAAGCAATACAAAAAAAAAAGCTCAAACAAGTATAAGGTGATGATCACACTAGAGGTGCCATAGAAAAGAAAATTTGTGTCAAGATGCTTTGCAACTCCGCATGCAAGCGTAGATATCGTAGATTCAATTTGTATATCGCCCAAAAGTCGCAAGATGTAATTTGCGATTGGTTTGTTGATGTTTGAAGAAAAAAAAAAAAAGCGAATCTCCAATCGTAAAACCATTCGGTTTTAATTTGCACATTATGAGCAAATTAAATATCAATGATGACCACATACAGGTATACTTTGACTTAACTTGTTTCGAGTTAAGTTGTTTTTGATTCTACAACAGTTTTCAAAAGATTATTGGAAAATTTAAAAAATAAATAAATAACTCAATTTATGTCATTATAATCATATAATCACACCGCACTATTTGAGAAGCACTGAATTAGCGACAGCTCCGGCAAATTATACATATGCATCATCACGACATTACTGACACATGATTCAAATTTAGCCAATGGCTGAGAGCTTTTGTTTCCCCCGCCTGTTGATTGGTTGCAGACCTCTTTTTTTTCTCTTTCTCGCACATGTCAACATGATTGCTTGAATTCTGAATTCCTTTTTTTTCGTGTGTTTTTCATGATTATTTAGGCGCTATGATGTCACTCAAACACCCTGCATCTTCCGTAGCTTCTGGTAAGGAGCCGAAGCACTTTATGTATTCATAAATATTATCACAGTACAAAATTTAAAAAGTTTTTACTCAATCATTACTACATTTTACTGCATTATTACTGTATTAATGAGTAAGACTGGCTATAGAATGTGTTTAACAAGCAGATTTTATTGCATGTAATTTCATACATAGAGTTTTAAATACACATCAATAATTCGCGGATTTCCTGGATTCGGGGGAGGGGGTCCTAACCCCCACGAATATATATGTATATATATATATATATATATATATATATATATATATATATATATATATATATATATATATATATATATATATATATATATATATATATATATATATATATATATATATATATATATATATATATATATGTGTATATATATGTATGTATATATATATATATATATATATATATATATATATATATATATATATATATATATATATAAATATATATATATATATATATATATATATATATATATATATATATATGTATATATATATATATATACAGTGCTGTAGTCCTGCCTAAATGCACGTAAACTGCGTTTACCCACATTTTTTTATCAGCAGCTAATAGTTTACTCACTTAATTTTGCCTCATAAATCGTTCGGCAACTTAATATTCAACAAGGGACCAATGTTCCCTCTAAACTGCGAAACTGCACAACACTCTCAGCGCACAAGAAAACCGATCAAGCACAGTGAACGCACTGCAAATGAATTAAATATACTGTATAACTTTTTTCTGTATCATTTTGATGTGTCATTCAGTGAGTGACAGGTGTCCAGCCAATCATATGATACGATACAATTGCACTACACAGCCATTCATGGCACCGTCACATGCTCTGCTCATACACACTCCATAACAATAATAAGAGTGTGGCGGAATGAAGTGATGCTAATGCTAACCCCTTATCATGACGAAACGAGCGGGCAGGGAATTTGATAAGTCGACTCCCCAAACCAAAGTAAAAAAGAACTGCGAAAAGTATGTGAGTTTACCAGAAAGCTGGCGAAGCAAAAACTATGCCTTTGAATTTGTGAACTCAATCAATGAGATAGTGCAGAATGAGACTATGTGTAAGGTTAAAAATGCTCCCTGGCACACCCTGATAGTAGATGAGAGCACAGATATGACTGTACACAAAATTTTCGTCATATATATATATATATAATTCAGGGAGGAAAATGATGTCAGCTATAAAACTGTGTTTAATAAGCCATGAAACTTTCTATGATTCCAGGTGAATCCATGTGGAACACCCCCATATATATATATATATATATATATATATATATATATATATATATATATATATATATATATATATATATATATATATATATATGTGTGTGTGTGTGTGTGTGTGTGTGTGTGTGTGTGTGTGTAAACCAAAACAGTTATCAACTTGTCATGATGTTGGGAATTTCCGGTATGACAACCACATGTATTAAACCATCATTTGCACAAAGGCCGAGGCGAGCCGAGTGCTTGCCACCTTGACTTTTTGAGTTACAACGGGATTCTGTACGGAAATAATAATGGACATCAGAAAGTTCCTTAAACGTTCAAATCAAAACATCCAAAAGGATGCTAATGACTCGGAGCCAAGAGAAAAAAACATGCCTTGCACAACCTGCAGGAGAGGCTGCAACTGTAGCAACAATCCATGACTCTGGTAACAGCCTGCTTTACAAATTATCTCGAGATCTAAATTTAAACTGTGAGATGTGTCAGTGAGCGATGTTTGAAGCACTGGGCCGTGTAGCATATATATTTATAAACATGATATTATAAACCCATTCAATGTTGTCAATTATAATATTGGCATGCCACATTTATCTCCAGATATTTTATGTCATATTTCACACCTCTCCAGCATTATATATAGTGTTGAGCCATTAACCTGTTAGTGAAAAGATTTTATAATTTTGCATAAAATGTCTATAGATATAGACTACGGGACATAATGCTTGTGGAGTGACTAGATCTGTATCATTAACTAGCCCGTGGCGGTGCTGCCAGTTGTGGTGCTGCGGCGAGTTGCCGCTAGTTGTATAGGTCTAACATAGCCTTTACACATAGGCCTGTATTATATATATATATATATATATATATATATATATATATATATATATATATATATATATATATATATATATATATATATATATATATATATATATATATATATATATATATTATGTATATAAACTATACATGCTATATTAGGCTATACCAGTGCTTCTCAAATAGTGGGGCGCGCCCCCCTGGGGGGGCGCGTTGGGATGCTGAGGGGGGCGCGTGTGACCCAGGAGAACGTGCTTTTTCCGCCGTACTACAAGAAAGTGTAATTGCACATCCACTCCAGTAGTTGGCAGTGGCGCCCTCATTGCACATTGAGCAGGAGCTGAGAGTTGCAGTGTCATGCTTCAAACCTCGCTTTGAGAAGCTGTGCGCTGCAAAACGTGCTCATTGTAGCCATTAATCTTGGCTTCCTCATTTTGAGAAAAAAAAATCAGCACAAATTGTTCTATTTGTTCTTGTTTTGTAGGTTAAAGTGTTTATATATTGTGCTCCTGAGTTAATGTTTCTGAAGTTAATTTGAATTAATTATTTATTGGTTTTATTTTCAGCAGCAAATGGTGTGGTAAGTTTGTCAAAAATGTAACAAGGATATTATTATTTTTAAATTTAAGGCAAATTGATGCACTTTCTTTTACAGACTAATAAAAAATGTTAAAGTTATTCTTGTAAGTTGAACTATATCTCTTTCTTTTTGTTTTATTTATGTTAACAAGGATACGATATAATGAAGAGATATACCTGTAACTATATTATAGAAAAAAGTTATAATTTATAGTTGCGGTGGAAAGTGGGTGGTGGGGGGGCGCGAATTGTTTTCTTCTTGCTAGGGGGGGCGTAACAGAAAATAATTGAGAAGCACTGGGCTATACTATCACACTTTCACACACACGTATGTATACCATGTACATGTATGTAAAAGCATGTGTATGTATGTACATTTTGTATGTATTTATTTATATTGGTAGTTGAATATGCATAACATGATACATTTCCATTTCATCAATTTAAAATGACATGGGATAGTTGAAATGTACAATTTTATTATATAAGATGACCTATGCAAGAAGTAAATCTCATTTTACTAAATACATGTTTTGAAGGTTTGTATTTTCTAGTTTAGTACTTACAGTGACATGTTTTCGAGGGTGCTGTGAATTTTACACCTGTTACTTTTGAACATTAAAATTGTTGCTTTTACTAGATCTAGATTCAAGTTTTCAGTGTGTAATTGCTTGAAAATGTGTTGGATGTGAAGGCACTTTTATACTCTAAAAATGACTTCAAATGCCTTCTACAAGCCCAAAAATTTCCCCCCTCCTGCACCCTCCCCACGGTTCGCGCACCTTGGGCCTAATGGCGCCGCAGCCTCATTCATTTTTTTACAGTTTACCCACATTTTTTTTACCACTACACTACACTACACTACACACACACACACACACACACACACACACACACACACACACACACATATATATATATATATATATATATATATATATATATATATATATATATATATATATATATATAGAGAGAGAGAGAGAGAGCGGATTTTCTGAGTAGATCCTTCCGTAGGAGAATGCTCAATACTTTTTGGTAGAGCAAATAACAAAAATAAAAGGACAGGACAAAGACTTTCTATTGAAACTCCATTTATCACTACAGATCTGTTTCGAGGGGTGGTGAAACCATCCTCTCTCTTCAGGTGATTATAGAAGAATAATTATATATATATATATATATATATATGTATATGTATGTATATATATGTATATATATATATATGTGTGTGTATATATATATATATATATATATATATATATATATATATATATATATATGTGTGTGTGTGTGTGTGTGTGTGTGTGTGTGTGTGGCCTAGACATAAGCTAATTTGAATTAAGTAATTATCCACTTACTTTGTCTCTCCTGGAACCAATTAACGATATAAGTCAAGGTATACCTGTACACAGAATATGGCGGATGTCTCAATCTTTTCAAAAGTAAGTCTCCAATTTGTTGCTTTTCCTTCCGAACGACAAAATGACAATTTTGTGACCTAATCACAACATGTGCAGACTGTTTGAGAAGAGTTTGAGAATAGTCCATGTCCGAGCCCTGCTTTGTGATTTTTATGGAAATTTTCAAAATGTCAGATTTTTTTTTTTTTTTAATGAGTTGACGAGCCAGGCGATGCCATGAATGTTGGGAGACAAATTTGAGAACATTTTGAGACTGAAAATTTACGATCGCAAATTGCCATTCACATCAGTTGCATTTCATTCACTCCAGTTGTGTGATCACCCCCAAACTATTTACACCCCCCCCCCACCCCCAACCCCAAGATGGCACTCTGTAGTCTGTTACCTCTTGGAGCGATTCCAGCTGTAAGTGTCTGAGAGTATGTCTCTGAGCTTGGCTCATTTAGCCACTGGAATATTTGCCAATTTTACAAAGCAAAACTGCTCCAGCTGAACTGGTAAATGTTCAGGGTGCACCGTGTCTGTGACCAGAGTCAGTTAAAGTCCAGGCTCCCTGTGACCTTCTTATTATTAATTTGGCAAATAAATTAATTAGTTATAATTATAGTTAATGTTGCCTAGCCTCTATGACTCATTTACTCATTTTCTGAACCATATAATCCTATTCAGTCTTATTCTCAGTCAACACTGGAACAAAGACGGGGTACACCCTGAGCAGCTCATCAGACCATCACACTGCAACACACACACACACACACACACACACACACCTAGGCACAATTTGGAAGAGCTAATTATTCTGTGTAGCCAAACTTGCATGTCTTTAGATTGTGTGAAGAAACCAGAGCACCCAGAGGACACCCACACAAGTGCGAGGAGAACATGCAAACTCTAGAGTAGCACTCAGACCTTGGACCTTTTTTTTTTTTTTTGCTGTGAGACAGACGTGGCAACCACTACACCTCTGCTCCACCCATCAAGCATCCTCCATTCACTATATTTCAATAATATTTACACTGATAAATAAACCGGGGCCGGTGGCATTGTGGTTAGGGTGCTGCGCTCATGATTCGGAGGTTTTGTGTTCAAATCCCAGTTAGACCCCCCCCACACTGTGCTAAGACCCCTGGGGAAGGTCTTAACCACAAGTGTGCCTCTGATCACCCAGCAGTATAAATGGGTACCAGTAAAAATATACTGGGAAGGTGACCTGTGAGATGAACTAGCGTCCCATCCAGGAGGAGTTGAACTCCGAGTTGCTTCACGTTATGGAAACCAGGGATAAGCACCGGTCCGATGAGCCACTAGGCTCGGGTGTAAAAAGCCAAATGGACTTTACCTTTACCTAATAAATATACGATATGAAGACAGTCACGTTGGCATGGAGCTGAAATAACATTATAAACAAAGACACCATTAGAACTTGCTGTTTTACAACGAATGCCATCACAAAGCATCCAGCAAAAGACACAGCCTGTGGCACTGAGTGAAACTGTCCCACGGTAGAGAGGAGAGTGAAAAACTGGGCCAAATCTAAACGCAAGTACACGTCAGCATCTGTGGCCTGGTGGTAAAGGTGCCGGATGACTGATCCCAAGTCAGGGGTTCAAGCCCCATTCTCAACAGGTTGTCACTGCTGTTCCCCCCCACTGTGGCTCACTGGGTTATCAAAGGCCGGCCATGTCTCTCACTGTCTATGCTGAGAGGTTCATGTAAAAGAACTACTACAAAGCCATCAACGTGTTTCTGCCCTGCGATAGCCTGGTGAGCTGTCCAGGGTGTACTCTGCCCATGCCCAGAGATGGGCGCCAGTCTCCCCGTGACCCTAATTAGGATAAAGCGGTTCAGAAAATGAATGAATGTCCACATATGAACCTCACTAACGTCCATAAACTAAATAGATCTGGCACTTGACCAAGTAGCACAAACAAACTAGCATCTTCCCAGCAACAGATGAGTTCCATTAACACTGAATTACTCTCCATGGATCCCTCACTTTCTGCGATTAATTGGGACCGAGATCCCCATGTGACCACCGAAATCTACGAAATAGCATCAACCCTCCCCCCACCCCCACCACGACTGATGTATACATACCATATATAGAGATTATATATTATATTATATATTATATATATATATATATATATATATATATATATATATATATATATATATATATATATATATATATATATATATATATATGTATATAATATTTCCTGACTTTTTCTCTGCAAAAAATCGAAGGAACAGTGAAGTGTGCTGGATGTTTATTTTGGTATTTGCATCAGGTCCATTGCTTATTCTGTTTTCACTTTGAACCGGCCGAGAATAAACAGATTCTCAAGGTCCTGCTTAATTGGAACGAATATGGATGAGCTTTCTCATTAATAGTAAAAGATAGACGGAGAAATTAAGGCAGGCTTACGGGGGAGAAAAAAAGCACACCCATGCACTTCTCTAAAGTCGGATATATCTTAGTTCAAGAACTTGTTCCATCAAGTTGGCAACGAAGCAAATAAGCATGCAGTGCATGGAGACAAACATGAAGATGGCGCGAGATTAGCAGGCAGTGAGAGTGTTTCACGCAAATATTGTATATCAGATGGTGGAGATACTGAAAGCGTTTACAGTGAGAGTGGATTGTAATAGCAGAATCAGGGTCCTGGTCTTTGTAGATTTCACTTTGTCAATAGAACGCACTGGCAGCGGTGTCTGGCAGGAAAAGGAGTGATAAGTGAAAGGTGAAATAAACAGCTATTTGTATGCATCAGAAGGAAACAATACGCAGGGCAGAATAGCTGTGTATGCTGTTCTGTCAGAATTGTCCAGGTCCACTCATATAGGTTCTGTTCGTCAGCAACGGGAAAGCAAATCAGGGCCAAGTTGTAAACAAACAAAACAAAACTAAAAAAAATCAAAGGGTACTGCCTCTCTCTCTTTGTGTGTGTGTGTGTGTGTGTGTGTGTGTGTGTGTGTGTGTGTGTGTGTGTGTGTGTGTGTGTGTGTGTGTTTGCATGCACTAGGATGAATTACCATGCATCACAGCTGCATACGAGCAATCCTGCACTGTCTGCAGTCCAGAATGTTAGTAATGTTTCCGAGCCTTTATTACGCATTCATTTTTTCCCCCTTCAATTTATTATAAAGCCATACAGGGATAAAACTTTTAAGGTAACACTCTGAGTTTCATACGATGCTGTATTGCTTGAAAAAGAAGAAGAAGAAGAAGAAGAAGAAGAAGAGAACATACTCAATGTATATACTTGGCAGAAGACCAGATAAAAATATAATTCTCCAAAAATGGGATGGAAACTTGAGTACCTGGAGGAAACCCATGCAAGCACAGGAAGAACTTCACACTGGGCTTTGAACCCAGGACCTTCCTGCTGTGAGGTGGACATTCAAACCACAACATCGCCGTGGCAGCTAGTAAATACAATAACATTGTTATTAACATAATGTAATATTATTGTATGTTCATAATAAATAATAATATGAATCTATTACATAATATTATGTAATAGAGTCCTTTTGAAAGTATGAATAGAATGGTAGACAGGTTTGGCCATATTCCTATGCGATATCACTCAACCGCGTGCAACAAGCTCGCTTCTTCTTTTCACTCGCACCGGAAATCACACGCACGTGTGTGTGTGTGTGTGTGTGTGTGTGTGTGTGTGTGTGTGTGTGTGTGTGCGCGCGCGCGTGTGTTGACCATGTCTTCTTAGCAGAGTTATAATCCTACAAATGTTTATGGAAGGTTAAAAGCCTGAGTCAAAAAATAAAGCAATGAGCACACTCAAAAAACTCATGAAACAACAGTAAACAACAGTCCTTTACACGAAAAGCATTATGGGAGCTGCAGCTCCATAATAGCCAATGGGAGGGAGCTACATCATCCCTCCTAGCCAATGGGAGGCCAGCGGGGTGTGATGTTGGGAGATAGCCAATTGGAGGGAGCTGCGTCATCCCTCCTAGCCAATGGGAGGCCAGCAGGGTGGGATGTTGAAAGATAATCAATGAGAGAGCAGCTCATGCATTGAATGTTTGAAGGGCGCGTTTGGCGCGTTTTGTAAGTTTTGTAATAACTTGTTTCGTATACAGAGACCAAAAATTTTGAAAATTCTGGAATCACTTTCAGCAGGAATCACTCGTGTGTGTGTGTGTGTGTGTGTGTGTGTGTGTGTGTGTGTGTGTGTGTGTGTGTGTGTGTGTGTGTGTGTGTGTGTGTGTGTGTGTGTACATGCATATATGTGTGTGTGTGTGTGTGTGTGTGTGTGTGTGTGTGTGTGTGTGTGTGTGTGTGTGTGCGTACGCGCGTGTGTTCACCATGTCTTCTTAGCAGAGTTATAATCTTACAAATCTTTATGCAAGGTTAAAAGCCTGAGCCAAAAAATAAAGTAGCAATGAGCACACTCAAAAAACTCATGGAACAACAATAACTCTGTTCTTTACGCGTGTTAGAACTCCGTGACGAACCATGGGTCAAAGGCACATGAAAAGCATCATGGGTATTATGAAGATGCAGCTCTATAATAGCCAATGGGAGGGAGCTGCGTCATGTGTCAGTTCCCAGAGGAAGAAAACACAAGCACAGCAAGAACATGCAGCAAGCCCAGTAATCGAAGCCAGCACTTGCTTTGAGATGCATATGCTAACCACTATTCCGCCACTCCAGATACACACACACACACACACACACACACACACACACACACACACACACACACACACACACACACACACACACACACACACAGTATATACGCATACATCTTTAACATGAACATAGTTAGCTAGCCGGCTAGCTGTCAAACCTTGAATTTAGTATTTATTCTTGCTATCTGTTTTCTCTAGTGATGGAAAATAAACAAAACATTCAATGTTACTGTACCATAGTCTTGGGTTTGAGTCCCTGACTTGGCGAGGATACTCCGGTTTCTTCCTTCATTCCAAGGACAAGCAAATTGTTGCACTCAACTCGGCGCAAAGGTTGGTGTACACCCTAAACAGTTCGGAATTCCATTGCATACACTGAGCACCCAAGAGCAACTTGGAACAGACAATAAGCTTGTGGCACAGTGTCCTGGTATGGCGACATATCATTCAGCACATTCCCCTCCCAGCAAGAAGGTTCTGGGTTTGAGTCCTAGGCTTGGCAGGGGCACTTCTATGTAATGTGCATGTGTGTGTGTGTGTGTGTGTGTGTGTGTGTGTGTGTGTGTGTGTGTGTGTGTGTGTGTGTGTGCGTGTGTGTGTGTGTGTGTGGGTGAATGATAGCAATGGTGATGATCTATTCAGGGCGTCCGCCATCTTCGTCCAGGGTCGGCTGAAATAGGTGCCAGCTTCCAATGAGCCTTCGATAGGCTTACAGTCAGTGGTTCTATAAATGAATGAATGCATCATAATTATTACTTCCTCAATAATAAATGCTTGCCTATGGAAGTAATGTATAGAAGCAGTTTCACCCTCACAGTTGTTTAATTACATTGATTATCAAAACCTGTGATTAGCTACACCAGTGACAACCACCGACACGTACACAACACTCTAAGTATGTTGTAGAAGAGAGCATGTAATGGTATTGAATAAGCGTGCGATCAAATTTGATTAGCACTTTCGCTGCAGGACATGAAAATCACGACTATGGCTGGCACATAGGCTTCATAATTAAGTGTAGTTGTATAAGAATCGTGCTTTTTGAATGTAAATGGACTACCAAGCTGAACAGTACAGTTCCATAGAGATAGAGTACAGTGGATATTAAAAAAAAAAAAAAAATCTCAATACTGACGACAAAAAATATAAATAAATAAATAAATTGAATAAAATAATACAATATCCAGAAAATTTCAGATATTAGAAACATTAAAGACTTACAATTAAAATCATTTAAAATTTATATTTTTACTTTATTGCTTTGGAGCCTAAAATGAGGCCGTAAAGATATTCTCAAGATTTATTTTCTTAATATAATCTATAACAGCCGAATGAAAGATATCATAGCAACAGTTCAGAAAAAAAATCGATTAGATTCAACTGTATTGGCATTACACGTGTATAAATGCAGGGTAGTGAAATACAGTTTAGCATCCAATCAGAAGTGCAGAGCGCAACAGGTACGTATGTACAGGATGTGCAGTATGTACAGTTAGAAGCAATTATTTATAGATAAGGGCAGCGTATAACCTGAGAATATTCATGTACAGATTATGTATAAATATGTTATGGGAGCAGTTATGTGCAGATATGGGCAGTGTAAACAGTGGGGATAAATTAGTATTCATTTACAGAAGAGCAATATAGAGATGTTCTCTTGCTATACAGATGTAATGTGGAAAAAATACAGGTGTGTGTGTGTGTGTGTGTGTGTTGTGTGTGTGTGTGTGTGTGTGTGTGTGTGTGTGTGTGTGTGTGTGTGTGTGTGTGTGTGTGTGCATATACAGGTGGAATCTGAATACAGATTTGCTATAATATATGTATATATCACTATATGTATAAACAAATGTCATGTTGACAACAATAGAGATGTGTGATATGTGGGTCTGTGTGTATGCACGCGCTCGCGTGTGTATGTGTGTGTGTGTGTGTGTGTGTGTGTGTGTGTGTGCATATACAGGTGGAATCTGGTAACAGATTTGCTATAATATATGTATATATAACTATATGTATAAACAAATGTCCTGTTGACAACAATAGAGATGTGCGATATGTGGGTCTCTGTGTGTGTGTGTGTGTGTGTGTGTGTGTGTGTGTGTGTGTGTGTGTGTGTGTGTGTGTGTGTGTGTGTGTGTGTGTGTGTGGGTTCGGCGTCCCGGCCATCACGAGTCTCCACTGTCATGTGTGCATACTAAAAAACAGTTAGTTAGAGTAGGACCTGTCTACCTATGCATGCAAAGACTGGGTCTGGCTGATTGTGAGGAAGAAACCTCCAAATCGGTTCAGCGGACAAGAAGGCGGACCCAGAAAAGCTTCGTGGAGCGCAACCGGGGCACACAGTGAGACACACAGGAGACTGCCGGCCATCCACCGCATTCTGACCATCTCCAGCCGTCTCGACAATATCGTGCTACTGGACTCAGATAGGCCGAGGACGAGAGAGTGAGGCTGGTTTAATGCAGACGGGAAGGGACTGAATTCAGTAACGTGACAGCAGTGGGGAAGCAGCTGTTCCTAAACCTGCTGGGTTTTTTCTGAATGGTCACCAGAATCACTGAGATGGTTAATGGAGCACCTGTCTATGTAATCCTCGTATTTGAGGTGAAATAGAAAAGATACTGACACAAATGTAAGAGGTTTTTGGAGACAAAGTCAGAGAGGCTAGATTGAGATGGTTTGGACATGTACAGAGGAGGGATAGTGAATATATTGGTAGTAGGATGCTGAAGTTGGAACTACCAGGAAGAAGACCTAGAGGAAGACCAAAGAGAAGATTCATGGATGTGTTGAAGGAGGACATGAAGGTTGTTGGAGTAAGAGAAGAAGATGCAGAGGATAGGGAGAGATGGAGGCAGATTATTCGCTGTGGCGCCCCCTGAAGGGAACAGCCGAAACGAAAAGAAAAAGAAGAAGAAGAAGAAGAAGAAAAAGAAATTTTCATTCTCAAATTTCTCGCGACATTTGTGGCATCGCACTTTGATCACCTGGTTCATGAATTTTTTGCAAAAAATTTCAAGCATGTCTGAAATTTCCATGAATGCCACCAAACGAGTCTCAAGCTCTTCAACAAAACGTTTGCACACATATGTGTCATGAGAAGGTCAGAAGGATGTTGTTTTGCTTGCAAATTATTATTCCATGTGGGACATTTTAGATGCGTCAGCATCCGTTATTTTCTGTATATTTTATTATTATTAATATTTTATTAATAATAAATATTTTAATATTTTTAATATTTTATTAATAATAAAATATTAGGGCAGTGATGGCCTGGAGGTAAAGGTGCTGGATCACTGAGCCCAAGGTTGGAGGTTCAAGCCCCATTCTCAATGGGTTGTCCACCCCCCCACCCCCCCGTGCACCTAACTGGGTTATCAAAGGCCGGCTATGTCTCTCACTGTCTATGGTGCGGTTCATGTAAAAGAACCATTGTTGACTTTCAACAAATATAGCTGCAAAGCCGTTAGCGTGTTCCTGCCCTGCGATGGCAGGGTGTACTCTGCCCTCGCCCGGAATCAGCTGGGATGGGCACCAGCCTCCCCGAGACCCTAATCACAAACCGGATACAGATAATGAAAGAATGTTTGTAAAAGATTCCTCTGGGTTTGCTCCTACAATCCAAAGACTGCCGCATGAGGCATCATTAGCATGAGGCTAACTCTAGGCTGGTCCTAATCGTCTATAACTGTGAATGTGATTGTGAATGTCTGGCTATGTGTGCTGCCCCGCGATGGTCCAGTGAGCTGTTCGGGGTGTACCCCCATCCTCACCCTGCTTCGGCTGAGCTAGGCACCAGAATACCTGCCACCCTAGTCGTAGAAACCAGTTCGGCGAATAAAATAAGAATTTTTTTTTTTTTTCCTTGTGCCGAATGTTTCCGTGATAGGCGTTGGGGAAGACTTTTAAATCGCTGCGCCATGATGAATAAACATGCGGCTCTACGACTGAAATGATACACTATTTAATTACATAAGGTAACTTTTCATCAGTGCAATTAGATTGAACACGCAATTCAACCGCTAATAAAGCAAAGACGGCAATTACGCACGTTTAATCACCTTTTCACTCGTGCTGTATTACAGTTGGCGCATTTATGATCATTTATTACGTTTTATTCATGCTGTTAACAAACAGGAAGTGAAGATCTGTTAATCTTGATCCACTGGCAAAGGTAAACCGCGTTCATTTCATTAGGGATTCGCATGCTTGAGGTTTCAGAAGTTTCCAAGGTGAATGTCATGAGCGAAAGGTTCATTAAGAGACTAAATATAATCATTATTCATTTTCCTACCTTTTTTTTTTCTTTTTTTTCCCCCGCTTTGTTGTGCATGTTGCGGCTCCCACCGGCTGAAAAAATAAATAAATGACACATCTGTGTGCACATGTGGTGCAGCTTTAGTTTGTTTTTCTTTTGAGTAAGCAAGAGAGAGGGGGGGAGAGAGCAAGAGAGAGAGAGCGAGAGAGAGAGAGAATGAGAGAGAGAGAGAGAGAGAGAGAGAGATTATTGGAATAGTAAAGAGAGACCGTACAAAAAAGGCTTCATGCACTTCAGGCAATCCTAAGACACTGACACATTTTCATAATTTAACTGGGTCTGAGGGATTTTAGTGTCACGCAGATGCAGCAACGGCGGCCTAAGAATAGTTACAACGCCATCAATAGCTATAATTCAGCCAGTGCTTGTTCATTTTGCTTCCATTATGGCTTGGATGCAGATCTCTACAAATCATGACCAGAATAGCTTGAAAAAGCCAAGCGGATATGATGCAAAGACAAAAGAAACGAAATCATCAATAGACTGGAATAAAGGAGAATATTTGAACTAATTCAAACTCATTTGAAAAACATAAAATACAATCGCCGCGTTTTCATAACATAAAGGTTCTGGGTTTGAACCTTGTGCATGGCGAGGACACATCTTCATCTTCATAGCAGAGCACATACCAGGAGTTGTGGTTTCCTCCCACAGTCCAAATTGCCCCTAGGTGGGAATGTAAGTGTAAATATAGTGGTACCTCACCACTCACCTTATGAAATTAATCCGTCCCAGAGCCTTTTTCATAACCTGGATTTTTCGTAAATTGAACCGCATTTTGCATGTAAAATGTGTGACACTTTCCAAGGCCCCCAATACCGCCCCCAAAACCCTTTAAAAATTATAAAAGTATACATTTTAAGACCTCCTTCTCCTTCAATACCGTACTGATGGTAGACGGGTTTGGCCATATTCCTTTGTGATATCACTCAACCGCATTGCCACGAGCCCGCTTGTTCTTTTCACTCGCACCGGAAAACACGTGTGTGTGTGTGTGTGTGTGTGTGTGTGTGTGTGTGTGTGTGTGTGCACGTGTGTTGACCATGTCTTCTTAGTAGAGTTATAATCCTACAAATGTTTATGGAAGGTTAAAAGCCTGAGTCAAAAAATAAAGCAATGAGCACACTCAAAAAACTCATGAAATAACAGGAAACAACAGAAACAACAGTCCTTTACACGAAGAGCATTATGGGAGCTGCAGCTCCATAATAGCCAATGGGAGGGAGCTGCATCATCCCTCCTAGCCAATGGGAGGCCAGCAAGGTGGGATGTTAGGAGATAGCCAATGGGAGGGAGCTGCGTCATCCCTCCTAGCCAATGGAAGGCCAGCAGGGCAGGATGTTGGAAGATAGTCAATAAGAGAGCAGCTCATGCATTGTTTGAATGTTTGAATGGCACGTTTGGAGCGTTTTATAAGTTTTGTAAGAACTTGTTTCGTATACAGAGACCAAAAATTTTGAAAATTGTTTTTCGAAACCTGGATTTTTTTGTTTGCTGGGACTATCGTAAGGTGAGTTACCACTGTAGTTTCGTCTGTGTGTTTGTGTGTGTGTGTGTGTGTGTGTGTGTGTGTGTGTGTGTGTGTGTGTGTGTGTGTGTGTGTGTGTGTGTGTGTGTGTGTGTGTGTGTGTGTGGGTTCGGCATGCCACCCACTACGAGTCTCCACTGTCATGTGTTCATACCACAAGACAGTTAGTAAGAGTAGGATGTGTCTACCTAAGCATGCAAAGACTGGTTCCGGATGATTGTGCGGAAGAAACCGCCAAATCGGTTCAGTGGCCAAGAAGGCAGACCCAGCAAAGCATCATGGAATGCAACCAGGCCACACAGTGAGACACACAGGACAATGCTGGCCATCCACAGCACCTTGTCCCATCTCCAGCCGTCTCGACCATGTCATGCCACTGGAAACAGATAGGCCGAGGACGAGAGAGTGAGGCTGACGATCTGTGCAACTCTGCCTCATTTAAATCCAAGTCAAGCACAAGTCATGACTTCACCCATACCGCAGATCATCCATCTGATATGAAATAATGGTGATCTTCGATCTCGAAGGATGAACAACAGGAACAACAACAACAGTGTGTGTGTTTGTGTGTGTGTTTGTGTGTGTGTGTGTGTGTGTGTGTGTGTGTGTGTGTGTGTGTGTGTGTGTGTGTGTGTGTGTGTGTGTGTGTGTGTGTGTGTGTGTGTGTGTGTGTGTTAAATGCTGTCCCTGCAACCCTTCCACCTAGAGTCGGCTAGTATGGGTTCCAACCTCCCTTGACCTTAATAAGGTTGCTCAGAAAATTAAATTAATGCCGAACACTAAAAACATATCCAGTGCTATAAAGTAATAACATGAATCACTGTTAAAGTGATTACACCACTTGTTCCAAGTTCATCTTTATCTTCATCTTTTTCCGCTTAATCCAGGGTCGGGTTACAGGGGCAGCACCGAGGTAGTGAGATCCAGGCATCTATCTCTCTCTCTCTCTCTCTCTCTCTCTCTCTCTCTCTCTCCCCAGCTGCTTCCTCCAGCTCTTCCGAGGGATACTGAGGCATTAACAGATCAGCTGAGAGACACAGCTCCTCCAGCGTGTTTTGGGTCGACCTTGGGGTCTCTTCCCCCGGTTGGACATGTCTGAAAAACCACACTACGGAGGCGTTCTGGGAGATTCCATGTCACAAAAAGCAAGAGTCAGTCGCCCGAGGATTGGTAGAACCCATGCCTTATTCTGCTACCCAATGAACACCCCATCCGACCCTATAGCACATCCCATAGGTAATGGGTCCATGAGAGGGTGGACCCATGTGCCCTCTTTCGGCTGGGCCTGGCCAGGTTCCATGGGCAGAAACCTGACCACCAGGCACTCATTACAAGGCCCCCCCCCCATACCCCCCAAGATCTGGCTCCGGGGGGGGGCCCCCGTAACTCACATCCAGGCAACTGAAATTCAGTCCTTGTAGTCATTTCGCTCATGCGGGTCTTCTGAACCACATTTTATCTGAACCTTCACCTAGGACCTATTGCATTGGGTGACCCCATTAAGGCCATAATGCCCCTGACAGCATAACTCCCACAAGGTCCTGAAGACATGCAAGTGATTCTAAGTGACTGTAATAAACTGTTTGGTATATAGATTTGAACATTATCGACTCGGAATAATGATTTTTAATCTCTCAATAGTGGTCCAATAAGATCGCACTGTTCCTTTGTAGTATATCCAAATGGATATTATTCAGAGTGGCTAATACATGAATTGAAATGATTGACAAACTCTCACGGTTTGTCATGATATCTTGGAGTAGAAACCATTGTCATACTTGAATACTGTAATGAAAAATGTAACTACAAAGAATATTTTAATTTGTTTGCTTGTTCTTCCAAGTGGATTTTCTTCTGTTTCTGTGTCGTAGATATGGAAACATTAAACAGCTTGAAAAAGATGTGGCTACACAGTGCTTATGCTCCACAGAGCATGTGGCGCTTCATGGATAAAATATGCACAAATTATGTACAAAAATCTTGTAGGTGTTTGCTTTTTATGTGGCTGTGTAACATATACTGAACAATTATATGGTGAACTGTTTGATTGTGTGTGTGTGTGTGTGTGTGTGTGTGTGTGTGTGTGTGTGTGTGTGTGTGTGTGTGTGTGTGTGTGTGTGTGTGTGTGTGTGTGTGTGTGTGTGTATCTTTACTTCACATATGCTTGGCTTTTTCCAAATGCTAAAAAAAGCAATTTTTATTTTTAAATAAATTGAATAGTTTTATATTTCATTTAGCAGATGCCCTTTAAAGAAAACTAATGGGGGAAAAAAAAAACATTTTCACTTGCTTAATAAAGTATTTTATTTAAAGGTGTGTGCAGCTTCCGGATCATATATAAAAAGATATTATATTATATTATATTTTTTCATTGTTTTAAAATTAAAAAGAAAAAACTACTAGAATGTTATTGTTTGAATGCCGATCCCATTTGAAGCTGAAACAACAAGCAACACGAAGCTAAATCCTGATAGTTTTTGGTTTTTGTGTCTTTAACTTAATGAGAAATATATATAGTTTTTTTTCAAAATGTTGTCTAGGCAAATTGATTCACAATAAAAAATACGTGGAGCATTCTTAGCCCAGTGGTAGGATGCCGGATTACTCATCCCATGCTCGGGGTTTCAAACCCCACTATTAGTGGGTTGTCACTGCTGCCCGACACACACACACACACACACACACACACACACACACACACACACACACAGACACACCCAGTTCAGCTAACTGGGTTATCAAAGGCCGGTCATGTCTCTCACTGTCTATGATGAGAGATTCATGTAAAAGAACCAATGCTGACTTTTGTGAAGAGTAGCTGCATAGCCGTCAGCGTGTTTCTGCCCTGCAATGGCCTGGCGGGCCATCCTGGGTGTACTCTGCCCCCGCCTGGAGTTGCCTGAGAAAGACGCCAGCCCATAATAGTTCAGTGATTCCCACTACTTTGTGTTTCAGTTTATTTATATATATATATATATATATATATATATATATATATATATATATATATATATATATATATATATATATATATATATATATATATATACACACACTAGTTTATATATAAAATAACCATAAAAATAACAGTATACAGATATAAAACTAGCTTGCAGGTTGGCATAATGGTCAGCATGTCCACCACACAGCAAGAACTTCCTGGGTTTGAGTCCCACACTCAGGCATTTCTTTGTTGGAGTTCATATGTTCTCCCACTGCTTGCAAGGGTTCCCTCTGTCAACTCTGTTTTTATACTACAGGCAAAACTTTCAAATAGTGTGAGTGTGAATAGTTGCAATGTGTTTGCTCTGCATTCTGCATTCAGTTGCTTAGTGTTAGCAAAGATATTCTCCGACCTCCCTGCGGTCCAAGTAGGATGATGCTGTTCGGCAATTGAGTGAGTAAGTGGGATATTAAACTAACAAATATGATATAAACTAATGAATATTTGAATAACATAAAGATAAGTATATTTGCACATGATCCTACATTACATTTACTTGCATATTGCAGGCGTCTGCTCGAATTCATGAGCCTATGGTATATGGCACAGTACATTTAAATGCATCACACCTCCACGTTTACAGCATCTTCTATGTGAGTCACATCCTGCTTTTCGTAGTATATTGGCGTCTTCCTGTGAGAGGTGGTATTACGTTTTCCTACTACAGTGATACCTCAGCTCACGAACATAATTGGTTCCCAGAAAGTGTGTGTGAGACGAAAAGTTCGTCTTCCGAACATTTATTTCCCATAAGAAACCATTAAAATGAGAATAATCCGTTCCCAGGTCCCCATAAAACATAATTTTCTACTAAATAAGCCTTAAAACTACACAAAAATATACCTTATTTTATGTATAATAAATGTGCTATTTTATTGTAATTAAAGAAATAAACTGTACTGTATAATAAAGTGGTTTTATTTACCTTTGTGATGGTAGTTGATGGCTTGATGGAATGGAGTGGGAGGAGGAGGGAGGGAGGGACTTACTGTTTGGAAGGAGTGTTTGGAAACGCCTACTGTTTGGAAACACCCTTAGCCACACACGCACCCTTAATAGCTTCCTTGTTCTTAAGGATGGGAGCAATGGTAGACTTAGCGTACTGGTACTGGGACGCTGAGTCACACAAACGCACACCTCGTTCGTGTTTTTCAATGATCTCCGCCTGTGATCTCGGTCTTTGTCGGTCCCATAATAGCAAAAGTACACTCAATATGGTCCAAAATGTCTATCAAACACAAACCACGTCCGCACTCAAAGAAAGGGGGTGACGAACTGGGACGCCGTGAGCGTGCGTCAGCTTCTCGTGGCCGCCACCGTGGCGCTGTTCGACTGCGTGATTTGATTCGTCCGCCGAAAACTAGTTCGTCAGCAGAGACAACATGCTCGCAAATTTAATGTTCTTGAGGCGAAAAGTTCGTGAGCTTAAGCGTTCGTCAGCGGAGGTTTTACTGTACTTCCTTCAACATATAAACAGGGTGAATTTCACAGTGACTACAATTTAATACGAATAGATCGAAGTGGGGTTTGATTTTTATTATTATTAACTTTTGAAGAAGTATTTTGATGTGCAGATGTTAATATTACAGATGCTCCTCGACTTACCTTTTAGTTACGTTCCGAACGGCCGAACGTAAAGTGAAAAAAAACGTTAGTTGTTACTGTACGTTCCAGTGATGTATGACCGTTCATAATGTACTATACATCCATAAATACTATTACCGTATCTCATAAAACACCGCTAAATCAATTATTATAAACATAACATTGTAAAATAATATCAACATTAATTTCAAGTAAATTAAATTCAAGCAAAATAATTTCAAATATATACATTTTAATCAAATTCACTTAGAACCACTGATTCTGATTACCACTATCACTAGTAGGCTTACGCTTTTGACCAACCATATTTGCTTAGGGTTACAAATACGCAAAACAGTGTGAACACAAAGATCACCGAGAGGATGTCTTAACACAAGGGGAACACATGGTGACCTGGGAAGAAGGAGGGGCACGTTCAGTCTGTCGTTTGCAAACAATGAATGACGCAGCACCATGTAAACAATGGACGTAGCGTCATGCGTAAGTAGCATGCTACGTCTACGTACTACGTAAGAACGTCTCGTACTACGGAGAGCGTGCTAAACTCAAAATGACTTACAAATTTTATTTATTTATTTATTTATTTTACAAAAAAAAAAAACGTAAAATCGAAAAAAAAAACTTAAGGTGAATAAACGTAAAGCGAGGAGTCTGTATTTTAAAACTGTAACGTATGTACCAGGATAAATATGTTAACAAAAATATAAATTAAAAATTCAAAACGGAACAGATGAAAGTTCTTTGTGGTTTTGTGTGTATGTTTCAGCGACTTGTTCTGAACTATAAAGGCTCTTGCACCACTTCCGAAGGCCATTTTGCAAAGAGCACAGCATCCACTTCAAATGTGGAATCTCTTTTAGCTTCACTATAGCAAGTTCTAATGGATACCCAGAGCTCTTGGGAAACACACAAACACACACACACACACACACACACACACACACACACACACACACACACACACACACACACACACACAGCCCAGCTCAACCTGAACACAAAACACGCCGAGGATCTAACGTCAGCCGCCTCCCAGACATAAAGACTCAGAGAAAAAAGAGGCAGTGACAGACCAAAGGGGACAAAGACACCTGCTGCTGACAGAGGAGATGGATGGGTAAAAAGGGTGCCGGTTTGCATAATGAATAGCGTCCCCAGTTGCCAATGTCGACCATCGCTGTGAAAAATCTAGAGAATGTTGAGATGGAGTTAGTGCATGGTGCTGAACAGAACATTACCCACAGGTCCTCAGCCTCCACCTACTCCCAATTAATGTGTCACAGCAGTGCAACAGCAAAGGCATCCGAGTGGAGCTAATCTCGCCTCTCTGCCTCCGATTGACAAACGGCTCGATGCTGCTTTACAGGATGCCGACAGGTACTACAGACTAAAGAAATAGTCGCTTTAACGCCGCCCTACAGGTACGTACCTTGCATAATATTTACATCTCGATCAATCTTGGCCCTCATAAACAGTATTATTATTTATTGGGTTGAATCATCCCGTGGTAAAACACAATGGACGCAGACCATAGTTAAAAACCAAAAAAAAAAAAAAAAAAAAGGGAAAAGGAAACTCTCACAAACTACATGGTTTCCAGGGTGATTGTTTATAGCCACTAAGCTTTGTTTGTTGACGGCATTCTGCTCAGAGTAACAGGGCGTTTCTGTCCTTAAAACAGTTCTAAAGAATTTGTACATCCTTGTGTCAGAATGTTCCAATAATTCTTTTGTTTGCAGAACTGTTTACTCCTTCTAGGGTCACATGGAGGCTGGAGCCTATCATAGCCGAGGAAGATGAAGGCAGCTTGCCAGTCTGATACAGAGCAAATTTTCCGAACCTTGACCTAGAGGCACTTGGTTGCACTCAGACCCAGGGACAGCTTAGAACAACCCTGTACCCTCATGTGTATTTTTTCGGACTGTAGGAGGAAACCAGAGTACCTGGAGGAAACCCATATGAATACAGTGAGCGTTTGCATACTCTGCAGAGAAAAGACCTTGGGACCCGAACTTGCAGTAAAGGTGTACGTGATAGCCAGTGCACCACCATGTGTTCTAGCTTCACGAAGGTAAATGTCTTGATTTTTTTTTTTTTTTTTTTTCTGTACCTATTTATTTTTGTGCTCCCATGAGTTCATTTGCAAGAGGTTTCAGTCCCCTTTCCGGTCCACTTCAGCTGTGATGGGGCCGTGGTTCTCTGTTTTCAGACTATGGTTCCTCTTGAGATTTCATACCTTTACTGCTTTGGATTATGGGTAGCTTTGTTTTTTTTTTTTTGTTTTTTTTTTCTCAAACATACCTAGTCAATAGCATCTATCTACAGCAGGCCTAGAAGGCTTTAATACAACGGAAAACATCCTAAAATAAACAGTGCACAATATCCTGAAGTCCTGTAGATTTTCACAGACAGGTAAACAGATTGGCATAGTTTTAGCTTTTTGCCTTTTACAAAATGCTGACACTGGAGACCTTAAAAAAAAAAAAATTAAAAAAATTAAATAAAAAAAAAAAAGCTAAACAGCACCACATTTGTAGATACACCAGTCTTCAATATCTTCAATATTGTGGGTCCAACATAAAGCAGCTGCGAATTCACTTTCACTTTAGATACGGGCATTGGTGGCCTGGTGGTAAAAGGTCCTGGATCACTGATCCCAATGTTGGGAGTCCAAGCCCCACTCTCAACGGGTTGTTATTGTCCCCCCCAGTGCACTAACTGGATTACCAAAGACCGGCCATGTCTCTCACTGTCTAAGGTGTGAGGTTCATGTAAAAGAACCATTGCTGACTTTCAACAAGAGTAGCTGTCTCGCTGTCCAGGGTGTACTCTGCCCTCACCTGGATTCAGCCTCCCCGTGACCCTAATTAGCATTAAGTGGTTACAGAAAATGAATGACTTTAGATACGGTGATAATAACAATTACTTGTGTGCAGAATCTAAGGCTGATTGATTTTCAGTCTCATAATGATGATGTCATCAAGGACCAAGTTAAAATGTGCAAGTATAGCATTTGGATGCATTCATCCCATTTATTGTCAGATTTGTGTTGGAGGTGTTGAAATGTTTGGAGTAAAATCGCTGCCTGTGCAGGGGGAAATTAGATCCACACCAGAATTAAAATATTTAAGCACCAACATAAATTGTGTTTAAATTAGTCTGCCGCAACTTGTTCATTGATGATGTCACTAATGTGAGATTCGATTTTCAAATTATCAGCAATGAAGTTCATACTCATCCATTTTCTGAATCGCTTAATCCTAATTAAGGTCGTGGGGAGGCTGGCGCCCATCTCAGCCGACCCGGGGCGAGTACAGAGTATACACCCTGGACAGCTCACCAGGCCATCACGGGGCTACTGTTGTTGAAAGCCAGCGATGGTTCTTTTACCTGAATCTCTCACCATAGACAGTGAGAGACATGCCGGCCTTTGATAACCCAGTTAGCTACACTGGGTTATATATATAAGGGTGGGGTGATGGTGTAGTACTTCCATGTCTGCCTCCCAGCAAGTAGGTCCTGGGTTCAAGTCCCGAGCTTGGGTGTTTGTGTGCAGTTTTCATGTTCTTCCCATTCTTGCATTTGTTGTGTTTTCTGCCGAAGTCATTCACTTTCTTTATCTGTTAGAAATTGCCCCTAAGTGTGAGTGTTAATATGTGTGTGTGTGTGTGTGTGTGTGTGTGTGTGTGTGTGTTGGCCTTGCAATGCACAGGTGAGCTATTTAGGGTGTACCCCACCTTCACCGATTGTGAGCTGAGACCCTAATAGGATTAATTACTTCTGAAAATGGCCCTCATTAGACCAATTCTTCTGGCCTTTACCATGTGGCCCTTGTCAATGTCCCTAGAATCTTTACCCTTGCTCATTTTTCCTGCTTTAACACTGACTGTTTACTTTCTGCCGAATACATCCCATTCCTTAGCACTGCTGCTGTAATGAGATAATCAATGGTATCCACTTTGCCTGTCAGTGCTCATAAAGTTTTTAAATGCGATGACTGATCGGTGTACAGTATATGATTATTAAAACCACCCGGAAGAAAAGTGTAAATATTACTTATGGATAAAGAAATAGAGTGATCCGTCGCTACTTCGTGCTTCAGTTTCTGCTGCTTCAGTGCATCGCGGATTTTTCAAAAAAAATTCATCGAAAAATAAAAAAAATGAGGAAATTAAGGCAGTGGTGTTCTAGTGGTATAGGGCGCTGGATCGCTGATCCAAAGGTTGGGGGTTCGAGTCCCACTCTCCACAAGGTTGTCACTGCCCCCAGTGCAGCTAACTGGGTTATCAAAGGCGGGCCATGTCTCTCACTGTCTATGGTGAGAGGTTCATGTAAAAGAACCATTGCTGACTTTCGTAAAGAGTAGCTGCAAAGTCGTCAGCGTGTTTCTGTCCCTTGCTAAAAGGGTTGTGACAGGAAGGGAATCCGACGTAAAAACCTCTGCCAAATCAAACGTGCGAATCAGATGATTCGCTGTGGCGACTCCCGAGTAAAAGGGAAAAAGCCGAAAGGAAGACAGACAGATGGTAAGTTCAGGAAAAAGCAGAAAAACAAGGTCGATTACGCAAAAAAATTCCCTAAATAAACAAAAACAACAAAACAACCCCACCCGCCCCCAACAAAACTAAAAACCCCAAACAAGCAAACACAAAAAACCCAACCCAAAACCCCTCAACCAAACTACTGTACTTACATTTTCATGCGAGGTGCACATCTGAGTGTGTGCGGGTGCGCAGCTGAATGTATGTGCGCGTGTATCTGTATGTGTGTATTTATATTTATTTATATTTTATTTACATGCTATGCATTATTTTTGAATGTTTAATTGTTATAAAGATTTATAGTGTTGAATATGTATTTACTGATATATACATGTACGTATACATCAGTCAAGGGGTCGATCCTACTTTGTGGAAATTGGTGGGATGTTTCTCGGTCCCCATTAACCGCGGAAAGGGAGGGATCTCTGTACGGTGCTAGATTTGAATACAGTGGTGACTTGAATTGTGCCGCTGAAGGTAACCATATTATATGGGTGGCCGTAGGGTAGTGGTTAGCATGTCTAAAAAGGTCCTGGGTTCCGGTTGTGGGGTCAGTGTGGGTGTTTCTGTGTCAAGTTTGCGTGCTCTGCCTATGCTTGAATGGGTTTACACTGGGTACGCCAGTTTCATCTCACACTATAAAGACTTGGATATTATGCTAATTGAATGCTCCATCTTGCCCTCAGGTGTGTAGATGAATGGTTGTGTGTGTGTGACGGGAGCTTTTCCAGCTGTACCTTACCTCAGTAGGATTAGGCAGTTGAATGAATAAATGAGTGATTATGACCACACCCCCGCACACTCTCTATTTCTCTTTCTCTCGCCAAAGATCCTGTGCTCGAGAAGCGTTTTAGTGCTGATTATGAAGACATCTCCAAGGATGTTGGCCTGATCAAGTCTAGGCTTGTTGCCTACAACCGTAGAAGGCAGAAGCCTCACTTGGCAGCGCCACATTCCCACAGGTAAGCATGGGATTAGAGCAAATACACAGAGGTAAAACACCAGATCTAACACATACAGATGACAAAGCACCAGATGCCAAGTACATTTTGGGTCTTTGACTAATAAACATTTGCCAGGGAAGAAAAATGGTTGAGGTTCATAATAGACCACTTAGTTTCATTAAATAAAACGTACAATATATACAAATGTACTACTTTATTCTTGTGGTCCTATATTATTAAGGGCAGTATTACAGTTGCGGCTCCCTAAAGAGGCCACGCGCGGAATGAAATAAAGTAATGCGTGGCCACTGATATCCACCGCCTGACCTCACTTATCTGTACCTGGTCTGCCTGTTAGTCATGGCCCTGAACCTATCTCCTCTGTACCTCCATTACGGAGAAAGAAAGCTAGAGAGTTCACCTTCCCCTCACACAATAACTCATCCTGACTGTGTCCTACCTTGAAAAGTTCTTTCTGCCTGAGAACTAAAAGGCGAAACCTTTCTGTGGTCCTCTGTGGTTACGCGGTTATGATGGACAGAGACGCAAACAAAGTGTATATAATCAAGTGCTGGGTTATCATACTGAGCTATTGATTGATGTTCTGTTTATCTGGTGACCTGGTTAATTTGAAAAAATAATACGAAATCAGGCTGCTTTCACTTTAACAGGAGAAGACAGTTGAGCTGTTCAGGTGTTCACGCTACGGAAACCAAGAATAAGCGCCAGCTTGAGTGTCTTCTTTTTCAGGGGTCGCCACAGCGAATTGTCTGATTCGCATGTTTGATTTGGTGCAGGTTTTTACATCGGACGCCGTTCCTGACACAACCCTTTCACAAGGGACAGGAAAACGCTGACGGCTTTGCAGCTACTCTTTACGAAAGTCAGCAATGGTTCTTTTACATCAACCTCTCACCATAGACAGTGAAAGAAATGGCCGGCCTTTGATAACCCAGTTAGCTGCACTGGGAGCCATGTCTTACTCAAATACTCAATTCTGATTGGACAATTGCCACATTTCACTGCGAAATTATAGTGTCGCAGTTTGCATGTTCACCTTACTTCAAGAAGGTTCTGAGTTTAAGTCCCAGACATGAGCGCTTTTATGCTGAGTTTGTATCTTCTCCCTATATTTATGTACTGATCCTGGTACTCCGGTTTTCTCCCACAGTCCAAAGACATCCACATTAGAACAACCGGCTTTTCCAAATTACCCTAAGGTGTGTGTGTGTGTGTGTGTGTGTGTGTGTGTGTGTGTGTGTGTGTTTGCAACATGATAGTCTTGTGAGCTGTTCTGGGTGTCACCTGCCTTCACCCAGATTTGACTGAGATAGGCTCCAGCTTCCCCATGACCCTAATGCAATCAAGTGGTTCGGCGATTACTACATTCTATCATTCGTTCATTCGTTCATTCTGTAACCGCTTAATCCTAACTAGGGTCGCGGGGAGGCTGGCGTCCATCCCAACCGACTTTGGGTGAGAGCACAATACACCCTGGACGGCATATGGATGGATGGGGGCAATGACAACCCATGAAAGTGGGGATTGAACCCCTAACCTTAGGATCAGTGATCCAGCACCTTTTCCACCAGGCCACCACTGCCCTCTATCATTCGTTATTTCTGTATAACACACTGCTGCTGTGTATAAGGACCAGTGCGATACACCATGTCATTACAGCAATACAAATCACCAAGACTAAAAGGAACAGAAATCATATTTTTTTTATTTCTGTCAATCAATAAAACAAACATTTACTCAATACGTTGGGACAAAAATATTGGTTTCTTCAGTACGTTGCCATGTAATAAGCACCTTTTACATGTCCTTGCTGGTTGGCTGTATATTATCCTTCACTTAGCGAGGCCCGTTCACCTCACACGTATATTCCTTTGCGCATTCTATAAGCAGCTTAATTCTCGTAAGGGTCGTGGAGGGTCTGGCGCCTATCTCAGCCGACTCTGTGCTAAGGCGAGGTACATCCTGAAAAGCTGGCCAAGCCATTGCAGGGCCAAAACTCATACATCCATTCGCACTCACCCTCACACCTAGGGGTGATTCGGAACCCGGGTTCATCCTCCAGTCTGAGGATATGCAAAGCGTGTTCTTCATTATGAAATGAAAATTGTAATCATTGGCACATTGCTGCGTTTCAAGAGGTATATCAGTTCAGGGCATGCTGCCAGAGGGTGGGGAGGGGGGTCGACTTCCGACTTCAGCGCTGTAATGTAATATTTAACTGTATAACAACGCAGCCCATCAGTCAGTTCCCAGCGCCAATCATTGCGTAATGATTAAAGTGTAATTCTGATTACTATACGACCCACTGCACGGTTCTAATTGACACCAGGCCATTTTACACTGGGGTTGTTGCTCAGAATTTGTGTATCTATATATATATATATATAGGAATCCCCCATCCACCCCCACAATCCCCGACTGACATATACATACATGTATATGTGTATAAGTAGGCCTCTGTTCATCCCGAAGGACTATGGCTGTGCTCTGGCTGGTATCCCGGCTGGTGATACTCTCCAGTGCACAGAGCCGGGGTAGGGAGTAATGGAGGACAGGCTGTTACTCAAGCAGCAAGTCCCCCGTCTCGGCAACACCGGAAAGATCCAATGGAAGGGTACGTGCCGATATGACTGGGTTTCAGTGCCGCTGCAGGAGTTGCCAAAACGTTACTGTGAACGAATTGTCTCAGGGGACTCCGACTCCCAATTAGAAACACACTGACGGCTGTGCAGCTAATCTTGTTGAAAGTCAGCAATGGTTCTTTTACATGAACCTCACACCATAGACAGTGAAAGACATGGCCAGCCTTTGATAACCCAATAACCTGCACTTGGGGGGGGGGGGGGGGGGCAACCTTGTGAAGAGTGGGGCTTGAACCCCCAACCTTAGGATCGGCGATCCAGAACCTATACCACTAGACCACCACTGACCCACAATATGTGTATATAATATCAATAAATACATATTCAATGCTATAAATGCTTATAATAACAATTAAACATTAAAAAATAATGGAAAATACACACATACAGATACGGTGCGAGTGTGCAAGCACGTACGCACGCACGCAGATGCGCGTCCGCGCACTCAGATGTGCACCTCACATAAATGTAACTAGTTTTGATGGGAGGTTTTGGGTGTTTTTTGTTTTGTGTTTGTTTGGGCTTTATTTTTTTTTTATTTTTTTTTATTTTTTTTGCATAATTGGGCTTGTTTCGCGGCATTTTCCTTAACTTTCCTCCCTATTTCCCCTTAATTTCTTTATTTTTGAATTCAATGAATATTTTAATAAAAAATAAATAAATAAACCCTATGCAGTGTAGCCGCATGAATTGAAGTGTGAAGTAGCGAGGGATCTGTGTGTGTATGTGTGTGTGTGTGTGTTTGTGTGTATGTATATATATATATATATATATATATATATATATATATATATATATATATATATATATATATATATGTTGTATAATGCAGCCGTGAGGGGGCACAAACCAGTGTCTCTCTCACGCCGGTCCCAAGCCCGGATAAATGCAGAGGGTTGCGTCAGGAAGGGCATCCGGCGTAAAACAAATGCCAAATAAACTATGCGAATCACAAGAAAGAATGACATACCGGATCGGTCGAGGCCGGGTTAACAACGACCGCCATCAGTGCCGTCAACCAACAGGGTGCTGATGGAAATTGGACTACTGTTGGTCGAAGACGTCGAAGAAGGAGAGGCGGGAGGCGTGTCCGTTGCCAGAGAGAGAAGAGGAAAGGCATGAGTCTAGGACTGAAAGTAGGGACTTTGAATATTGGAACTATGACAGGAAAAGGTAGAGAGCTGGCTGACATGATGCAGAGGAGGAAGGTGGACATACTGTGTGTTCAGGAGACCAGGTGGAAAGGTCGCAAGGCTAGAAGCATAGGAGCAGGGTTTAAGCTGTTTTATCACGGTGTGGATGGGAAGAGAAATGGAGTCGGAGTCATCTTGAAGGAGGAGTTTGCCAGGAATGTTCTAGAAGTGAAAAGAGTGTCAGACAGAGTGATGAGTCTCAAGTTAGAAATTAAAGGTGTGATGGTCAATGTTGTTAGTGCTTATGCCCCACAGACAGGATGTGAGCGAGAAGAGAAGGAGAGATTCTGGAGGGAGTTAGATGAAGTGATGCAGAGTACCCCAGAGGTGAAAGAGTGGTCATTGGGGCAGACTTCAATGGACATGTTGGTGCAGGAAACAGAGGGGACGAGGAAGTGATGGGTAGGTTTGGTATCCAGGACAGGAACGCAGAAGGACAGATGTTGGTAGATTTTGCAAAAGGATGGAAATGGCTGTGGTGAATACTTTCTTCCAGAAGAGAGAGGAGCATAGGGTGACTTATAAAAGCGGAGGTAGGAGCACACAGGTAGACTACATCTTGTGCAGGCGATGTAATTTAAAGGAAGTCAGTGACTGCAAAGTAGTAGCGGGTGAGAGTGTTGCCAAACAGCATAGGATGGTGGTGTGCAGGATGATGCTGATGGTGAGGAAGGTGAAGAAGGCAAAGGCAGAGCAGAAGACAAAGTGGTGGAAGTTGAAAAGGAAGAGTGTCGGGTTGTCTTCAAGGAGGAGTTGAAACAGGCTTTGGGTGGTCAGGAAGTGCTTCCAGATGACTGGACAACTACAGCGAATGTGATCAGGGAGACAGGTAGGAGAATATTTGGTGTGTCATCTGGAAGGAAAGTAGATAAGGAGACTTGGTGGTGGAATGAGGAAGTGCAGGAGTGTGTACAAAGGAAGAGATTAGCTAAGAAGAAGTGGGACATTGAGAAAACCGAAGAGAGTAAACAGGAGTACAGGGAGACACAGCGTAAGGCAAAGGTAGCAGTGTCAAAGGCCAAACAGAGTGCGTTTGATGACTTGTATGCTCGGCTGGAAAGTAAGGAGGGAGAAAATGATTTATACAGGTTGGCACAGCAGAGAAATAGAGATGGGAAGGACGTGCAGCAAGTTAGATTGATAAAGGACAGAGAGGGAAATGTATTGACTGATGACAGAAGTGTGCTGGGAAGATGGAAAGAGTACTTTGAAGAGCTGATGAATGAGGAAAATGAGAGAGAAAAAGAGTAGAAGAGGTGACTGTTGAGGACCAGGAAGTAGCAAAGATTAGTAAGGGTGAAGTGAGGAGGGCATTGAAGAGGATGAAGAATGGAAAGGCAGTTGGTCCTGATGACATACCGGTGGAGGTATGGAAGTGTCTAGGAGAGGTAGCAGTAGATTTTCTGACAAGAACATTTAACAAGGTCTTAGAGAGTGAGAGGATGCCAGAGGAATGGAGGAGAAGTGTGCTGGTGCCCATTTTTAAGAACAAGGGAGACGTGCAGAGTTGTGGCAACTACAGAGGGATAAAGTTGATGAGCCATACGATGAAGTTATGGGAAAGAATAGTGGAAGCTAGACTAAGGGCAGAAGTCAGCATTTGTGAACAACAGTTTGGTTTCATGCCCAGAAAGAGCACCACAGATGCAGTGTTTGCCTTGAGGATGTTAATGGAGAAGTACAGAGAAGGTCAGACGGAGCTGCATTGTGCCTTTGTGGATCTGGAGAAAGCATATGACAGGGTGCCGAGAGAAGAACTGTGGTATTGCATGAGGAAGTCTGGAGTGGCAGAGAAGTATGTTAGAGTGGTGCAGGACATGTATGAGAGATGTAAGACAGTGGTGAGGTGTGCTGTCGGTGTGACAGAAGAGTTCAAGGTGGAGGTGGGACTGCATCAAGGGTCAGCTCTCAGCCCCTTCTTGTTCGCTATGGTGATGGACAGGCTGACAGACGAGGTTAGACAAGATTCCCCATGGACTATGATGTTTGCAGATGACATTGTAATCTGTAGTGAGAGCAGAGAACAAGTGCAGGAAAATCTAGAGAGGTGGAGGTATGCCCTGGAAAGGAGGGGAATGAAGATTAGCCTCAGTAAGACAGAGTACATGTGCATGAATGCCAAGGACCAAAGAGGAACGGTGAGATTACAGGGAGCAGAGATAAGAAAGGTGGAGGATTTTAAGTACTTAGGCTCAACAATCCAGAGCAATGGCGAGTGTGGAAAAGAGGTCAAGAAGCGTGTGCAGGCAGGTTGGAATGGTTGGAGAAAAGTGTCCGTGTGATGTGTGATAGGAGGGTATCGGCAAAAATGAAAGGAAAAGTGTACAAAACGGTGTTGAGGCCAACGATGCTGTATGGGTTAGAAACAGTGGCCCTGGGGAAAAGACAGGAGGCAGAGTTGGAGGTAGCAGAGATGAAAATGTTGAGGTTCTCTTTGGGAGTAACGAGGATGGATAGGATTAGGAATGAGTACGTCAGAGGGACAGCACATGTAAGACGTTTTGGAGACAAAGTCAGAGAGGCTAGATTGAGATGGTTTGGACATGTACAGAGGAGGGATAGTGAGTATATTGGTAATAGGATGCTGAGGCTGGAACTACCAGGCAAAAGGCCTAGAGGAAGACCAAAGAGACGATTCATGGATGTGGTAAAGGAGGACATGAAGGTCGTTGGTGTAAGAGAAGAAGATGCAAAGGATAGGGTGAGATGGAGGCAGATGATTCGCTGTGGCGACCCCTGAAGGGAAAAGCCGAAAGGAAAAGAAGAAGAAGAAGAAGATATATATATATGTTGTATATGTGTGTGTGTGTATATATATATATATATAAGATGTGAAAGTGTATGCAATAACTCATGATGCGACTGCTCCATCCCCCATCTATCAGCGCTGCATAATGTCATGGAAATGTAATACAGAATATACCATATGCGACGATCATATCTGCTTCTGGAGAGCTGGAGACGCTTTGAGCAAAGTGACACCTATAAACATCTTCAGAAATAATAACAAAGAAAAAGCAAATGATATAATGCTTTGCAAACAACATTTAGCTCAGATAGTAATTTCGTTCCTGTGTAAGCGGAGGAAATGCTGTAATTATCGACATCTATTTAAACGAAGCAGATGTAATATGAGGAAAGTATAGGTTATGTATAATCCAATGGCGTAGGTCCAAGTCGCAGTTTTCAATGTGAATTCAGTTCTATTGCAGATATTATATTAAGGAAAAGGATGAAAGTTAGTCAAGTGGGGGGAATGATGCCAAAAAACTGGCTCTTAGTTTCATCACAGTCACACATCACTGTCACGCTGCTGCCTCTGTCGTTTTCAGTAAACTCTGGTACAGTTCAGGAACAGAGAGTAGTATTGGGTGAAATTTACTTTCATGCATCGTGGGTCTGCGCACAAATAACGCTTGTTTAATTATAATAGTTTGTGTCGTGGTGTTCAGATTTCAGATATTGTTGCTGGTGTTGGCATCCTTCTGTTTCGGGAGACAATAGGGTTTGCGCCGTGAATCAGTCCATGGAATGCCGGGCGAGGGCAGAGTACACCCTGGACGGCTTGCCGGGCCATCACAGGGCAGAAAAATGCAGACGACAGTCAGCAATGGTTCTTTTACATGAATCTCCCACCATAGACTGTGAGGGACATGGCTGGCCTTTGATAACCCAGTTGTTGACAACCGTGTTAACAGACAGGCCTGAATCCCCAACCTTAGGATCCGCAATCCAGCAGCTTACCACCGGGCCACCACTGTTCTAACATTAGCACTACTTTATAAATAACTCTTTAGCAGTAATTTATAAATAATTTTATTACTAGTATATTCTTCTACACTAATATTACTCTCGTAAATGTTCAATCTCTCCCAGTTTTGCTTAAAAACAACTCCGGGGCCAGCAGGGCAACTCAAACAGCTGCGTAACCCACACAATCAATGAGTCACAATCTCCGGTGACTCATGCTTTGCTGAAGAGAACAGTGTGCAGCTCTACAGTTTCTCAGGTGTCTCAAACTGAAAAGTCACATGCTTACAAACTCCGAAACTCTCTCCTGATTGCCTTCCTCTCTATCCGTCCATCTCTCTCTCTCTCTCTCTCTCTCTCTCTCTCTCTGTCTCTCTGTCTCTCTGTCAGTTGATGGCCAGCACAGAATAAGTTGCTTGTTGAGCTTATGCGTGTTGCTCCTGTTTGACCTTCTCCCGGGAACGTGCTTTGAGTGGGGTGGCATTTCATCAAAGGCAGCTTTGTCGATTCTAGTCGAATGGAATTTTGTGTATATCGGGTTCGTACACGACAGCCGTGCGCAAAACAATTTGTATAAAAATACCGTAGTGACAGCAGTCTTTTTTTTTTTTTTTTTTCGGAGAGGACACATTGTTTTGAAATTGCAAGGCTGAGCTCATCTCTCTCACACACATACTCTCTCTCACTCCTTTTTTAACCACATTCCTTTCTCTCCTTCTATATTTCATTGCCATGTCTTTAAATTTCACATTACCAGAGTGCTTCTCAAATAGTGGGGCGCACCCCCCATAGGGGGCACAGTATGATGCCAAGGGGGCATGATGTGATGCTGGGGGGAGCGCGTATGACCCTGGGGAACATGCTTTTCCGGAATTGTGTACAAGAATTAAGTGTAATTGCACCTCCATCCCACTAGTTGGCAGTGGCACTCTCATTGTTGCGCTATAGTGTAGCGGTTTTTCACACAAGCAAATGATATGAAGTGTAGTCAAGAACAACACGGAAAATTTTCTAACAGGAACGAGGAGAAAGGTGGAAAGAGCTGGAGATATTAAGACAGAAGTAAGTTGAACAAGTTTAAATCAGGTTTTACATTTTTTTTTTTTATTTCAAGCACATTGGTGCACTTTAAATCATTTCTATTACAGATTAAGAAACAACGTTAACAAAGTTTTTCTTTATTGTAAGTTGAACTATATTTCTTTCTTTTTTTTGTTTTTTAATGTTAATAAAGATACAATGTTATGCAGACGTGTACTAATAACAATTTTATAGAAAAATAATACTATTTATAGTCACTCACGGGGTGGTGGTGGAGGGGGCGTGAAATGTTTTTTTTCTTCCTGGGTGGGCGCCACAGAAAATAATTGAGAAGTACTGCATTACCGAGAAAAAAAAAAGTCCCTCCACCCAAACAATGGGATGCAGCAAACTGTTATTGAAGAATAACACACAGAAATAAGTCTTCCTGTCACCTTCAGGGGTCGCCACAGCGAATCATCTGCCTCCATCTTCATGGAAGTCATATTACTGATTCGCATATTCGATTTAGCATAGGTTTTTATGTCGGATGCCCTTCCTGACACAACCCTTTAGCAAGAGGCGGAAACACACTAACGACTATGCAGCTTCTCTTTACGAAAGTCAGCAATGGTTCTTTTACATGAACCTCTCATCATAGACAGTGAGAGACATGGCCGGCCTTTGATAATTCAGTTAGCTGCACTGACAGGACAGTGACAACCTTGTGGAGAATGGGACTTGACACCCACCCGCCCCCTCCCAATCCTTGGATCAGCGATCCGACACCTTTTACCAGCAGTCCACCGCTGCCCAATAGACAGAAAAAAGTGATTCATTAAATATTTCCCCGATGAGATGAATTTTGCTGCGTCGCTGTAATTTTAAACAGTACAAAAGCCAAGAGAAATTGCTGTGCTTAAATTCATGCTACATGGTCCTGAGTCTTGTTAGATCCCTAACTTATGTAGTTTATTTATTATCCAATAATCCTGATTAATGAATGCAATCATCAACTTAAATAATCAGCCACCTCAAGGATAATTGTTGCTGTTTAAATTAAAATTAGAGCGCGCAATTAATTACGGTGCCTTCATAAGGTGGACTGAGTAGCATATTGGTTTTAGAACTGCTGCAGTGAGGTGTAAGCGTGTGTATGTGTGTGTGTGTGTGTGTGTGTGTCTGTGTGTGTGTGTGCATGTGTTAGCTATATCAATATACGCAGGCCTGTCAGTCATGATCAGGCGCACTGAAGATGCAATTAAGTTAGAGGTTCAAGACAGTAGAGCTCCGGCTAATACACTATCATGACTCAGGCTCTTTG